>QEPC01008474.1:5362744-5417708 GCA_003113815.1 Sphenodon punctatus
GATACCCAGCTGTATCTCTCTCTTTCAAATAAAATAAAATAAATTTTAAAAAAATAAATAAGCTTAAAGAGCATTCTAATCAGTTTGTGGCCTGCTAAGCCAACATTTTATTGGACCTTTATTTCAAATAATATGTTATCCCCTCAAAACGGGTTAATGTTGGTATGACTTGCTGTACCTGCTGTGATCTCAAGGGCCCCTGTAGTTCCAGATCAGTGCTGTTCCCCTTCTGGAACCGGGGTGAGGAACCTTTTCCCCTCCCAGGGGCCACTTTGGAAATCCGTACAAGCTCCAAGGGCCGCAGACAAGTTGGGGATAGGGGTGCTTGCAAGAAGTGGAGGATTTAGATCATGGATCTGTCCCCTGACCTTGTGTACTGTGAATGCCCTCCTCTTGTCTCCCTTACCCTGAGTTCCGATTGTCTGTGCTTGAGGATAGGGGCCAGATCCAGAAACGGGAAAGGGGCCACACAAAAAACTAGCCATAGGCTGCATTTGGCTGCATTTGGCCCCCAGGCCAGAGGTTCTGAACCCCAGAAATGGCCTGGCCCTCCATCTATCTGAGGGATCACCTGGCTGCCCATGTCTCACCACGGCCTCTGTGGTTGGCTGGGGGACTTTAGTTTTTCACCAGGTCTCAACTAGGTTCTTGGCCGTCGCACCTGAGCTGTGAAACTCCCTCCCCCATGAGGGCCACCTACGTTCAAGTCTCCAGAGGCAACGTTAAACTGTCTTGTTCGGTCAGGCTTTTGGCAATGGGGATTCACTTGGGAGGGTGGGGTAGAGGTGTGAGGGAGGATGGGTGGGTGGGGGTCTCAGGGGGTATTGAAATATGTTGAATTTCATTGTTTACTTTTGTATATGTTTTTTATGTGAGCCTTTTCAGGGAAGGGCAGGATAATTTAAATAAATAAAGTAGCTTCTGTTTCATCTTAAAACTAGGAAAGCCCTGACCTTGACTTCAACAATATGATGTGGTGGTGGTGGTAATAATCTCTATAGCACTTTAAAGTTTCAAAGTGCTATACAGGTGTAATCTAGTTCACCCTCAGAACAGCCCTGTGAGGTAGGGTGGTGGTCCCATTTTGCAGATGGAGGACTGAGGCGGAGAGACTTGCCCAAGGCTACCCAGCAGGTTAAGGCTTAAGGTGGTTGCCTATAAAGCCCTATATGGCCTAGGCCCTACCTTCCTGTGGGACCACCTCACTCGGTGGACTCTGGATCAACCCCTGTGGTGGGCCAGGAGCATCCATTTCTAAGTCCCCTGGGCATCTTGTGGGAGGGGGGTGGCGATGGAGAGGGCGTTCTTGGTGACTGGACCTTGCCCTCCCGGCAGGGTGACCCTGCACCTCTCCTCCTTTCGAAGACAAGGCAAGACCTGGCTATTATGCCAGGCTTCTGTGAGGGAGCTGGATGAAGGGTGGGGGGTTGTGGGTTAGGGTGGCAGGGTTTTTGTATATTCTTTTCTGTGACCTCCTCCATATTGTTTTATTATATTAGTATTTTTGTTTTTATCTATTTATTTAATTATTCATCATAACATAGGTCGAAACAAAAATGGACGCCACAACCATCACGAAGATAAATACTCACAAACTCTCCCCCCAACAGAGTAAAACCGTACAAAATCCTGACCACTATTATCAAAGCAGTCAGCCAACTTAGTTTATATATAAAAAGCATAAAAACAAAAATATGCACTTTACAAGTAACCGAACTTAAATTATTGCTCAAGTACACATTTTGTACTATCTCTCCATTTGTATCTATTAATCTGCCGCTCATGTATCATCTTTGGGCTTCTATATTAGTAGGAGTCTTTTATATGGACTTGATTATATATTTATATTGTATTTTTGTATTACTTTTTAAATGGTTAGCTGCGTGGAGCTGCTTTGGCAGGAGGGACTGGGTATAAATTGGTATATAAATACATAAATTAAATAAGGCAGGATTTGAGCCCTGGCCACCCAAGTCCAACACCTTAACCACTAGCCTATACTGACTCGCTCATTGTCAGGCAATGGGGAAAGTGCAGTGAATGTGGGTCCCTGTTCATTATACAAGCCTAGAATGCCTATCTTTTATACTTGTCGTTCAGAATTACAATCGTCTCTTTCAGAACCCTTTTCTAGAATAAGTAATAGGAATATTTGTCCCAAGACTTGAGTGCATATTGCTGAAACCCTAGAACCAGCTCCAGTACCCCTTAAATTACGTGTTCTGTAGAGAAGCAATTCTTCCTTCTCCTTGCATGAGTAGCTGCCAATTTTAAAGCATCTTAATGAGTTTGTTTTGTCCCTGTGTGTATAAACAACGTCGCTTGGTGATCAGTGCTACAGGTATGCTGACACAGCTTGGAATGCAAGGAGGGGAGAGCTTTTTTTTTTTTTTTTTTTAAATGTAGGTAGCTGTTCAATATTGACCAGATTCTTTGTAAGAATGTGATTCTTTTGTCTCCCCAAACACTCGGCGTCTTGTGTTTTATTGAAAACTTTCAAAGACAAAGAGAGACTTTCACAAACACAAAGTGCATGAGTGGTGGCTGCAATCCATCCTTGTGTTGTCTTCTCAGACCGATAAGACGACAGAAAATGTATAGGAAAAGTTTAAATGACTGCTTTTCCATACTTTACTGGCTTGTGTTTGTTTAGGAGAGGGGTGGGAGCCTTTTCCCACTCCGGGGCCGCTTTGAGCATCAGTACGAGCTCCACAAGCTACATAAAAGTTGAGGGTGGGGGGTGTTTAAGGGGTGCGCTCAAGAAAAGGCAGGTCTGGTTCAGGGATCTATTCCTGTGTGCCTGCCCTCGGCTCTGCTATTTCTTTTTTCTTTTTCAAAATATTGAGGGTAGGAACTGGCTCCAGGCGCATGTGTGCCCGCCTACCGCAGGCCACGTTTGGCTCCCAGGCCTGAGGCTCGCCGCCTCTGTTCTAGGCAAGATGTGGCATTAACTGCTTTTTATAGCCAGATT
This sequence comes from Sphenodon punctatus, assembly GCA_003113815.1. Classification (NCBI taxonomy): domain Eukaryota; kingdom Metazoa; phylum Chordata; class Lepidosauria; order Sphenodontia; family Sphenodontidae; genus Sphenodon; species Sphenodon punctatus. Next base: position 5,365,716 of record QEPC01008474.1, read on the forward strand.
TGATTGAATTGTCTTTGGTTATTGGTGTCTCCCTTCCAGTTTGCTAAGGGATAAGGGGGTTCAACCTAGACCTGAAGTGGAGCCTCGTTCCTTAGGGCCCCAGGGTCTTGCTCCTTTTTCATCCAAGTCCAAAGGGCTGCTAGGATAAAGCGTGTGTGTGTGTCCGTCCGTCCGTCCCCAGGGAACTATCGTGGCCTTTTAACATGGCAACAAAGAAGACGACGTTGTGTTGAATTGTTCTAAAGTGCCTTGGTGTTTCTCGCTTGTGCAGCAAGGCTGGGGCGAGCCCAGTGATGGGCCCTACGCAAGGGCAAGGGGCTGGAGCCTCCCTAGCCAGCAGCCCTCCCACGTCCACAGACGGTGCTCAGCCTCCCCCCACCCCCCAGATTATGGCGCCACCTTGACTCCCAGCGAGGCCCCTTGAAGTGGCAGCGGCCCCACCAGGAAGCCGGGGTCAGCACTCCACCCCTGGCCGCTCTGAAAACTCCCTCCTTAGCGCTGACCAGGCCACTTACAATGCCACCACCACTAGAGTCCATGACTTGGATTCAGCCGAGCCCCCTCATTCCCTGGTAGCTACGCCCCTGCACGGCTGTGTGTCTTGACTGACTTGAGCTTCATTTTGCCCTACCGAACTAGCACGAGCTTCAAAGTCCATGTAGAAGTTGGGGGCAGGGGTGCTGTGCTCAGGGAGAGGAGGCTTCCGATCATGGATCCGTCCCCTGTCCTTGTGTGCAAGCCCTCCTCTCGACTCTCTTAGTCTGAGATCAGTCTTTCAGTGGCTGGGGATCCAGGGGCCATAGTCAGGAACTGGAAAGGCGTCACACACAAACTTGCCGCGGGGTGCATTTGGCCCCAGGCCTGAGGTTCCCCACCCCAGTCCTAGGTTGTCGCTTCGCCAGTATAAATTGTTGGATTTTTAAATTATTATTATTATTAGTTAGTTGTTGTTATTATGGTTAGTTATAGGGCGGGTGGGGAGATGGTTTTACTTAGGAGGGGCGGGGGGAAATCCTCTCCTTTCTTTGGTTTAATTTGAGAATGAACAGTTTGTCAATCCGACACTGGAAGATGCGGAACGATAGCAGTGTGTTTCTGCTCTCCGAGCTTGCTTGCTTCTCTGTAGCAGAGCATGCCGTGACTTGAACCACCTCCTGGCTTTCCCTTAGAAGAGTCGGGACCTAGTCTACTCTAGAAACATTCCACTGTGTACTTCTCTAACCTAATTGTGAGGTGGAGCCCAGCGGGAGCAACTTCCAGCCTGTTGCAACAGTAGCATGATAAATTTTAATGTTGGTAAAACTCTTGATCAAGGGGGCTGTGGAGTCTTAACATAATCCTATAGCCCCATTATTGTACCTCTAACAAAGAGGGCTGAGGCTGAGCGTGCCACCATATCCTACGTGCAGTATCGAACACAAAGCAAACAGTTCCATTTAGGGGCATTAATTATCTATCTTGCCTACTTGATCTCACAGCAGATGTTTGCAGGGGCGTGGGACCAAAGTATGTCTTGTTTGAGTTAGGGCTGAACTCCTTGAGGAGACGCTGCCAGGGCAATTATCCTGATGTCTCCATTTGAGTAGGGGAGTGTCCTTTTGGTGGCGTTGGCGGCGGTTTTTACCTTTAGGGTGCAAAAGGAAGTGTATTTGGTCTTCAGGAAAAGAAAAGTCTGCGTTCTCTGATATTCTGGGTGAAATTTTGTGTGCGTGCGCTTAGCCAGGGTTGGGCAACCTTTTCCCTCCCAGGGGCCACTGTGAAAATGGGTAAAAGCTCCGAGGGGCGTATAGAAGTAGGGGGTTGGGGTCGCAAGGGGGTGCTGTGCGCAGGAAGAGCAAGGGCCAGATGATGGATCTGTCCCCTCTCCTTGTGTGCATGCCCTCTCTGCTCCTTTACCCTGAGCTCAGTGTTTGGGGGTGTAGCGGATCTGCACCCAGGGGCCAGATCCAGGAACAGGAAAAGGGCCACCTGGAAACTAGCCATGGGCCACACTTGCCCACCCCCCCAAGTCTGAGTTTACCCGTCTCTGCGCTTAGCTTTGCAGGATGGCATGGGCCTGTTTTTAGCCTTTAAGGCTTTTACGTTGCTGCAGCCTGCAGCAACATAAACTTGCCACTTACCCCAGCTGTGGGAGGGGGGGTGTTGAGGGGTGGTTCTCATTTTGGAGCTCGTAACGCACGTCAGAAATAGCTTTCCCACTGCACAACTCCATAACCGGCATGGCTTTCCCTTGATGTGGGCAGAGCGCTGAAGCAGTACAGCCCAGAGGCTCTGTTTCAACCATTCCCTCACTCTAATTATCGTGACCCTTCTAATTTGTCTCCTTCATGGCATCACTGTGTTTATAACAAATACATATATTAAAGCGCTTCATTTTTAAAAGCAAACCCTGAAAACAAAATTTCCAGCTCTTCCTGATAGGGAGCTTGCACGAGAGTCGGAAGGGGCAGCCCATGGCTTCGTTAAACGTCGGAAGACCAAACCCTGTGTAATTTACGTCGGCCCCAAGAAAAGGTTCAACGGGGGTAAGTCAGGCCTGTTTTGTAGGGAATTATATTTTGTAGGTGGGGGATGTTCCTAGGGTTACCAAGTTTGGGAAACTTCAGCGGGACATCCTGTGCGCGCCTCCCTCCTACCCTGACTTACAGCATTATGTACAAATTAACCTTAGCAAATGAACCGAGCCCACACCCACGGATGGGAAGGGAGGACACCCACCTCCTAAAATCCTGACATTTGTGACAATCTTGCAAGATCGGACAACTCCATGTGTAGGAGAGGTGTGGGGGGATATTTTGCTCTCTGATCGTGGGGCATCGATCCTAGTCCTGGGGGACATTTGGGAGTGGTCGTTTCTGGATACCATCCCCCATTCTAAAACACCATTATTCCCCTTTCTTTTTTTATATGTTTGGTAACATTGAAATTTGGCAGAGAGAGTACCCTAAAGGGGAGGGGTATTAATCTTGTCAAGTTTCATCCAAATCAGCTGGGGGCTGCTTTGAAATCCTCAAAATCCAGACTGCCCCCTCTGCACAATGCGCTCTCCCTGGAATTGATTCCCTGGACTTGGCCTTGTGCTCACTGCTGCCATCCTGCTGCTGCTCAACACTGACGGAGTTTCTCCTGGTATAGTTGCTGCTGCTCAGCTCCAGCTGGGGCATCACTGCTGAATCCAGAAGTGAGACCGGGAGAAGATCCAAGACAGCTTTCCCCTCCATTGCTTCAGACTTGCAGCTTTTTGCTTGTTTGGGAAAGGAGGGGAGTAGCTCTGCAGCTGCAGGAAACCTGTTTGCTCTCTGCTGCCGCCTAGTGTCATTAGGTCTGTATTGCAGAGAAATCACTCTGACCAAGCAGCAGCAGCCAAAGTGATCTAGGAGGTGGGATTTTAAGCCCAACCGTACTGGGGGAGGGATGCTTCCCCAGACCGCCCCCCACCTCCAAAACAGGAATTTCTGCCCAAGGAGGGACACCTGGCAACCCTAGCAGAGCCTGTAATATCATTTTGAGAAAACAGATAAGTCGAAATAGGACACCCACCTCACCCCAGCCTGTGATAGAGCGGGGTTGTCCTGGCTGAGAGTGTTTACTCTTGAGGCTGCATGGAGTCAGGGTTCTTTTCCCTCTTCCTGCTGTGCTCAGAGTCTCAGGGTAATTCTTCCCAAGTGAAAGGACTCCATGACTCAATCCCACAGTTTGAGCTATTCAAGACCCCCAATTCCAGCTCCTTGGAGTACGAGTAGGGTTGCCAGATCATTTGGGATAAATTCATGAACCCAATGCTCAACCAGTAGTGTGCCCCCCCCCCCCCCCCCCCCCCCCCCCCCCCCCCGGGAGCCTTCCCTTCCCCATTCTATTCTCATGCCTTTGATAGGCAATTATAACAGAGGCTCCTTAAAGCACAATTGTTTGTGGTTTGAACAAATAGGCCGTTTGTGTTTCAAAATCTCAAAACCCCACAACCATAATAAATAACAATAATGCATTTTGTTTCTCTAGCACACTACCCATCCAATGGTGCCATGGGACACTTCACAATCTTAGTCCAATGACCTATAAAAAAACACCGTAAAATCAATGCAAGATCCATTTACAAAAGCCCCGTTGTGTGGCGACGGCGATTTCCCCGCCACGAGGCGGTGCGGCGATTTGTGCCCACCTTTGTTAAGGGGTATAGGCGTGGCCACGGGGCATGATGTGAAAACCCGTGGCAAGAAAAGTTTTAAACGACTTGTTCACGTTTGCTTAAGAGATTAGTGGCAAAGCAGAGGAGAGAATCCAGTCCTCTTTCTCCCATTATATTAGTAATGATTGTATTTCTATAGTGCCCTCCCACTATTTATTTATTTATTATCGATCATTTATACGCTGCCTCTCCTGCTTAGGCAGCTTGAGGCAGCTTACAAAAATTAAAATATCATTAAGACCCCACACATAAAATACATAATACAAATAAAAGGGATGGCATAAAAATATAGAAAAAGATCCCCCCTCCCTAACCCACACCTCCCACATCCTTCACCCGTCTCCCTTTCCAAAAGTCTGGCGGAACAGCCAGGTCTTGCATGGACACCGAGGTGAGGTCGGAAGGGAATTCCACAGTGTAGGCGTAGCCACCGAGAATGTCCTCTCCATTGTAGCCCCCCAGACCACCCGGGGGACATCAAAAAGGGCGCTCCCAGCGGCATGGCACGGAGAGTGAGGCGGTCCCGCGGATAGGAGGGGCCTAGACCGTTTAGGACTTTATAGGCAAGTACCAACACCTTGAATCGGGCCCGAAGTCAGCGCGCTTGTGAAATGTGCTCACAGCAATCTGTCCCTGTAAGGAGATGGGCCTCCGTGTTCTGCATCAGCTGCGGTCTCCGGACCGTCGCCATAGAGCACATTGCAATAATCCAGGCTTGAGATGATGAAGGCATGGATGACAGTGGCCAGGTCGGAGTGTGAGACGTACGGCCGAAGCCGTCGCACCAGATGTAACTGGCGAAAAGCGACCCTCGGCACAGCCCCCACCTGAAGATCCGGAGCTGCAGATTGAGGAGTACTCCCAGACTTTGAACCTGGGAGGCCAGCGAGGGACGAACCTCCTCAATGATGGGGAATGTCAGACCCACCGCCCTCCCCGCCAGCATCGCCTCCATCTTGTCAGGATTCACTAAATGGCAATTGGGATCATTCACGATGTGAAGACAACGAATAGGGGGCAGGTTGCAGTCTACTCCTAGATCACTAGCTAGTCTCCAGCAGATCACAGAAGGGAGACCAGCCTCTCAGAGGGGGGCTGGGGAGAGAGAGTGGGACCCACATCCAAGGGAGAATTCTTCCAGTGCAGCAGAGAAGACGCTCTCCGAAGTGCCTTTCTACTCTTGAGACCAGTTGCTGAGGTCCCTTTGAGCTGGGAGCCAGTGGGAGGGGTCCTGGTAGATCACCAGAGGTGGTTGCCTGGATTGAGCGGAACTTGGGCACCAAAGGTTTGGCCGCCCCTGCAACAAACAACCCCAAATCTATGCAAAATCCATATAAAACACTTTTAAAGTGGGAGAGGGAAGAAATTATATTAAGGGGAATTCGGGGAACCAGCTGTGGATCCCCTAAAAGTACCTGGAGATTATTATATTTTTCTTTTTAAAAAAGTCTTCATGTGCTTTTTGAAGCAAGGTGGTGACAAAGTAGTTCGAATGAGATCTTTTTATTGGACTAATGGATATTCGAAGATATCACTCGAACTACTTTGTCTCCAGCCCTGTCACTCGGGACCAGCACGGCAGCCACACGCACGCTTTCCGAAGGCACTGACGCTCCTGTTTCGTTGTGTCTCGTGAAAGCGCACGCCACGCCACTCTTACGGGCATCCCACGGCCGTCTCCTTTCTAGCACGTGCCTTTGCAGCAGAATCGTGCAGTGGGGAGTGTCGTTTACCCTTTAATTGCGTGGGAGGACGGAGCTGATGCAAGGAGCTAACGAGCTAACGTTTGAGCTCACGCCTGTGAGAGAAGAATGGCGTGAGTGAAATAGATCTGCTGCTTCCCTTGAGTAGTCAATTAGTGACACAGTGGTAATTTTCTTTCTAAAGAACCCCACCCACTCGCTGCCAAATGGCACTTGGGATCGATTGAAGGAGTCTCTTTCTAACCCTTGGCTGCAGAGTTTCTGGTTTATGCCAAGGCTGTCGGACTGAGTGGGAAACCTTTTCCCTCCCAGGGCCGCTTTGAAAACTAGTACGACATCTGAGGTTGGCATAGAAGTTAAGGTGCCTCAGGAGAGTCCAGATCATGGATCTGCCTCCTTTTCCCTGTGCGCATGCCCTCCTCTCTTCTGCCTTACCCTGAGCTCAGTCTCTCAATGCTTGAGGGTTGGAACTGGCTCCAGGGGCCAGATCCAGGGATTGGAAAGGGGCCCACATAAAAACATGCCCCCCCCCCCCCGCACCTGAGGCTCCCTGCCCTTTCTGGAGAGATTTTTTCCCTCCCTGCAAAATGAGGCATTTCAAATATTTCAAAGCGCTACCTCTCATTATAGCCTCATCCTGCGTTACGAGCAGATTAAAGGGAAAGGAAGCCTCCTAGCCAAGCGCTTACGGACGTGGACATGTTTTGCTTGCCTTGGCTTTGCCTGTAACAAAAGCTGACTCGGAGGGAGGTGCCAACCTGCGTCCACGTCCCAGCCTTTGTACGAGCTACTGCTAGAAACAGAAGCGGTTCTGAGGCAGCCACCCCCCACTGCAAGTGCCATCTTATCGGAGCCTGCAAGCTAAAAAAAGAGTGTGTTGTGTCCAAACTTAGATGGAGGCTTGCAAGGAATCTCAAGGTGCCAGGGGAGAGAGGCTGGAGGCGACCGAGACCCATCCCAAATGGTGCCTCGGCCTGCTGCTGTTTCTCCCTTGACACGTCCCGTTTCATTGTGCCCCTCATAGGTTCCCACGGCCCTCTGTCCATAGCTGCGATAGTCTCTTTGGCATCCCGGCCAGATTCTAATTCTGGAAACTGCATGGGACCTTAATGCCCACTACCCTTTCAGCTGGTGGCAGCTGATGCTTCATGGCATAGATGAGAGTCAGGTCAGGAGCTTCATGCAGCTCTTCGGCACCTGTCCTGCGACTCTCGTTGGAAGTGGCTGCTGGGGGGTGGGGCGTGTCCATTTGGGGGCGTGTCCATTTGGTTCTTTGGCGGTGGCGTCACTTGGAGGCTGCCGGGGTTCCCACTCGCTCTGGGCCATCTCTCCTCCCTTTCCTGTGCCCCCAGCAGTCTCGCAGGTTTCAGAAATTCACAACTGGGTTAGGGTCATCTCGGGGTTGGCCGAGAACTTCCGCCCTGCTCAGCGCTTTGGGTTCGACGAACACAAGGAGACCACGTTTGGCGTTAAAACGGGAAGCTTTATATCTATAAAAGGGTGAGCCAAAAGGCGCAGAGCACGTACAGAGTGAGCAGTAAGATAAATAAAGGTTAAAACAAACGCAAAGCTGGCTAAACATTCAGTTCCCCGGGTCACCCTCACCCAGCCAAGCTAGCGGCCTGACTGCCTGGGTCAAAGTGTCCCTTCTCTGTCTCCAAGCTAGGGGACGGGGTGCTAGTTTAGGGTCCAGCAGCAGTCCGGAGAGGCAGTCCAAAAGAGGCTCCACCTTGCGGGTCAGCGAGGTTCCTTTTGAACCCCCCAAACTCTAGTCGCAGCATCCCTGATGTCCTGGGGAAAGGCACGCAGGGTGTTGTCACTTTCCTGGTTCCTGATTGTCCATGAATGGGGTTTCGATGGCCCTGGGCTGCCAGGGTGATGCCTCGATGGCTCGTTGAAGGGCCGTTAGCAACACCCTGATTCACTGAAGCCCAGTATCCCTGTACATACCTGGTACCAGTTACAGTAATAACTAAGACCACTTTCAGACATCTCCCCCCCCAGGCCCCTGTGCATATTCTGGCTGTGGGGGGAATGTGCAGCCAGGATATGCGTGGGGGGTAAGGTCTGAAAGTGATCCAAGTCACATTTCTACACAGGGTACAGGTTACAGTAACGGTATAGCAGTGGTGGAGTTTTGCACATCTGGGAGCTGACTGGTGCATGCAGCTCCATACACTTAAAGGGGTACAAGTAGAGTTTCTCATGACAGGGGGCGTGTCCATTTGGTTCTTTGGGGGGGTGTCCTATTGGGGGCGTATCCATTTGGTTCTTTTGGGAACAAGAACCTGAAAGAACATTTCAGCCACTGCAGCCTCCTGACAGTTGGGGGAGCAGGCCCTGCATCTCCATTGCTGCCACCTGAACCCACCAGACCTCCTGGAAGCTAGAGCTTTGAAGTACGTGGGGAAGCCATGCCGTCCCATTCCCCAGATCAGGGGAATCCACCATCGGTGTACGGTGCCTTGTGGCTCTCGGTGGCTATGAAAACTTTGCTGTGTGGCTCTTCAGCTTGGAAACTTTGCCCATCCCTGGCTTAGATGATCTGGGATGGGGGGTTCCTAATACTCATTGTCCTAAGCTTCTGTGAGGCTCTGCTGTCTGGGGAGACGCATGTTGTGCGTCGCCCCAGATGTGCTTGTGAACAGATTTCTCTACTGCTAGGGGCTGTAAAAGTGTGGCGATAAAAGGTGTAGGAAGAGAAGGTGGTACTTGTTAATGTTTTCTATGTGGTGAAGTAGAGAAAGGAAGGTGGTTGTTGTTGGTCCCAAATATAGGCAATAGAGACAAAGTAGTACGACGATAACTTGGAGGAGGTATTCAAGCTTTTGGACCTCACGGAGTCCTTCGTCAGGGAAATCAGGAGGAGATAGAAGTTGAAAGGCAAGCCTGGGAACCGAAATTCATAGCTCTACTAGATACAAAGAACCGTGGAGTCAGTTTGGACATGGGTTTCCCAAGCCATTACAGAAATTAGTAAGTTGACTGTCTGCAGTTACAGGAAACTTTAAGTTGACTTACTACCGGTAGCTCTTACTCTTCCCACCTTGTATTCCATCATTTTGAATTGCGGACCTTCTGCCTGGGTCTCGTTCTCACCGTCTCCTCCCCTCCCCTCCCCATTGTTTCTGGTCACTGTATGTACTTCTCCACTTGCTCAGTTTCCAGTTCTAACTCCGGACTTAGCCTGACAAAGGACCCTGTGAGGTCCGAGAGCTTGCACACCTCCCCCAACAGGAGTTGGTCCAATAGAAGTTATCGCTGTACTACTTGGTCTCTGTTGCCTAGTGGTGATGTAACCCCGCAGACAGCCCTGCTGGAAGATCGGAAATAGAAATGGCTAGACTTCCTAGTAAGACACGCCAGAGTCCCAAGCCCTCTATGGCAAGGCAAGAACTAAATCCTGAGCTTAGACTTGTTGTAGGCTGGAGAGATTGCCGCCCCTTCAAACTTAAAGATGGAGGTTTATAATATAAACTGGGAACTGACTAACGCAAACCCGTTCAGGGTGATGGTTCGCATTAAATTGTATTTACTTGGATGTCCTCACCTTTGAAAATATCTTATGTACCAAAACTTTGCATTGAAAGTAACACAACTGGACTGTGGAACGTGTTGGTTACGCTAACATAGGGGTTGCTACCCCCTGTGGCAAGTACCTCAAGAGGGAGAGAGTGTACACACAAAGGCTTGTCAGAGGCACTTACCCCGTCCTTCTCTTACTCCTGCTTGTTATGGTGGGAGGATATCCCAGAGTCTAAGTCTCTAGATATTGGTGCTGTGCATTGTGGGAACTTTGGAGAGTCTCAAAGGCCTCTTGGCGTTACCTTGATATGCCTACAGAGTCTGCTTACAGGCTGAAGTGGTCACGCCATTGACCCTAACAGTGCTGACCTCCTGAGGTTGGAACCCCAGCTCATTTAGGATTTTTACCTCCATCATAACATCTTATTAACCTGTATGTATGTGCGGGATGTGTTCTAGTAACCTGCAGGATAAAGGTATCTCGCTAGGGAGTTTGTGGATCTTTTTGAAAGTTGTAGAAAATAATTTAAGATTGGGGGGGAAACCCCACTCGGAGGCTGTTGCTAATAGGATCAGCAGGGAAGCAGTTAGCAATTTTAGGATTTATAATCTCATTCTGGGGTATTGCAGCTAATCCCAAGAATGGCATTGCCGCATGCCCCCTTGAGATGCATGGGGCAATGCCACAGAAAAGGGTAGATCAGGGGCAGGGAACCAAGGTCCCAGATGCAGCCCCCGGAAAGTTTTTATGTGGCCTTTTTCCAGTTCGTGGATCTGGCCCCCCTGGATCCAGTTCCTACTCCCCAAGCCCTGAAGGGCTGAGCTTCAGAGTAAGGGAACATAGCTGTGGGCACGCACTGCCAATAGCCTAGAGACAGATTCATAATCTGGATCTTCATTTCCCTGCGCGCCCTCCACCCCAACTTTATGCAGTCTGTGGCGCTTGTTCTAATTTTCAAAATGGCCCCTGGCACGGAAATGTTTCCCCACCCTGGGGCAGATTCTGTGGCAGAGCTGGCCACCAAAGTACCGGCGGGAGGGCAAGGTGAGCAGAACTGTAATGATTTGCAATAGTGGAGCTGTTCAGTGAGGTCCGTTTCATGTTTCTGACCCATGGGTTTTGGTCACCGGTTTTGTTTCATTCTTCTTTTTAATTCCAGTATTCAGCGAGCTGCGTTGGTGGTTCTGGAAAATTACTACAAAGACTTTGCGGTCTCCAACCCGTCCTTGTTAACGGCTTCCAAGTCGCGCGCGGCCAAGCACATGGCTGGCCTGAAAGTCTACAATGTCGATGGTACGTGGGGTGAAACGGTTGGCTGCGAGCTTTGCTGGAGAGTGGGGCAGCCTTCCTGCTCCTTGCGCCTGGGAGGGGGAAATGTGTGTACTCCTTTGCCTAGGTATTCCCAGCTCTCTCCGGTAGCAGGATAGAAGATTTTGGGGTCAAAATCATTTTGCTCCCCATTTGGTCACCTGATTGCACCTTGGCACTAATCGCCGCATCCTCGCTGCTGCCGCAAGAAGAGACCGGCCATGGATATCGTTGGAAAGATGGGATTTCAGACTTGCAGAGTAGACATCAGGCTTTCTTCCTCTCTCGGCTCTGTCAGGCGGTCTAGCTTTCTGAGCAGAAGGTCGCTCCCTTTTTTTCCCCTCACTGTGTGGGGAGGTGGCAAAAAAAACAATGGACAAGCAAGTCCGGAGAGAGATTCTGGTTGGCTCCATCTGCAGAGCTGCCAGTACAGCAGGCGAAAAGCTCTTGATCTGTCTGCCAGGACCTGGATGGGGGAAACCTCTTGCATGCCCTTCCAAAGCTCTGGATCTTCTTTGTTTTTGCTTTAATGGGGGGGGGGGAGATGCGGAAGGAAGGAGGGGTTAGCTCCCCTTGTTAAGGGCTTTTCTGGCCGGTTCCTATTGTACTTTCAGCCTAGTTGGCGTTCTGGAGCTGGGCAGAGAGGGTGAGGTAAACAGTCCCTCGGAGGAACCGCAGGTTTAGGAGTGAGAGCGATCCTCGCGCTTGGGCTCCATCTTGTAAAGCCTGGTTGGTTTGTGGGAGGAAGGGGGTGGGGTGGGGGCTCAGGCAAACGTAAAGCAACTTTGGATTCTCCCCTGCCTTGGAGAACAGCCAAGTGGGGCTCAGTGTTTCCGTGCAGTGTCTCTTCCCCGACAGGAACAAACGCTCTTTTCAAAGTGCCTTCTGATCTCACTTTCATGTTTGTGGCCGTTGCTGTTGTCTCCATGCCTCTTGATGTTCTTATTTTCTGTCTGTCTTTTTGTTCCTACCCCCCCCCCCCACCTCCTTTGTGCTCTCTCATTGTCTTGTTGCTGAAATGTGATGTTTCCCAGCTGCCTTTGTGGCCAAACTGAAAATGTATATAGCCGATGGTAAGTTGCATCTTTGGTGCTCTCTCTCTGCGCGCCCTTTCTCCGTGCAGCCATTTAAATGACGCCAGATGCTTCAACCCTGCTGACTTTTCTTTGCCCTTCAAGTGTGGTGACCACTGGGTGGGAACTTAGGCAATCTCCTCCCCCCCCCCCCCTGCATGCAGACCCAAAGGGAATCCGTTCACCGGTTCTTGGAGGCTCTGGGCTTCCATTTGGAGTTCAGGGGCCGCAGCGTAAGGCAGTCCCACCTGAGCTACGGGGCATTGTTCGATCTGAAATTTCCTAACGGTGGCGTCTTTCTCTCCTTCCTTCCAAGGCCCCGGTAACAATGCTGCTGGTCAGTCCCGGGCCCTGATCGCTGCCGCCGCACGACGCAGAGACTCGAGTCACAATGAGCTCTACTACGAAGAAGCAGATCACGAACGCAGAGTTAAAAAACGGCGTGCGAGGTAAACTGCCTCAAAACCCACCCACCCCGCCCAGCCCATTTTTCATGCCGGATTCTCCTGCGGTTGGAATAATTAGGGGAAGCCAATTAATAAGAGGGAAATGAGATTGAGACAGTGTGTTTTATATACAGAATATCCTGTATTCCTTTTTTTTTTTTTTTTTTGGGTCCTGTCCCAAAGGCTCAGGGCAGCTAATGTCATTGCAGAAACACACAAAATACAAAAGAGAAAAACCCATAATCATATAAAAAAAAGAACTTCATAACCCCCACCAAGCCCAAATCCTAACCCTGCCTGTTAAATGCCAGGCCAAACCAATAGGTCTTGCACTCCCTCCAGAAGATGCCCAGGGTAGAGCTTTGCCAAACCTCCAAGGAAAGGGCAACCTCTTCGTTGCCAGAGCAGCTGCTGAGAACTCCTCTCTGTGTGCCCGGATTGTATGGACCTGGGCTGACAATGGAGGGGTTGCCGTTCTGTTTTCTGCCCCAGGGCCCGTTCCAACTGCATCCAAGGATGGCACCAGTGGCTTGTGCCAGGGAGGCACTGAGCCAAATAAGTGCGTGCATCCTACACAGGATGGAAGATCATACTCCCTTGGAGGCTTGCCTGGACGTCTTCTGGAGGGTGTATGCAAGGCCTATTTATTTAGCCAGGCATTTAACAGGCGGGATTAGGGTTTAGCAGGTTTGGTGTTTTTTTTTAAAAGTGTTTTATGTGGCTTTATGGGTTTTATATTTTTGTATCTTACGTGTTTGTTTTATTGCAATCACGTGAGCCGCCCCCGAGCCTTCGTAGATAAAAACTGAAAGAAATAAAGAACAATGGGCTACCATACCATTGTTGTGGGCTAGAGACGAGTCCAGTGCTTGCCACATCCACTGTAGCTTGGCATGTAGAATCATCACCTTTTCGCCCCTCACTGGGACTTGACAGGAGCCGATAGGTTGCGCTAGGTGGACACATCCCCACTCTCACCCTAATGTGGCTTTGAACCCAAAATCTACTGCTCAGCATTGGCTACACACTTGCCCTGTATGGTGGGCCCGAGGGGATATATGGGCACTGTGCCTTCCCCATTGGTGGCAATAGGGAAAACCACAGTGCCCATGGATCCCTGCACACAGCGTGTAAGCTTGTGGGGGAGTGTAAACTGGGGCACAAGGCGAGAACGCGGTGATGGTGGGAAGATACGGCCGCGGACATGGTCCACCCCTTTGTTCCTTGGGCCACAGGGAACAGTACCGGAGCGCCCCGCAATAGCTCTGGAGCCCCGTTGCTTTTCCCCCCTACCCCCCAAACCAGGCATGCAGCTGTGCATGTGTAGGGCTCCGGGATATTTCTGCTGGGGTGATCAGCCGAGGAGTTAGTGATGAGAGCGCGTCATTACATTTCGGCGTTGGGCTGAGGTGAAGCCAGAGAGGTAGCTCCTGTTTCAGGCTGCTTGCGCAGTATGCTGTGGTGGAGTCCCGGTTTTGAATAGGTTGGATTGCAAGAAGAAAGGTCAAGGAGCTGTTCAGGTTACAAGTTGCTAATTCTGCCAGGGAAGGGAAGGTACATCTTCTCCCAGAGGTTTTGTCAGAGTCGGGCTTGGGTGCTTGGCACACTAGTGGCCACTGGGGGGTGCTGTCGGGAGCCTCCTCACAGCTGTAGCCAGGGGCTAGGCCGGGGTCAGACACCAACGGCACGGTTCAGTCCAGATGTGCGACAAACCTCAAGGGGTAATCAAAGGGCGTGGCTGAGGTCTGGTCAGGTTCAGGGGTCAGGACGAACGTCACGCCCGGGGGGGATGTGTCAAAAGATCCGAAGTCCGAGGTCATGCCAGGAGGTCAGTCAGGACGAAGCAAGGGAGGTCACGAGCAGCAACCAGCACGCTTTCTGGCTGCTCGGATTTCTACTTCCTGACATGCAAATTATAGCCCAGCCAATGGGAGCTGGGGGACAGGGTGTGCTGCTTGGTTCGCCAGAGGTCACTTCTGTCAACCTAGAGGAGCAAGTGCTGGGCGTAGCTCTCCCGTGGCGCCGAGGTCTGGATGGCTGTGCCGAAGTCCCAGGGACCAGGGTTTGAGTCCAGCAGGACCTCATAGGCTCAGTCTGGCCCCCAGCACCTTAACCGGTCGACCTTGCAGTAATAGTTTCCTTCCTTCCTGGAGAAGGAGAATTTTCCTCTCCCTTTATGCTCTTGTAGGCTTCCTTGTGACCCGCAACTTGCTGGACTCGCGTGTTCCTTCCCTTGCTGATCTCTGCTAAAGCAGCTGCTTTCTTAGAAGACCTCGGGCGTTAATAAACGGGACAATAGCCCCATTTGCAAGTTGTCGTGTGACACTCGCCCACATCCCATGGGAGACAACACCCAATAGACAGCAATGTAGACCACTGTCCTGTGACACTTGCCCCTGACCCATAGGGGCTATCGTCCGTCAGATCCCCAATCCGGCCGTCTGCGAGCCCCAGTTGTCTCCTCCTTGGCTGGCGCGTGGGGCCTCCCTCCCTCCTGGTGGCTGTGCCCTACCAGATAGCACACCCACACGTCAGCCCACACATCAACGTGCGGGTGTGCGTCAGCCCACGTAGCAGTCCTTCCACCTCTGCCAGATGCCATGCAGGGGCACCGGACCAGGAACGCCTGTTCCCACTCTGTGCTGACTTAATAAACAGCCCGGCCGCCCATCCATTCCGGGGGGGGGTTAGCGTGCCATTGATTGTCACCTGATGGATGGATGGATCCAGGCAGGAAAGTAAAAGTGGCACTCGGACACGGGAGGACTCTTTCTAAGCACCAGTGGGGGGGGAATCCAGAATGTATCTAATAAAGCGCTCTAGGGTTTCCTCCCGTTCCCGGTGTTCCTGAGCGGAGCTTCCTGTGTTTCTGGCTGCCCTTTGATGCTTCTATATTTATCCACGTCATGAGGTTGACTATACAGTTACTTCCTGCTTCATGCCACTTAACACCAAAAGGTTTTCTACTCAGGGCCTTTCAGGGAAGGAATGTTTAAAGTCTTGGCTTGCACTTTCTTAATCAGCACGGAACCCTATTTTATAATCCTGACCATTCTTCTTTCACCCCATGGTCTCTGCTTACTCATTAAACTCTCGCAAGGTTAACTCTCAAACGTTCTCTGGTATCTGGGTTGCTGTGCTACTGTGTGGTCTGAGTCTGTTGATTCAGCTGCACTGAAACAGGAGTGGTTACCGTAGGCATGTGCTCTCGACTTCCAAGTGTTTTATGAAACAGAGTAGAGGGAGCAATCCTTCTCTAATAGAGGGCCACTTGTATAACGTCCCTGCAGAACAAGATGGAGTGCCCCTCCGAGAGCCTGCGGCCTCGACAAGCTTCTCCTCAAAGATATGCTGTCTCAGGGAGATGGGTACATTCTCCTCAGAGATGCACCATTTCCACTTTATATAAACGAGACGTGGACACACCCGGTTTATATAAAGCGGAGGTCACACAACTCTGAGTAGAAGCTTGTCAAGGCCGCAGGCACTAGGAGGGGGGCGGGCACCATCTTGTTTCAAGCACAGTCTTAGGGTGAAAACAGACATGACGCTAACCACCCTTGGTGGTTATTTATGCATGTTGCAGGGTTGTATTGGTGCCCTATGAAGCCCTGCAACATGCATAAATGATCACCAAGGGTGGTTAGCGTCATGTCTGTTTTCACCCTTAGATCGGGATGGAGCTGTGCGCATCAGAACGACGCTGCCAGCAGGTCATGCCTCTGTATTCAAAATGAAGGCAGCAGTGGCCACGTTCCTGGGGCAGCTCAAGATTATAGAACTGAAATTGGAATTCTTATTGTTTTATATAGCTCCAACTTTATTGTTTACATCTGGGGTGGGGGACCTTTTTCCTCCCGGGGGACATTTTGAAAATTAGTACAAGCTCGGAGGCCCACATATAAATTGGGACCGGGGAGGTTAAGGGGAATGCTCAAGAAAAAGGGGGGTCCAGATCATGGATCTGTCCCTCTATCCTTGTGTGCATGCCCTTATCTCTGCTCCCTTATCCTGAGCTCAGTCTTTCTGTGCTTGGGGAAAGAATTAGGTCGCCAGATCCAGGAACTGGGAAGAGGCCACATAAAACCTTGCCGCAGCCGACATTTGGCCTCCAGACCTGCGGTTCCCCACCTCTGATTCATAGAGTGTCAGAAACGTGCCTGCCATTGAATATTCCCGGTCAGGGACCCCCATTTGCTGTCTTATCCCATTGGCAGCAAAAGAGGAAATGCAGTGAACACAGGTCCCTGGTCATGGTTTAGAGACAGGCCTCTGCCACCAAGGGGATTGCAATGTAGGATGAACCAAGGATCTGAGATGTTGCAGGTGCGTAGCTTAGTTGAGTCCTGAAGAAAAAGAGAGTCTAAAGAGACGCATAAATGAGCAGCCTATGGTGGTGAGGAGCTAGGGTCAGCTTAATGGAAGAGGGAGGTCTTCAGGAGAGACTTGAATGTTGGGAGGGAGCAGAGCGTATGAACTGTCCACCCGGCCAAACACAAACCCAGAAGCTGGAAATGCCTGGGTTTCAGTTGCAGATTTAGCAGTGACTTGATGGCATGGGAGTAATTACAGCAGGGATGCATCCCCCAACAAATTCCACCCCCCCACCCTCCCAATCCCAGGGATATGGTGGCGGGTCAGTGTCACCGACCAGTTTTAGCCCGAAGTTCTAACCATGCTAACCGCATTACTTGGATCAAATAAATGCTAGTCAAACCCGTTCTGCAGGTGAGAAAACTGAGGCCCAAAGGCAGTTTGTATTTTTTATTATTTATATAGCACCAGCAGTGTACCTGGCACTGTGCAATCAATAGTTAGACAGGTCTCTACCCCCAGGGGGCTTACAATCTAAGGAAGACCGGGATGGGGAGATGAGGGAAAGATGAACATCAGGAGAGACAAGAATACATTTATGAGGTTGAGAAGTTACAGGTGCACGTGTTGAGCATAATTACAAGAACTAACTTTGTTAGTAGCTTGGTTAGTTACAGAGAAGAAATTCTGAGTGGGTGGAGGGGGGGGGGGAAGGATGCAGTTTCACTCATGACGAGCTAGGGAAAGGCTAACAGAAGAGGTAGGTTTTTAGGAGGTATTTGAAAGTTGGGAGGGAGGGAACAGAGTGAATGTTTCCAAGGAGGGCGTTCCAGGCATGGGTGGATCTTAAGCATGAGAGAAGTGGCAAAGTTTAGAAGAAGAAGGAGGTCACGAGCAGGTGAGGGTGAAGGCAGAGGAGGAGCAAAGCTCCTGGGCAGGAATGTGGTGGGAATCAAGAGCAGAGAGAGATGGGGGAGCAAGGTCATGAAGAGCCTTGAAGTTATCGCAAAGTAACCTAGCAATTTCAGAATCGAGCCCAGCTCTCCTCATTCTGAGCTGTGTGCTTCTCCCTCTCACTCTCGCACACACCCTCCCTTGTTGTGACTGTACCGTTCTCTTTGTGCAGGCTTGTGGTTGCTGTCGAAGAGGCTTTCACCCACATCAAACGCCTCCAGGCTGAGGAGCAGCAGAAAGCTCCGGGGGAGGTGATGGATCCCCGAGAAGCAGCCCAAGCCATTTTCCCATCCATGGCAAGAGCCCTGCAGAAATATCTCCGCACCACGCGACAACAGCACTACCACAGCATGGAGAGCATCCTCCAGCACCTCTCCTTCTGCGTCACCAACAACATGATACCAAAGGTGAGGCGGGTCTACGCAGGGAGGGGAGGAGGACGTTAAAGGCTTCCTAACCGTGCAATAGGGGCAGATTATAATTGAAACGGTTCCCGCAAAAATGGGTATGCCCATCAAATTCGTGGTGCTCGGTCAGACGCAAAAAATGCAGGTACATTTCAGTACCTGAAATGGTGTCCTGTCAGATACCTGAAGTAGCAACAGACCAAAATACAGTTTTTGTTCCAATTTTTCGACTTCCAGTCCTGAATTTTCAATCTGCAGTGCTGGATTTTGGGGAAAAAATCCAATATTTTTCAGGTAATTTCAGATAATCCAAAAAAACAAAACAAAACAAAGCCAAAAATGTCTGGTTCTTGGGTACTCGGACAGTATTCCAGTGTCAATTTACCGGGCGTGGTACCCGAAAATGCGGGCATTACCCACGGATATCATATTAGGTCCCCTTTTCAGCTCTAGGGCAGATTTTTCCTATCCTTCATATGTGAGACTGCTTTAGGTTCCCTTGCTTAAACCCTCGCTCCTTCTCCCCGACAATATATATATTATTATTTATTTGCAGCTGTTGAACAGTAATCTTGACAAGCCCAGCCGAGTTGGTTTGGGGGAACCCTTGGCTCGGCAAACCCAGGCTGCTGAAGGAAGTGGTGTTGGCACCTTACTTAGGGGAGGCTCTGAATCGGAGCTCCGTTTGTGTCTCTGCATGCTAACAAGAATGCATAGGGTGCGCCCCTCTGGGGCGGGGGTCCCTAGGAATGTTTAAGCAACTGTCCTGCTCCTTCTCCGAGGTACCGTGCAGATGGTGAATAGTCATCACCTCGTACTAACAGCTACCATGGAGTGAGGGGACTGAGCTGAGCCCGGCCCCCTTTGCAAGGACCCAAGCACCGCTAGGAAATTTTCAATGGCCCTGCTTCCTGCCCCACCCACTATGAACATTTCCTAGCAGCGCTCAGGCCACTGGCAAAAAGCCCCACCAAGAAGGAAGCTTTCAGAGTGGTGGAGTACCGGCCACTCGGCCGGCTCTTCAATCTTCCTTCCCGATGGGGCGGCTGCATCTCCAGAGTGGGGGAGGTGGCGTGGCTCACTGGGAGCCGACACAGCACCAAAACCTTTAGAGGGGGAGGGCGGGATCTTTAGAAGACCGTACCCATAGGGGGGCCCATAACTGGGACATGACTCTGGACGCACCATGGCTTGGCTGTGCCACCGAACATATGAATCTCAACAGCGTGAGGCCTATTCTCAGGGTTTTTTTCCTCAGCCCTGCCGCCTGACTTTTCAGTAGTATTTATCTTTCTTCAGCCTGAGAGTAGCATTGAGCCTTCACGACAGTCATTTCCCCGGCCTTGTCTTTGCCATGCTCTTCCTTGACCTGCCATTGGCTCAGACCGACCTCTTAGTTGAGGATACATTTTGCTTCCCCTGGGGCTACTGTTTAGCTGCTTTTCCCTGTGCCCTCGGACGGCTTCACCCCATAACGCTAGTATTGGTTTCCTCAGAGTGAGGCCACTCCATCACTCGACTGCTTTTTTTTCTCCTTGAATGACAGCTTGCGTCCCTCTGTGCAGCTTTCCCGCTATCTGTTCCAACTACGTAGCACCTCAGGCGCCCATCTTTTTTTATTTTAATTTTTTTATTTTATTTCTATGAAGCCTTGACCTCTTTTCATCGGCCCCTTTTGCATTTTTCTCCACACGGCCACCCCGGACGATAAAAGCAGGTTTTACCATTTGCATTGAAGAATCCTCGTTTGGTTCCCAAGCAAATCTGACTGGGCTCCTCAGCTGCTTTCAGCTACATGCAAGTTTGCAGTGGCTAGTGCGGGACAAAACGTGGCGTGGAATGGTTACTGGTTCTCGCAGGCGTGTGAGACGCGACCCTCCTGCCAGATGCGGAATAGAAACGGAGCGCTCTCTTCCCACAGAGAGAGGGGTCCCTTCAGGCCAAAGGGTTGGGCAGGAAGTGCATGGGAGGAAGGAACTTTGCTTTGCTGCTGCTGGGGTAATTCCTGCTCTGGCTGCGAAGGCCTCTGCTTTCTAGTGCTGCCGCGGGTCTCTCTCTCTCTCGATGGAGCTAACCTCACACGTTAAATGAAGCTGGCATGGTGACTCTTGCCAAATGTCTGGGATGAAGCTCCAGAGCAGAGTGCCAACAAAACAAACCCATCACTGCTCCACAGGGTGAAATGGTTTAGACTGAAAGGCGCTGGCACTAACTTGTTCTCTCTCTCTTTCTCTCTCTCTCTCTCCGCCTTTCTCTTAGGCATTCCTGGAGCGTTACCTCAATCCAGGCCCAACCCTGCAGTACGACAGGGATCGCTGGTTCTCCAAGCAGTGGACGCTCATTAGCGAAGAAGCTGTCACGAAAGGATTAAGGGACGGAGCTGTTTTTGTCCTCAAGTGCTTAGACTTCAGCCTTGTCATTAATGTGAAGAAAATCCCATTCATCAAGCTCTCCGAGGAGTTCATCGACCCAAAGTCTCACAAGTTTGCCCTTCGCTTACAATCGGAGACTTCGGTTTAAAGGCAGGGCTGGGGAGGAAGGGACGTTTTCTAAATTTGTGCTTTGAGGTGTTCTGTTTTCCCCTGAAACTGGCAGATGACAGACCAGTCACGTTTGACCATCTGCACTTTATGTGGGAAAGGGGCTGGGGGAGGGAGCGCTGTCTCTGGAAAGAGCTTTTATTTAAGTGGCGGCAAAGTGCGTTAGCTCCTCCTTCCAGGCCAAAATGGTGGTCCTTGTTTTCAGGGTCAGTTGTTGACCTCTGTGAGCAAGTGTGGGATGAGGTTCTCTGGGGAGTCCTGTCTTAAGGCGGCGTTGTGTCTGCGAGTCCTTGTCTTGCTCAGTCCCAATTCGTTTTCTGCACATGTCGACTTCGATGGGAGCCTTTGCTTTCCTGCTGTGGCACTCTAGAAGTCTCCGTCTGGGCAATTTGCAATGAACTGCGTAGGAAGCGGGGGGGGGGGGAGATGCTACTTGTTGAGGCTTTTCTGTGGCTGAAGAGACCCACCCCACCCCCCTTTTCCATGCTCCCTGTTAGCACTGGGCCAATACAGGCTGGGAGTTGGCAAGAGGGGCCGTATTATCTGCTCAGTCCCTGAAGCTGCGCCCCCTGTAAGCCCTATCTGTCTCATCGTTGTTTGCGTCATTCCCAGTGTTTTTTCGGAGGGAGCGGGGGATTTTTGCATGAGGGAAGGTATCTCCTGCCGAGCCCCACTCCTGTGCCAATCCCATCGTCTCCTTTGTCCCCTTTCCAAGTGTGTTTCTCCTCTACGAACAATGTTGTCCACTCTTCCCCACGCTGCACTTGCTACGCGTTTGCACAGTGACAAACGGTTCAGTCGGTTCCTCTCCTGAAGTGAGTGTGAAGTTCACTCAAGGCTGCTGGTCTGATTTGTGAAGCGGTGGAAGGATGCATAAGAGAGGTTGCTTCCTACCCGAGCGGGTTCAAGTGGAGGAACAAGAGGGGGGAGCCTTTGACCCTTCCCCCTGCAGACCCTACCGCACCGGGTGGGGAACCTTGACCTTCCTGGGGCCATTTTGAAAATGTGTACAAGCTCCGGAGGCCGCATCGAAGTTGGGGATGGGTGTGTTCAGGAAGAGGAGGGTTTAAATCATGGAGCTGTCTCCTTTCCTTGGATGCGTGCCCTCATTTCTGCTCCTTTACCATGAGTTCAGTCTTTCTGAGGGGGAGGAACTGGATCCAGAGGCCAGATGCTGGAACTGGAAAGGGACCAAATAAAGACTAGTCATTATGACCACACACCCCGGGCCAGAGGGTCTCTCCCCTGCCCAACAGGGAGGGGTAGGGGTTCCTGAGCAGGGGAAGTATTGACATTGATGATGTGCAGTGAGTGCCATACTAGCGCAATATGTTGCTTCTCCCGAGCCAGATGAGAGCAAACCGGATCCGGGTTGCAGTTCCTCCTTCCATGGCCATTTTACTGTGAAGTGGTTTGTTCGGCAGCCAGTAAGATATATATTTTCCTCCTCCTCCTCCTTTTCGCTCCCTTCAAAACAGAGAGATGTTTTATCGCTGAGCTAGACTGGCTCTCTCTCTCTCTCTCCAGCTGGAGCAGGAGCTTTCATTCTTATGATAAACTTTTTATTTTCAAGGGGATTCTCCCCCTCCCCCCATTGGGTGTACCCCTTATTGATGAGGATTTTTATTTTATTTTTTAAAGCCCGTCAAAGAACCCCTCCCAATTTGGGTCTGGGCTGGAACTCGAGAGTCTGTTCTGTGTCCTAAGATGAACCAAAATCCACGGGTCCAGGCATCCTCTGAAGACCTTCAGGTCTTTGCTCTGGAATTCGATTTTTAGGGGCTCGGGTGGCCCCAACTCAGTTCTGTTGAGAAGGATGAACATGAATGGAGAAGGACCTGTGAAGCCTCCCTGGTTCTGAAATGTTGGATGTGAATGAGGAGGGAGATCCCTCTTGCAGATGCCTAATGCGCTAAGGCATCAGGGTACTAAGGCCTGTGTGCATGGGAGCAAGAAGGTGTAGTTGCACCCTCTTGGCTGCCATCTGACCTCAGCCCTTCCAAGCATTGTGATGTCATGATGGTTGGGAAAGGAGGCATGGTCACGCCAAAAGGGGCAGAGCAAAGCGGCTTTCCCACCACTTCCTGAATGGAATTCTGCAGGCATCCTTGTCCATAGGCATAACCTTTGACCACCTAGATAGTCCCCCAGGTCACCTGCTTTTTGTCAAACCCTCGCTCACTGGTGGTAGTTGCCTGCTATGAGGCACAGTGTGACAGGGCATCTGTCCTCTTGGCAAACCTGCACCAAGATGAAGGAACCACATCAGCGCACTGAGCAGTTCTGATTAGGTTGCGGGAGAAGCTGCGGCCACAAGAGAATGTCTTCTCAGAATGTTGACCCATGGGGCGGGCAACTCGTAGACTTCCCCTGCCCTTCAGCTGATGTTTCAGTCTGGCGTTCTCCCAGTCTGCTTGCTTGGGGTTTTTAAATGGTTGTGGCCTTTTGATATATTTTAACTATAAAGACTGTTTTAGACCATTTTTTAAAAGGAAAGGATTGGGCGGCGTTTTGTAAAAGGTTTTGTCTAAGACATGCAACTGAAAGAGAGGTGGGATCTCTGACCGAGGCAAGGAGCACGGAGAAGCATTGCAAGCTGGACTAATTCCCAACAAAGAGCTGCTCATGAGTGTGGGGAGAATCAGATTTCAAGCAGCCAGTAAGATATATTTTTTCCTCCTCCTCCTTTTCACTCCCTTCAAAACGGGAAGAGGTTTGTCACTTTGCTCAGGAAATACGTCTCTCTCTTTTTTTTCTCTCTTTAACATGCCAAGAACCAAATTAAATTGGTGTGTATTTGGAGCTGCTGGGTGACATTGCTGCCCCAGTTCAAAGTGCCATCATTTTTGTTGAGAGGGACGCTGTCAACAAGAACCAAGGACTAGTGGATTCTGCCGTTTTTCTTTAAGTTCTGCAACCAGGTAACCTGAAATTCTGCGCTCAGAAAAGATGATGTAGATTAACTCCTGATCATTCTGAATTCCAATGAATCGCCCACATGGCACTGTATAAAATGTTTAACATTGCATGTTTAAAAAAATAATCAAAGAGGCCATGGTAACAGATGGCAACAGTTTCACCCTGTGTTGGTAACCTGTTCTATTGGTCCAGGATGCAAAGATACACCAGGCAGGATGAAACAGTGACATGAACCAGAATCCCGTTACTAGGCCTGTGGCATCAGCTAGAAAGAATAATCCCTCCACACACACCCCCTTTGATAGGTACCGCTGCTGCTTTATACCAGGCCAAGGAGTGACATTAGTCTCCGTGTTTTGAACCGAATCACTGGGAATGTGTGTTCAATGTTTAATAGCTCTTCCCGTTCTCTCCCCCATCTCTGCCCCGGCTGTCGATTCTGAGGGCTTGTGCCATGATGTTCTGCTCAGTCACTTCAGAATCTACCACTCTCGGTTTGCCCCTGGCTGGATCCTAGGCCAGGCTGTGTTCAGGAACCTGTGGCAGACAAGAGGGTAACGACCCCACAGGGCTTTGGGGTGGATCCTCGTTCCCGATATCTCCTCCCAGATGTAGAAGATTCTTTCCATCATTCTTGTGAAATCTATTAAAACCCTGGAAAGGTGGACGCTTCAGAGGTATCTGCTACCTAGGAAATAATCCTTTCTTTAAGGCTAGCTACCCAAGGGAAGCCGTTGCACTTAGCTCCATGAATTACACTTAAAATTGTTGGCATAAACAAGGCTCTGAATTTGCACCGCTGTGGCCAGAGCATTTTTTTCAGAATTGGGCACTTGGCGGCCTTCTTCCAGAAATTGGTTCTGGTAGCACAGGATTATTGCCTAAGTGGGGACCCCTGGGAAATAGCTGGGGTGGGGGTGGAGGGCTGGCCCTGGGAGCTGCCAGCATGTTTTCTGTGGGTTATTGTGGAAAGGGAGGGAGGTTGCTCTGCTGCAGCTGCTTAAGAGAGAATCCCGAAATACCTCACAGACCCTCAGAGTTGTGTCTGAGGTGTCCTGTGCTTCTTGAGAGGCGCTAAATTGGGTGGCATGCCGGGAAATCCATTCGTGTTCCCAAAATTGGCGTCGTTGGCACAAATTTGCTGAATTATGTTTGCAGAATTTGGGTTTCCTACCAGTAAAATTTGAAGTTGGTTTCTCTTTGCAGAATATGCAGGGCCCTGGTTATAAACATTTTGGAGCAGCCACGGTGTAGAGAGAAGTCCACAGGCCCAGCAGCTTGCTCGCCAGTCGCCATACTTAAATATTAAAAGACACATGCTCAGAATTGATGAAGCCATCCCATTTTGAAAATGCCTGTGAATTTGTCCTCTCTCTCTCTCTCTTGTTGGAGCTTGGGGAGAACTAGCTTCATGCTGCTTCCGACGTTCTGATTGCCACACAAGCATCATTTTAGGTGATTCGGAATTGAATGTACAACTAGTTGCGTGTCCTCGCCTTCTAACTGGGCGCGCCTTCGACGTAATGCCTGAAGTCAGGCATGACTTTTCCGTTCAATGATGTCTATAAGGACCGTCGTCAAACTCTCCAAGCATTCAAAGTATAGAAACCTGCCTCCATAGGAGAGCGCTGGATGGAGATTTGTTACATCCTAAAGACAAAGCCGGTCCGAAGTGTTTTGCAGCCCTGGACCAAACGCATTGGGCCTTCCCCCTCTGCATTGCAAGCCCCGGTCCAATGCAAGGGTGGTAGGGGGATGTGGGGGGAAGCTGCATGCTTTTTCTCACTGCTGATCATCTGGTTAATCGGAAAAGGCGTTCAGTGCCCATCCCTTACAATAGAGAAGGGGTCACTTCTGCTCCCTGCAGAGCAGGATACTGGCAGACGGGCCTTGCCTTTTACAGTGACTACAACAGTGTTCGTACAGACATCCTCAATTGGTGTTAGTTATTCTGGAATACCTAACGCACTTGAGCCACACTTTGGTGAGTTAGCCACTTCACCACTTTCACCGCACTTTAACCATCTGTTCAGGACACTAACGGGGTAGTTAAATTTAAGTAGCTCTTCTGGGATTCTAATTCCAGAAGAAATGATTGTGTGAGGAAAACCTCTACAAGTTAAATCTGGTAGCTGTACAGTCATTTGAAACAAATTGGTCTCTGGTTCCTCTTCCCTTGACATCCGCATCAGACTGGCCTTAGAGTTTGCGGGGCCCAGGTCAAAGATGAAATGGGGGGGGGGGGACTTCCATGAGGCCGTAAAGGTGGTTGTCTTTGGGGCTCTGCTGGGAGGGTGTGCCCCCCCCCTCCCCAATCTCTCACTTGTGAAAACAGTGGCCGCAAAGGGACTCGCAGCGGTTGCTCCAGGTTGTCCTGTTGTAAGCCTCACCTTGGTCCCCTGACCTCTTGTCCCAAATATGAAATTCCCGCCTTCACGCACTCACGGTGTAACACAGCGCAGCGGCAGGGGGAACACTTTGCACCACAACCGCCTGGGCTGTGCCTGTCATTCTCCCAAGTGTGTTAACCTGACACCTTTTCACCAGCACAAAACTCACTTGGGAACACACACACACGCACCACATTCACTCAGCTCCTGCAGACTCCACCCTACCCGCACAGACCGAGCTGTGAAGGATTTCTTACTCTCTCTTCTGTGCCTGTAACCTGTAAATGAATTCAGTGTTTGTTATGTACCCAGGTAGGAACTCTCTGCTTAATGCACCTCTCTTGATCACTGTGCAGATGGATGACTTTTTTTTTTTTTTCCCTACACAAACGGAGGGCACTCTTGAGGCTTTTTAATGTATAGACACTAACCAGCATCTTTCGACACGTGTTCAACTTTAACGTCAGTGAGACCTTGAAAAGGGGTGGGGTGGGGGGAGGGAGATAAAATCTGGCTCTTTTTTAATTTTTATTTTCTAATTGTGGACATAATTTTAAATGGACTCTTGTTTGCCTGTAACGTTGAACACATGGTGTGTCTGGCGTCGTCTGACTGTTCCGTTAGCTGGGTTTTCAAGCTATAGCTGGATGTTTGGGGTTTTTTAAAACTGAAATATCAAACCGTTTTAGACTTTGCATCTTTTGTACAGCAAACTGGGAAATAAACTGAAACCAGCCATGGTCCCTCCTAATTCTTCCTCTGCTGCTTTCATTAGGGAAAAGAACTCCTCTCATCCCTGAGCACTGTGATAGGGGGGTGTCCTAAGAAGGATGTGGCTCGGCCTTTTTAAGGTTAAACCTCAGACCAGACGCTTTGTCTTATTCAAGACCTCTGCCCCCACCCACCCTGAAAAGTTTCTGGTGGTGCTCAGACTGCTTGCAGGGGCTCTGCAAAGATGCAAGGTTTCAGAGTAGGCAGGAGTGGAGTTCTGGCTGGCCCTCTCCCTACCCACTCTTAAAACTGCCTTTTTGGTCAGGTTCTTGCTACTCTGAGGTGGGGGGGGGGGGGGAGTGCTCTTTGAGAGCCAGGGTGGCACAACTACCATTGAGGAGGGAGTCCAAGCCAGCAAGAGCCTCCTTGGGAGGGTCACTGCTTAGAGACACCTTGCTCCCTTGCCTTTAGGGGGAGGCATTATTTATTTTATGTGTTATCTATTGATTTCAGTTTTTACCCTGCCCTTCCCTAATAAGGTTCAGGGCATCTAACAACAAACCTAAACACAGAGTTGTGTTGTTTTTTTAAATCCCCTTCTCACACACAGACAGAGCTAATCTTTTCCCTAACCCCCCACCCAACGCTGTCCCTGCCTCCCAAATGCCCAGCCAAACAGAAACGTCTTACAACTCTTCCAGAAGACGAGCAGGCTCAGGCTTAGGTGGATCTCCAAGGGGAGGGAGTTCCATAATTGTGGGAACGCCGCTCTGCGCGCCCTTGTTGTGAAAACTTCACAGGCAGATGGTACCCGCAGGAGGACGCTCTTTGCTGGCCATGACCTCAGAGACTGTGACAGAACATAAAGGAAGGGGCAGCCTCTCAGATACCTGAGGCTCAAGCCATTTAGGGCTTCATAGGTCAAAACCAGGACCTTGAATTGTGCTCGGAAAGCTATTGTCAGCCGGTGCAGACCCTGGAGCTCTGGTGTGAGATGCTCCCGGCGGCCCCCAACAGAAGGTGAGCTGCCACGTTCTGTGCCACCTACAGCTTGCGAACAGCCATCAAGGGCAGCCCCATATAGAGCATGTTGCAGTAGTCTAGCCTCAAGGTTACAAAGGCATGGATGACAGCGGCCAAATCCGAATCTCATTTTTAAAAAAGAGGTTGCAGCCTTCTCACCAGATGGAGTAGATGAAAAGCGCTCCTGGCCGCCGCCGCAACCTGGTGACCCAAGCACAGCAACGCATCCAAGAGGAAGCCAAGGCTGCAAGCCTGAGTGGCCAAAGGAGGCTGAACCCTATCGATAACAGGTCCCTATGTCCCTCATGTCACAGGGACGGCCAACCATCCTCACCGGGGTCTTGTCTGGATTCAGCCTCAGTCGGCATACTCACACCCAGTCCTCCATGGCAGCCAGGTAAGCAGCAGGACCTGGGTCAGATGAAAAAAAAAGGCAAGAGTTGGGTGTCCTCCGTATACTGTTGGTATTTCACTCCAAATCTCCGTACAGTTTCTCCAAGGGACCTCAGGTGCACGTTGAACAGGAGTGGGGACAAGATGGAACCCTGCAGGACAGCACAAGGGAGCTCCTGAGGGGACGACAAGCCACCTCCCATCACCATCCTCTGGGTCTTCCCAACCAGGTATGAGTGGAACCACTGAAGAGCAGACCCACGAACCTCTGCCAGGTCACGCAGCCGTGTCAACAACACCCCATGATCAACTGCGTCAAGAGCCACCAGAGGACCTAACAAAATGATCAGGGTATAATTACCTCTGTCGATTTCCAAGTGAAGATCATCAATGAAGGTCACAGGCGCAGTCTCTGTGCCATGCCCACGGCCAAATTCTGACGGACATGGGTCCAGGAATCCAATAGCATCGAAATGCACTTGAAGCTGCAAGGCACCTGTTCAATAACCTTCCCTAAAAAGGGAAGATTAGAGATGGGGCAGTTGCTGTCAGGGGAGCCAGCATCAAGAGATTGTTTCTTGAGCAGGGGTTGGACAGTCGTAGTGTTAAAGCAGTCCAGCACCCTGCCCTCCCAAAGGGAAGCATCAACAACCCCAGCCAGCAACAGCCCCGAAGTCTCCCAGCTAGCTTTCACCAGCCAGGGGGTGGGCATGGATCTAATTAACAACTGGTCACCCGCAAACTCCCAAGTGCACCCTCTGTATCGATGAGTGAGACTTAACTGAAGCTGATCCAAACAAACCGGTCCAATCCCAGACTCTGCCTCTGCCCCCAAGCTGGCGGCGGCTGCTGCTGCTGCTATTATAAGCATTTATATAGCACCAGCAATGTACCTGGCACTTCATACAGAATAAGATAGGCATGGTCCCTGCCCAAGACCTTACAATCTAAAAGTTGCGCTAAATGCAAGTGACTATCTGCAAAGTAGGTGGCGAGCTCGTTGCGGCGGGTGGCTAATGACCCTTCACTCCGGGTGGAGTAGAGTAATTGGGTTCAGCCTTGCTATGCCACTGACACACAGCACAACAGTTACGCACAACCACCGGTTGCTTTCCCTGAAGCCAAGGCTGGGCTGAGGACTCAGTGCGACAGGCTGGAGGTGAAGGAAGCTTCTGCCCCGTACGCTGTATGCGGAACAAGGTAAGATCAAGGGAGTCATGAGCTGGGGTTTCCCTGAAGACATACAACTGCTTCTGTGGCTGTCTTATTCCCAGTGGGATGGGACCTTGGTTGGGATTTTTCAGGAGAATACTTTAAAAATAAATAAATACATATTTCTACCTCCTGCTGCAGGACAATCCTGTGAAATAAAGGGGTCTACAAATACTGGAGCTGCCTAGCATCTCCAAGGTAAGCCAGGACTGCAGTGCCCCCCACCCCCTTGTAGGCTTAAAAACCACATGTCAACCTTCAATAGTATCCTCCGTTTGAAAGAGAATCTGAGTTTTTAAGCCCTGTGGGGTTTGTTTTACCGGTCCGATGGTTTTTGAGTCTCTAAGGGGGCAGGGCAGATTTTTCAAGTTTTTCACAACCATGAGTGCTAGAGACTTAGGCTGCATTCACGTGAAATGCGAAGTCCATGAAAATCCCTCCCCACCATCCCTCTCTCTGCTGTATTCCTTTTTTTTAATCCTGAAAAAATGCTAGGGAGTAGGGTGCAACAGGGTGTCGGGCATGTTTAATCAAAAATATTTCACTTGGAAACCGAGGTTTAACAATCATGCTTATTCCCTCACATATGGGTGTGTTTTTGTGTGTGTTGGTGACATGAAGAGATTAATTCTGCTGGAAAGCTGCCTATATCACAGGATCATGAATTTCCCTTGTATGCTTTTCTGGTTTTTTGCACAGTGTGCATGTCTAGTTTTACTTTTTGCTTTCTGTTTTCCTGTTTGCGCGATGGCCCAGACGTAGTGTCAGGCTTTTAAAGTTCACAATACCTAGCACCAGCTACGTCAGGACATGAGATAAGGTTTGAAGTAGTGGAGGGGAATGTGGGAGCAGGTTAAAACGTGCCATTACAGTTGCATACAGGACACTGAAAAGTCTCCTGTGAATGCAGTCTTTGGCCTCATCCATGCTATGGATTAGTTGTTCCTGCTGCCCTCCAATCGCAGCTTCCTATGCGTGGGTCTAGTGACTCTTGTTTAAACACCAGAGTTTTGGCCACCTGGAGAAAGGATCCCTTTATAGGGGGAAGTACTAGAGAATCCAAATGGGTTTGGAGTCTGTGTGCGTATATAACATGATGTCACTTTGCGTTCATAGTTCTTGAAACAAAAAGGAAAGGGGTGTTGCAGTATTTTACCTTTCGGTTACAACGTTTTTAGCATTTTCAAATCTGCACAGGCAAGCTCATTTTTGCGCGCACACGATATGCCTAGCACCTCCTGTCGCACACACCGTCCTTGGCTCTGTATGAACACTGCATCCGCATTCAACAGCGTGTGGACAGAACTTGCCCTACGCTGGCTCTGCCTGCCTTCATCCCACAAGCTGTGTCAAGCACGTGCTAGGCTCTGTGTGAGCACAGCAGGAGAAACGTCTGGGAAATCAAGAGGCAGGTGCTTCAGTCTGGGATGCAAAACGCCACAGCTGGGGAGTGAGAGCAAGGAGCGGGGCTTTCTTCTGCTGGAAGTAGATAACAGGGTTGCAAAGCACTGAACTAATTAAACAGGAAAATGGATGGATGGTGACGAGTTCTACACGGCACCCCATGAGCTTTTGCTCATTCATTGTCCTGTCCGTCTATGAGCTGCCTCCACCTTCAGATGTCCGGGAGGCAGGGTGGAGCGGGGGATGCCAGGGAAGCATGGGGGAGTGGGACACAGGAAGCTACACTACTTAGGTTCCTGGATCCCTGCTCCTGCCATCCATAACAAACCCAAGCTTCCAGTGCCCCCTAGGAACAGCATGGAGCCTGAGGAATGGCAGCATGGGGGCCTTGTCCCTGCTCCTGGGCTCCCAGGGCATACACTTCCTGTGGGACCCCTGCCCAAACGGGGGCATAGGGTAACGGCCCTGTCCTAAGCCCAACTCTCCCCGAAGACCCTGCTTTTGGACTATCTGGATAAAAGTTGGAGGGTTGGAAATCCTGGCTTTTAGGGACACCCGGGACATGAAACTGCAGCCTCTGACCATGTTGGTTTGTTGGCTCTTACAAACTGCAATGGTGCTATCTGTAATATAAATTCTGCTGCTAAAATAGGCCCGATGGGGATACCTAACAATGCTGGGCTCCAGTGGTGACCTTGGGAACTACAGGTCTGCGAGTCTAACGTGCTGCCAGACAAAGTGACAGAAGTTATAGTAAGGAGCAGAATTATTAGGCAGATAAATAAACATGATGTGCTGGGGCAGAGCTACTGTTGGGTTTGTAAAGGGAAGTCACGCCTCACCAGTCTATTAGAATTCTCTGAGCGTGTCCATGGTTCCTGACACTGATGTTTGCTGAACCTGATGCTGTTGCTGCTCTTGCTGCCAAGGAGGCAGGACCTTTGTTTTTCCTGCTGCCACAGGAGATGTTGCATTCCTGGCAGCATCAGGAGAAGCACTGGATCAGGGAGCAGCAGCAGCTCTCTACTGACATTGCTGCTTACCTCTTAGAGTAGTAAGCTCCCCTTTGCAGCTCATGGCAGCTCGCACATTGCTGCTGTGTGCACAGAGACTATTCATGAGCTCTGAGTGAAAATACCCATTGCACCCTTCCCTGTGTTCAGGATTGTTAACACACACACTCCTGGACACACGGGGGATATAACAACTTGTATTTCAAGGTCCTTGCTTTGCTGTGTTTGAGGAAAACAAAATGCTGCCCTTGGAAAGTTGCCTAAAAGCTCCAGTTTCACGGTCGTGTGCCTAACCCCATACACTAGTTATGGGTGATCTATGCCATGCCTTGCTCTTGGGTGTCCCAGTGCTCCCTGCAGTGACAGCTGACCACTCCCACTGGGAGAATAGAGAGAGTTTAGGGGGCTATGCTTAGGCAGGAGAGAATCCACTCTCCATGGGCACCTGCATAATTAAACTTAGGCTGGTGCAGTGGGGTGGGAGGGAAAACACTATTGACAAGGACAGAGAGTCCAGTGGCACTGTAAAGACTAACAAATATTTATTAGTGCATGAGCTTTCATCGGCACAAGTTGATTTCCTCAGATGCATCTGAGAAAGTCAGCTTGTGCTGATGAAAATTGAGGCACTAATATTTGTTAGTCTTTAAAGTGCCACTGGGCTCTCTCTTCGTGTTATAACTATAGACTAACATGGCTACATTTCTAGTATTTGACACTATTGAGAGTTACCTGTCACTTTTGGCCCCACTCCTTTCTGACGTGGCCACGTTCCCACTCTGAGCAATAGAACCTCACGGTGCTTGGGAAAGGGGCGTGGCTATGTTACAGGGGGGCGTGGCCATTGCAAAAAGGGACAAGGGATCCCTTTTGCCACCACCCATGTGTATCTGATGTGGCCCTGGTAGAAGGGTTTGGACAGGCCACGGCCAGGCAGGAGCCAAGAGATGCAAACACACACCCTCGCCTCCCCTTCCTGGTACCCATGCTGTTTTCCAGGAAAACCCATTAGCTCCTGGTGAAATCCAAGGGACACAGATGGGACCTTCCAGCTGGGGATGATGCACCGAGACTGGCCAAAGCAATTGATGCCCACACTGCAGCTGCTCTAGAGAGTGGTCTCTTCAGGACACACACGAGGTAGGTGACTAGCCCTGTGTGGGCATGCCACAGTGGGGTGGGATAGGATCCTCCTACAGGATGTTATCTTACACCATGGAATGCAGGAAGGGGGAGGCTTGCTGGGATCTGGCCAGCAGAGAATCTAGCACAGGTGTTGAAAGATTGATCTCCCAGTTTATCTTGGACTGGAAAGGTATCGAGCTCTGGTTACAACCCTTTCCGGTACGGTCAGATAGTATAACACAGGAGTGGGGCATTCAGTTCCTCCTGCAGACTGCTCCGAAAATTAGTTCAGCGCTCCACGGGTGGCTAGGAATAGATATGGATAAGGGTGCACTCAAGATGGGGAAGGTCCAGTTCTCATTGACTTTAACAGAGGGAGGACTTCTTTAAAGCTTAAAGACATTCAGCCAACATTTAGTCCAAAGTTACACCAATGTTTGGCTCCAAGCTCAGCTAGCTAACTTCTCTATGGATGGGGGAGGGGGCAAGTTTAAATTTAACCATCTATTTAAAAAGGGAGGAACCAAGGTGCCAACGCAGGCCCTGAAACATGTATTTTTCATAAGCATTCCTTTAAAATGTGCATAGGCAGCAACCCTAGTTGCATTGCCCCATAGGAACGCTGATGCCACCCAGGACCAGCCTTAGAATTTGCCAAGCCCAGCAGAGCAAATATAAAAATGTGGGGCCCTTGGTGACCCCCTTCCCTGTCTGCCTCCCCCCTCGTGGCTATCCCCTGCAGGGCCCTGGAGATGGTTGTATTTAGGACCCCCATGGCCTGACCTGGTGAAACCAGGGGCACCTGGGAACAGTTGCCCTGTGATGAGGCTGGCTCTGCCCTGCCACCGCTGCTGCACAGTGATAGGAAATAGGCATCCAGCCCTTCCTCGCTCCCGCAGGGGAGAAGCGATGTCAGAAAGCAGCACCTGCTGCCCCACCCTGGGCCCGTCGGGGAGGGACTGAGTCATCGCCCCCACCTCCTGAGAGAGTGGGAGGGTGAAGGCAGGTGGATTTGCAAGCAGCGTTGGCAGGGAGAGAGCCTCAGGAAGAGCCTTTCCTTAAATAGCCTTTGGAAGCAGATGCTGAGGGCAGGAAAAGGCTACAAAGGGAGAGGAGAAAACGGTTGGGGGGTCTGAGGGGAGAAGGTGTTGGTTGACGTCGTATATTTTGTCTTGCCAGTGAATTTTTTTTACTGCAACTTTCTGTATAATTTCTCTTGTGCAGTTATTTAATTGCTGCCATACTGTAGGTTTGGTTCAGTGTTGAGGAGAGAGAGGAGGTTAGTTAGGCCGAGTTCCAAGGCTGGCTTCAGGAAAGGTGAGGTCCAGGGTAGGAGAAAAGACTGGGGACCATGGAGGAGTGGGGAGGGGGACAAATCCCCACCGCTTAACCTTCTTAGGGTGGCCATGCCTCCCCTTTAAAAGAGGACGTTTATGAAAAACCCATGTTGCAGGGCTGCATTAGTTCCAGTGTAGCCCTGCTTCATGCTTTTTTCATAAACGTCCTCTTTTAAAGGGGAGGTATGGCCACCCTAACCTTCGCTCTCAGCTTTGCAAATTCACCCTGCTCGGATGAAGTTTCTGGCTCTAGGAGTGCCCCTGCTGACGGCCGATGGTTTTATAAGGCCTGCAGCCAAGATAGTGGGAGAAATGCATGACTTTGGAACCCGGTTAATTTTAAAACCAGGGGCCCATGTATTCTGACACATTTTCCCCAAAAGTCTGCAAGCAGGAAACCCAAATTCTGAGTAAAAAAAAAAACCCACCAGATTCTGCAAGCAGAATTAATTATGCAAATTAACTGAACCATACCAGTTAGGTACATTTTAAATGCAAATTAATTTCCCAGCATGCCACTGTATTCATTTTCAATTTCTCATGGGTTTTGGGGGGGGGATTTTTTTTTAAACTCGTCAAATGTCCCACAGCATGGGGAAATCTGCTCCCTCTACAGGGTCATGGCCTGCTCCTTTCCAACAGTTCTGGCCCCAGCATGTATACCTGCCACTAACACTGCCAGCACCCCAATTCCCAGTGCTGACATTGCATTGGCGAACTCATAGTTCTCCTTGCTTGTGCTGTAATTCTGTTCCGCCAGAGACCATTTCTGATCCTTCAGCCAAATGCAGAATTCCGCAAAAATGACAGCAGCACAGAATTCACAGGGCCCTGCTTTAAAACCCAGCAGTTTGAATCTTTGCACCAAAGCACTCCAGCTAATGAGCTTCTCTAGAGCAGTCGGGCAGACCCGTGCCTTCCTGATGCTTTGTTCATGGAAAGGCTGCTGCTACGCAGGAGTATCATCACTCCAGTAGTGTAGCCAGGCTGTGGCAGGCCTGGGTTCAGCTCCCAGTTATGGGCTTCCTAAGGGCAAGGAGATGGGGTCTCCCTAAGAAGCAGCCCTCAGAAGGGGACTCTCAGCCAGCTTTGAGAGGTGGTGAGACCAGCCCCCGCCTCTTGGAGCAACAGCAACCCCACCAGGAAGGAATTTCTAAGAGTGGGTGGGGACAGGGACAGAACTTCACCCCCACCCACTCTGAGAACTACCTTCTTAGCAGCGTGCCACTAGAAAATTTTCAGAGTAGGTGGGGGTAGGGTGTTGGCCCTGCTCCCTCCTCTTCCCAGTCAGAACATTTCCTAGCGGTGTTCAGGTTGTTTACATTGAGCCCACCTAGAATCCAGGGCCCAGGCTCAACTGAGCCCCTTCACTTCAGGGTAGCTACACCTGTGAGTAAAACATCTGGCTTCATGTTTGTAGAGTCCTCGAGCATAAGAGGTTAGCTTCCCCTCGGACAGTTTCCTGTGGACTCTTCTTTTGATTTCCATTTGCACTCCCACACCGTTTCACTTCAGGTTAGCTCATGTGAAATTCATGCAGCTTTCTTCCCCAACTGCATTGAAACACGAGATGGGCCTACGCCATGGAGCTTGGAACCAAACGTCTCCGAGAACTGAACCAGCGGCCTACCGGTCCAAGTACTGCACTCTTAACCACTACATCACACTGGCTCTAATATTTATTTACTTTGATTTAATTAAAATGGAGGCGTTACTTCTGTTTCTCACTGTTGATTAGAACATGGCCTAAGTTGGCCTGGTTCTCAGAGGCATTGGCCCCCTGCTGTTGTCAGTGACATCAGGGCAAGGGGTGAACACTGCGAACCTTTGAATGTTAGGCCAGTGAGCCAATGACACAGAGACACAACATGAAGGGGGGGGAACAGGCAGCCAATAACACTTAAAGATAGTCTTCCTGATAGCTGGGAGGTCCATTTTGGGGACATAACAAATTTCCCCAAGGGAAAACAAATCGGCGTCTGGAGATGAATAGTACAAAGTCAAAGCTAATTGTCGTCATCGCTATCGTCATCGTTGTCGTCATTGTCCTCATCGTTATCGTCATCCTCATCGACATCGTCGTCGTCATCTTCGGTGTTTATCTTCCCAGAAAGCACGTCTTCTATCCAGTCTTCCAGCTCCTCGGCTGTGGGCAGGTCATCGTCGTCCCTGATCTCCATCCAGATGCTGTCGGCCTGAAAGTGATGCACAACAAGATGAACCCCTCTCACCAGCACAAGGTAGAGGGGACTAAGCTTGTGTCTCTAGCATAGGGCAGTGGTGTTAGCTCAGTGGTGGCTAAGAGGGAGAGCATCTACTTGGGAGATCATGAGCTAGCCTCCAGTAGATCACAGGGTGTGGAGGGGGACCAACCTCTCGGATATCGCCTCTGAGGAGGAGAGCAGGAATGGGGCCCCAGGTAGTGTTTCCAGAAAGAACTCTTCCAGTGTGACTGACAAGGAAGTTTTCTCTTTAAAGGGGAGTGCTCTCATCAGTTCCTAAGATTAGTTGTGTTGCGGGAGAGTTTGGGGCCAGCAGGAGGGGTTCTGACCTGGAGCCAGCAGGACGGGTCTGAATAGATTGCTTGGATCTGTATTTACTGTATCTAATTTTGCGAAGGCTGGCCTCCTAAAATTCTCCATTCCATTTAAATGGAGCAAGGAACACGGCAGTACGGTTATCACGGACATGAGACTGTGTAGAAATGACAACTGCTGAGTCTGTGCTTCTGTTTCCTGGGGGTTAATTTTCCAGTGTAGGACTAAACTACCCTTGTGACACACTAATTTGCTGCAGACCGAGTCACTAGCAAGATGCTAACCCTGCAGACAAATTCTCCAAGGTGCTACTGGGCAAATGGTGTGAGTTTGAGCTGAAACATATCGCCAGCTCCACAGTGACTAACTGCAATTTCAGATGATGAATTGGTAAGCCAGTCGGTATTGATGTAGCGCAGTGGTTAACCAACTAACTGAAATACTGGTTAATATTTTTACTGTGTAACCAAAAAGATGATTTACCATTACCAGGCTTAGCAATGTTGCTCTGACCATGGCATCCAACTCCTAGCCATGCCTTGACTAGCAGCAAATCTTAATAAACAAAACAGGAAGTGATTATTACTTCCTGTTTGAATTGCTCAAATGCAAATCAATATGCCAAACTCAACAGATTTGGTATTCAGTTAGAAGATTCATTTCAAGCCTAATTTAGAGCTAGACTTGATAAAGACCTGGTAGGCAGGCTATAGGGAGCGCCACTGAGAGAGTGGTTCCATTACTAGCAGATATGCTGTTGACTATTCTTTCTTCCTCCCTTTGCCCAGGACTAATTCGGTAAATGGTAATATCTGGTATTGCAGTTTGGCAGTCAACATCCGCGGTTACCAGATGCTTATTGAATAACCGCTAAGCTATCTGGAATACCAAATATTGGGGCCAATCACAAGCCCTGCAGATCTTGTGTGTGCGCATCACCATTGCCGGCACATAGTACCACATGGAAAACTGCACGCATGTACAAGGGATCCCCAGGGCTTGGGATCGGCCCCATTAACTGCAGAGCATTTTTTGGCTGTTGGTTTCAACTCTAGTTGAGCCTTTCTGCTCCCTACAAGAGTCTTTCCATTGCCCCCAATGGGCTTTGGCCAAGACCTGAGGTCTCTTCCTTCAGAGTGTCTCTCTGGCAGAACTCGGTGCCGCTTGCAAGGTCTTTGTGGCTCCTTTAAGCTCTGGTGCCAGCTCAGGGGTTGCTAGGTAACTAGAGGCAGAGGCGCGTGCCAAGATGGCGACCGCCCTGTCCTATATAGAGCCATGGGAACCATCCAACCCCTTGCTGGTTATCGGCGTTTCTCAGAGTCATTGTCAGCTCCGCTGCTGCTCCTGCTTGGCCTTGCTTGGTCTCTATTATCTCCTCTCCTGGTCTCGTCTGTGTCTGCTGAGTAGGGTGGCCATACCTCCCCTTTTAAAAGAGGACGCTTATGAAAAATACATGGCGCAGGGCAGCACTAGAACCAATGCAGCCCTACAACATGTTTTTCATAAGTGTCCTCTTTTAAAGGGGAAGTACGGCTACCCTACTGCTGAGGCTGCCATGAGTAGTTCGTGTTGCTGCCTCTCGTTATAGTCTAGTCTTGCTGCCCTTCCCCATCTGTAGAACTTCCCTTGTCCTCCTTCCAGTCCTCCCTGGCGTGCCTGCACCCGCTTCCCCTCTCCCTGCCTGACCGCGTCTTTCCCCCCTTTTCCTATCCCAGCATGCCCTGGGAAACCACCACACACACCCCCTCTGGAATCTGGGCCTGCCCCCGTGACTTGTGTTTTCCCCTGTCCTTGTCCCCCATTCCAGCACTGTCCGTGCAACCCCTGGTCCCTCACCGCGAGCTGGCACTTTTCCTCTCCTGGTTTGTGTGTGTCTGTGTCATGGGCTTTGCTGGGATAGCGCAGCTTACCCTGTGATGAGATCTGGCTTGGCCTAAGAGCACAGCCGACCAGTCCAGCCGGAGGGGAAAAAGACACAGCCTGCTTGTTGCTGCCACCTAGCAGCCGTAGAGGAACACTGCACCCCCTTTCCCTAACACTCTCATTCAGCGACTACTGAACTTGTCGTATTTGTGACACTCACATCTGTGACGTTGACCACTCCGATTTGTGGCTTGAATAGGTCAATCTTGAACGTCTTCTCCCAGTAGGTGATGAGCTGTAGCAGTTAAAGAGAAGCCATGTTAAAGAGCTATTTCACATCCACATAAGAATTGCCCTTTACTGGGTCAGACCAACGGTCTATCCAGCCCAGCATCCTGTCTCCGACAGTGGCCGGCCTCGGTTGCCTATGGGGAGCGCACAGCCGGTTACCATGGAGTAATCCATTTCCTGCCATTCTCCCCCAGCTCCTGACGATCAAGGGTCTTGTACCCCTGACCAACCCAGATAGTAGCCCTTAATGGACCTGGCTTTCAAAAATTCATCCAGTCCCTTTCTGAAGCCTGCTATGCTGCTGGCCTGGACAACATCTTCGGAAATGAGTTGCAGAGTTTCATTGTACGTTGGGTGAAAACCAACTTCCTTTTAGTGGTTGAAATCTGCTCCCTGTTAACTTCATGGAGTGACTCCAGGTTCTTGTATTTTTATCTTGTAACGTGCTCAGAGCACCATTTGGTGATGGGCACTCGATAAAAATAAAACTGTATTTATTTATTAATTAGGGAATTGGTTACGTTTAGCCTAGAGAAAAGCAGACTGTTGGGGGGAATTGGGGCAGAAAAGAAGGAAATCTAGAAAGTTTGGTTTGTTCAGAGAAACATCCAAATTTTCCAGGCCTTCTCTGAACCGAACCAAAGTGCTGAGATCAGGCAACTTGGGAGAATAGGTTTATGCCCTTAATTAAATAGGTGTGTCTCCATGTAATGCTTATCATCCTTCCAGCCGCCTAACACAGGGGCAAGCGTTACATTTGCTCACACACACCCGGGAGCAGCCCACAGAGGGAACACAAGTGTTTGGAGGTTTGTTGTCCCCCAGGGGAATTCTTCAGCAGACCCACGGAGCATCTGAAAACACACCACAGACTTAACGTCTATTTGGCAGCGAGCTTTCGGGCTGGTCAATTTCACAGTGGGGTTTCAGCACATCGGTTTCACCAGCGGGAACTTTGCCTTGTCAGAGTCACCAGCGGGGCTTTCAGGCTTCACCCATTTATTGCTGCCACAGGATGGGTTTCCCCATTGGCCAGAATCCACAGAACAGAATGAATGTCTGTTAATT
This sequence comes from Sphenodon punctatus, assembly GCA_003113815.1. Taxonomy (NCBI): domain Eukaryota; kingdom Metazoa; phylum Chordata; class Lepidosauria; order Sphenodontia; family Sphenodontidae; genus Sphenodon; species Sphenodon punctatus. The sequence continues at coordinate 5,405,459 of QEPC01008474.1, forward strand.
CTGTTCCACCACCTCTGAATGACGTGGTAGTAAGTACCACGGGGTTGATTTCCCCCATGTCTAGCGCCACATGTAGACTCACCCACTGGTTGCTGACTCATTTAGTCCTGTGTTTTGACTCGCAGCTGTGCTTCCTGTCTCCCCCTCTTACACTTATATTAAGCCTTGGTCGCACACCTGTGCTCACTGCAGTTTCCCCATTGGTGGTTCCTGGCCTTGGTTATAGAGGTTGCTATGAAGTAACAAGGGCACTTGCTCTTTCCATGAGTCTACATACTTCTATGGCAATTTCACTTCAGCAGCAAGAACTCAGTCCTCAAGATCAATCTCTGACTCCCTTGCATGACCCAGGGGTGGCTCTGCACCTGATTGCACCCACAGAGCAAATGTGTTTCATGGTGGTACCCATGAGGTCATCCTGAGGTGGAGGAGTCTGACCAAATGGTCAAGCTGCTCCATCTTTCTGTTGCCACCTTCAGGGGAGCCCATCAGGTGGCAACATAAATAGGAGTAAATGGCCAGTCAGCCACGGTAGGGAAATTGACAAGTCCCTGTCATGAAATTGACACACAGGCAGGTCTGTGAAATTGACATGCCCCTGATGTGAAATTGACAATCTGGTGAGCCCTCACTGTGAGATTTGACAAGCTTCTGCCATGACATTGAGAAGCTGGTGAACTGAAAATGAGAAGCAGGCAAGCCCTCACAGTGAAAATGGTAGTCTCTTGCATTGTGTGGCTCAAGAGGTGCTGCTCAGCTGCAGTACACATGTGACAAACAAGGTAGACACCACACTCAGGATTGGTTCACTAGGGACTATGGATCCAGATCTGTCCCTGACCAGGAGAACCAGCAACACAGACCCTCCTCGCTAGCCACGATAATTCTGAGGCACTGTATAAATGAAGAGTTTCTTATACAGCACAGGATAGCTGCAGGCAATGGGAAAGGTGAACAAAGGAAGAAAGGGTGAGTCAAGAATGTTGTTTTAAATCTCTACTCCTTGGGAGGGATGAATGGGTTTGCAACAGCAGACACAGTAAACAAGCCAGGGAGGAGCCCATAGCCACCAGAATTAATCAGGGAGGTACCCTTTGAGGCTCATGCAAGGACACCAGCCATCTGATTTATCCATATTTGGAGCTGCAGACTGCCGTGGACATGCCTGGGCATGTCAGAACATGCCAAGAAAAATTACAAGCACCCACTATGAAATGGACAAGCCAGCAAGTCCCCGCTGTGAAATTGACAAACCAGAAAGGACCCTGGTGAAATTGACATGTCCCCACCTGCAGCCATGAAATTGGCAGGCTGACAAGCCCCCGCGGTCAAGTTCGGTAGCCTGGAGTGACACTGAGGAGCCCTGAAGCCGGTGCTGAAGCTTGAAGCCCAGCACTGAAATTGACAAGCAGCAAGCCCCCCTACCCAATGGAACCAACGAGTCTTGCAATGAAATCAGAAGCCATGCACACCATGGAAGTCAACACATGTTGATTCCACTTAATGTTTTTGGTGGGTCTCCTGAGCAATTCCCCAGTTGTGTTCCAGGCAGCAAAAGCCATGTTCATTCCATGGTTTCCTCCTGAGTTTGAGTGAACAAAGAGAAAACTTGTTCCCATGTTCAAGGTCTGGCATGGTGGCAATTGTTGCATGCAAGAGCATACTTAGGCTGGAATGGGCCCTGGTGGCAGGAGATTCAGTTGCACCAAGGAACATGGGCCCCCAAGCCCATGGGCCCCAGGGCAGTTGCACCTCTCATCCCTGTTACACAATACCCTTGGTTACATACAGACAGACACCCAGCATGGAGGGCTAACCAGTCATCCATTTCATGATCAGGTCCTTCTCTGATAGTGCCATGCAAATTTAATGGCGAGAGAGGCATTCAGATTGACTAATCAGCTGTTGGCATCCTAGGTTTCAGACTCTCCTTTTGTCTTCCCAAATATTCTGGGGATGCCCTGCTCTGATACATGCACAAGCACAGAGAGCCAAGAAGGAAACGGATCCTCTGTCACTCACCAGAGGGAAGTCATCGTGGTCAATCCACACGATGCTCAAGTCCGGGTTGTTGGTGTTGTCCCTGGCGACCTGCTTCAGAGTCTCCAGGAATTCATAGCCATCTGAAATGATATACAAACCTGTCAGCCCCTCTTGCTCAGCATGGCTCAACATGTTACAGGTGGAACTCGGTGTTACCTAATTGTAACACTGCAACGTCATCCCAAGGTAGATGTGTTTGTGTTTGTTCACTCCCCAACAGGGGGAGCCCATCAGGTGGCTGCATAAACAGTGAAGCCCACAGTTCCTGGATGCAAGGCAAAACTCTCCTACTGGTGAAACGAACCAGGCAGCTCTGACTGCAAAAGAAAACTCCCTCGTTGGTGAAACTGACTAAAGCTCCCCTTGCAAGGCAATCCTCTCCGCTGGTGAAACTGACCAAACTTCCCCCTGTGAGACAATCCTTCCCAATGGGGAAGCTAGTGAAAGATCCCCCTGCAAGGCAATGCTCCCTTCTGGTAAAACTGACCAAGCTTCCCCCTGTGAGGCAATCCTCCTACTGGTGAAACTGACTAAAGCTCCCCCTGCAAAGCAATTCTCCCTGCTGGTGAAACTGATGAGCACAAAGATGCTTTCTATGAAACTGGCCCTGCTGTGGAGCTGAAACAAGTACCTGCAAAAACAGGTACAGCTGTCAAAATTAGGTACCTGACCTGGTAACACTGGGTTCTAATCAGTACCCAATTAGTGCCTGACAAGCTACCCAATTTACCAATTTCCATCCTGACATTTCTGACTTCCTGTACCAATCTTCCATTTCCCAGTCAATAAAACAGTATATTGGTAGCTCAGTAATGGTAATATGCAGTGTTTCCAGGAAACAGCGTGCCCAGCTCCGTTCTTGGGTACCAATCAAGCACCTGACAGATTACTCAAAATTGCATGTCTTCTGCTCCCCCGTGGGCCTGCGGAGGACTTTGTGGATTCATTCACCCATCCCGTTCTCCTACTGGTGAAACTGACTCGTGAAACCTCCCCGATGGTGAATTTGTTCTGTTCTGGGGAGCAAAACTCGGCAAACCCCTGTTCCTTCCATGGCTATTGCATATGTTTATATGATCAAAGGTAACACTTGCCCCCTTGTTAGTCAGTGAAACGGTGGGAAGCGTTGCATGTAGAGACACCCACAAACCTCCCAGGGCAGCCACCAAGCTAAGCATGGGGCAGGGAAAGGCATCTTACCTGGATCATCCTCTTCAGCAAATGCCACAATGTGGATCCCATCTAGGTCATCCTCCTGTGGGCAAGACAACCATGACTGCTGGCCGAGGAGCACTGGGAGGGGGAGGAACGGCTGGCCTGGGGGGCTCCTGCTCTTGGAGAGGGGGCGGTAGTAGTGGTATGTTTCAGAGGAAGTGGACACCGTGATGTGGGGTTAGATGGGGTCGGCGGGAGATGCGAGAGATGGGTTTGGGTGGGACTGAGGTGCAGGAGCAGCCGTTTGTCGGAGGCTGTTGTGGATTGAATGGGACTGGCTGTCTGAGATTAGAACGGAGCCACAATGAGGGGAATGTGGGCTTGAGGAGGGAGAGCAGGGAAGAAGACAGGGAAGATGTGAAACGGTGTCATGAGAGCTCCCTTCCAAATGGCGGCAGGCCCGTCACACAGGTCACGCGCAGTTTGCGTACGCCTGTTCGTGCAGCCGCAGTGACTTTTTCTTTTCTTGCCGAGAATGCGGCAGAGAGATGTCCCGGGATGAACTGAGCGCTGGGATTTAGACAAGAGATCCAGTCATCGTGATCTCTCCTTTCAGCCCCACACTTGTCCCGCTGTCCCATTGTTGCAGGGGGCTGGGAGCCAGAGGGGCTCGCCCTGTTCCATCTCGGGCTGCCGCTGTTGGTTGGAGCCCCCTCAGAGCCGCACCAGGTGGAGGATTTGGGCTAGAGGACCATAGGGAAGGGGATTCCCTGGGCCCCTGTTGCTATCTTCCCCCCTCGCAGTGGTAGAGGGGGTGGGGCCAGGGATCCCTCCCAGCGGTTTCTGCCCAGCCGACCCACACGGGGACACAAGCGACGCACCGCTGACGGCACACCTCAGGGCCGCACCCAAGGGTCCTTGGGTGCAGCCCTTGGTGGGACCTGGGGCAGGAACCCTTTTTGAATTATATAAGAAGGGGGCGTTTTAGCATGGTGATTGGCTGGAGGAGTTTAGTAGGGGGAAGTTTTGTGGTGTTGGGGGGTGGTTTTTGGATTGGGGGGGTGATATGGTATGTTTTCTTGCCCCCTGTGGGGTGAGGGTGGAGGAGGCTGTTTTCCCTGGTGAGAGGGTGGAAATGATTGGGGGGGGGCTGTTGACCATCCGGTGAGAGCAGGAGGTATAGGGTGGTAGGGGGATAGGGGTCTCCTCCCCCGCTGCCTGGGCGGGGCAGCCGGAGGGGGGTCGGGGCAGGCTGGGTGTGTGTGCAGCCATTGGGGTCGTGATGGGGCGGGGGGGATATGGTCCCTCTGGGGCGGGACAGATGCCTAGTGCCTGTCCCGCTCACTGCCCCCCATGCAGTCGGTGAGGTTCAGAATCAGTTCAGAATCAGGGAGCCCCTGGCCCTACCCTGATGCTGTGGAACGTGAGGTCGGTGGCTAATAAGGCGACAACTGTCCAGGAATTTATCCTGCACCAAGTAGACAACCTCATGTGCATTACGGTCCTGGAGACCTGGCTGGACACGGAGTCGGGGCCTATTTTGTTGGCTGACCTTGTTCCATCTGGGTACTCTATCCAGCATCAGCCACAGTGAGAGGGGCAGGGGAGGGGGGGCTAATTCCGTCTAATTACACAGGGCCCAATCCCACAAAATCCCATCCGGCGGAGCTTTTCTGGGTGATGCAGGGGCTGGTCGGTCCGGCCTCCCTCCGCCTCGAACTGGAGTCGTCGAATGCTCGCTGTGACATGTTTGTGGATTATTTTGGTGGATAAAATCACTCATATTCACCACGATTTCAACTCTGCACTTATTTACGTACGGGGAATCGGAGGTTGTGGAAGCCCTGCCTAGTTCGATTTTTGTGGGCTCAATTTCAGTGGGTGACACCTGCGGATACAAGGGTTGTTCTTGGGGCAGTCAGGGCCACTTCTTGCGAACTGGCCCCATGCCCATCCTGGCTGGTCAAGGCCAGTCGGGAGATGCTGGGGCCATTGCTCACTGGGGTGATAGTGTCTCCCTTCAGGAGGGCAGAGTGCCGGGCTGTCTTAAAGAGGCAGCGGTGTGGCCTCAGCTCAAGAAACCATCACTTGACGTTGACTCCCTTGCCAGCTATCGGCCTGTCGGGTTGTGGTTCGGCAGCTACAGGGCTTGTGGCTTTGGTCGACGACCTCCGCGGTGAATTGGATCAGGGTCATTCGACCCTGCTGATGCTATTAGATCTCTCGGCTGCTTTTGGTACCGTTGACCATGAGATGTTGGTGACTCGCCTGCAAGACCGTGCCGGGGTGGGCGGGAGTGTTCTTGAATGATTCCACTCCTTTCTGGCCGGAAGAACTCGGCGAGAGGTGCTCAGAGATCATTTGTCATCACCCAGGGATCTCTCCTGTGGAGGCCCGCAGGGTTCTGTTCTGTCCCCTCGCCTGTTCGTGTCTATGCAGCCGCTCGGCGCGGTCGCGAGGAGGTTAGGCGTGCGGTGTCGTCAATACGCTGATGACACCCAGCTTTACTTCTCTTTTTCATCCGACCCAAACCCGGCAGTCTTGGTGCTTACCCAGTGCTTTGCGGCTGTGGGGGACTGCATGAGGGCTAACTGATTTAAGATGAATCCTGACAACACAGAGGTGATGCTAGTGGGGAAGGCGGTGGAGGTAGCGTCCCCCATTATTGATGGGGTTTGCCCCCTGCTGATTGGTTTGGAGTCTGGGGGTGCTCCTCCACTCGCAGCACTGCCTGGATGTCCAGATGAAGACTGTGGCAAGGAGTACATTTTGCCAATTACACCTGGTGCGACGGCTTCGGCCGTACGTCGCTGACTTTGACCTGGCCACTATCATCCATATGTTCATCACCTCTAGGCTGGACTATTGTGACACACTCTACATGGGGTTACCCACGGTGACAGTTCGGAGGCTGCAGCTGGTGCAGAATGTAGCGGCCCACCTCCTAACAGTGCTCGGCCGCCAGGAGCACATTACTCCACCGCTCTGTTCTCTGCACTGGCAGCCTATAGTCTTCCAGCCCCAATTCAGGGTATTGGCGCTTACTTATAAAGCCCTATACGGCCTAGGCCCTACCTACTTGCAGGAACACCTCACCCCACCCCACCTCCCGGCGCCTAGATCGGTCCGTGCGGTCATCCAGAGTTGCCTTCCCTGAGGTCCCTCGAGTCTTCTGGGGGGCTACGATGGAGAGGACATTCTCAGTGGCTGCACTAAGGCTGTGAAACTCCTTCCTAGCGGGGGCCCAGTTGGCCCCGGACCTCCCCTCTTTTTTACAAATCTGGCTGTTCTGCCAGGTGTTTGGCAGGGGAGATGGGTGAAGGGTGGGTTGGGGTTTTTAACAACCTCCTGTTCTGATTGTTTTATCTGTCTTAATGTTTCTTATTATTACTGTTTTGTAAGTCTCCCCGAGCTGCTTTGTCAGGAAGGGCAGCGTATCAAGTTTTAAATTAAGTAGTGTCGGCAACAGCCAAGGGATCTGCCATGTGGGTTACCGCGCACCTGCTCTCGGCATTAGCCCCTGGAAAAACCTCACATTCCCCAGCCTCAGCCAAGCTTGGCCCCCGTCCCAACTGATTTGAATGCAAGAAAAATTTTCCATCTAAATGCAAATTTGCTCTTACACTTTGAGCTCGGAGGAGAGACAGCCACCATCCAAAATAAAAATAATAAAGCTAAAAGATGAAGTGGAAACCATTATCTCATAAACAATAGGCAGAGGAGGGCTTTGGCTGGACTCTTGGGGGGAATCCCCTTTCCATGGGGATGCTTTTCAGCAGATTTATTACAAAAATCAAACCCAATCCGTCTCCAGAGCCCAGGATTTTCTTCCTCCCTGACTCTTTCCAGCGGTTTTATCATTGAGAGGACGGAGATAGTTCTCAATGGGCAGACAAGGCCAGAGTCTGAGCTCAGATGCAGCGGGGCAAGCCTGCAGTAATTCCAGATTTTCACCTGTGTCGCAGAGACATGGGGTTCGAAAGGGTTTGGGTCCTTAATGGCTCTAAACGCCGTATGAAGTTGTGTTCGTTGAGCAAGGTTTCTCTCTTATTTAACTCCGAGTGAGCAAGGCGGGGCTCAGTTGAGCAAGGGCTCTGAACTTTAGAGGGCCCTTTTGCAAGTGTCTTGAGCGCAGCTAGAAATTATTTCAGTGTGGGCAGGGGAGGGGGCACGGGTGTGTGTGTGTGTGTGTGTATAAACACTCTGCCTCCGCTCACTCTGAAAATTTCCCAGCAGTACTCGGGCCACTTGCAAAGGTCCTGGCAAGAGTGAGCAGGAGAGAAGTGCTGGCCCCGCCCTCACTCACTCTGAAAACTTCCTTCTTGGTGGGTGTCGCTCTGGTGGCTGGGGGCTCAGTGGGAGCCAGGGCAGTGTCCACCCCCTTTCATGGTCTGTAGGGCCAACCTTTGGTGTTTTTCTGCTCTAAGCAGCATAGTGAGTACCCCCTGGACCCGGGCCTGAATGGGGGGGCAGGGAAGGGGAGCAGGAAATTGTTGGGGTGACAGAACAGGGGAGGCAGGAAATTTGGGAGGGACAGCGGCGAGGCTGGGGTGCAGAGTAGCTAGGCCAAGGTGAGGGAGCCTACCTAGACAGGGTGACTGAGCACAACAGACCCGCTCAAGCCCTTTGCGTGTGGGCAAGACCTGCTAGGCCTCACCCCCTTGTGTCCCAATCCATGTTCTGCCTTCTCCTCTGCTCAAGTAGGTCCTGCTCCCCCCGCCCCCCACATCCTGGCATGCCCTCAGCCTCCCCCAGTCAGGGCCGGCCTTAGAAATCTGCGGAGCCCAGGGTGAAGATAAAAATTTGAGGCCCCTGCTTGCTCCGCCCCTTCCTCTGTGGACCTGCCCCCTTGGTACCACCCTCCACGGGGCCCTAGAAATAGCTGAGCGTGGCGGGAGTGGGGGGCCTTGTACCCTGCCCAGATGAAAATGTGGGGGCCCCAGCAATAGATCAAATTGCGGTGTCTGGAGCGATTCCCTTGTTGTGAGGCTGGCCCCAGCCCCAGTGACCGCAGAGTGCCAGGCGGTCTGACGGCCGGAGGTTCCCTGCCCACCCTAGGCTGCCGGCCCCCTCTTACTGGTAGGTGTGGCCCTGTTTGCCAGAGCCCCAAATTCAAGGGGGACAGGCCCTCTATGTCCCCCTCCCTTTTTTTGCATGCCCATGCCAAGGAGGAACTGCTTCCCCACCTCAATGCACTTACCCAGGTCTCGAACATGTCTTCTGGCCGCAGCTTACGCAGGGTGGCTCTGAAAAGGAAAATGGCGGCTTCTTTTTACGATTCAGATTATTATTGAGTAGTGCGGGTGCAAAATGGCAGCTGCCAAGTAGATTTACTTCCCCCAGGATCCCTCCCTGAAACCTGCTTACTCACTAGGTTAACTGAGAGGTGAATCTTTCCCCACAGCACCCCCTCCCCCTGCGGGGGAAAGTTAACCTGGGCCTCCTTCCGTGTTGGTTTCCTCCAATGGGGATGGTGTTTGTGTGAATGTCAAAGAACCGCCAATACATAGAGGTTACTGTCACTACCATCACCAGCTCAGCTGAGACCGGTGCCCTAGCAGAGTCTCAATTACCCGAACCACCGAGTGCTTCACCAAGGTCTTCCCAAGGCCAGCCGTACCACAGGGTGACTTAGAGCGAGCACCCTGGGCACCACTCTGTGACCCGCGGTTTCACCAGGGGCAGGGCATTTGGGCCCTACTCCTTCCCAGTGGGGCCCAAATACAGCCACCTCTAGGGCCCCACAGAGAGGTGCCTCTAAGGGGTTTGGGGAAGGGGCCACCAGGGACCCCAAATTTTCTCTTCACCCTGGGTTCTGCAGATTCCATGGCTGGGTCTTCCAGGTACCTCTTGTGCTCCTGGACAAAGTCCACCAGCTCCTCTTCCGTATAAGGCTTCTCGGGAATAAGGACCGGCTCGTCCATAAACGGCTCGTAGAAATCCACCTCATTCATCTTCAGCCCCAACTTCTTCGCAACCTGTGACAAACGCAGGGCATTTTTAGACGAGACAAAACCTCCAGCGAGCAGGCAATTAAAACTTGCGCCTACTCATGGGTGAATGACTCGCCCATGTTAATGTGGAAACTTCTACATCTTAATTCGGTTCCTGGAACCACCCCTCTGCCGAGGGATCCGGAGTGCACATTCCCAAACTCATGCAGAGTTCCCCTGCGCTGGGGCTCCCCAGACCGAACATGGAACTCCAGCGGCATCTTGGCTGTTCATTTTCACTCTAAATAACCTTTGAAAGCGAGTTGGCAGGACAAAGAATGACAAGAGAAAGTGGGGGGGGGTACCTAGGAGACCTGGGATATTTGTGACTGGTGAGAGAGACCCTGGAACACCATCTGGTCGGTTGACTCCTGGGGGAACCCTGGCCTGTACCCTAAACCTGACCTGCTTTTATGAGGATACTTTTCGGGGACTTACCCCTTTGTCGAAGGTGGCAAAGAATTTGATGTAGGGCTGGAAGTGTTCGGCTGCCTCTTCAAAGGCTTTGAAATCTGAAAGAAAAACAGGAAGAAAGGACATCGAACAAATCGCTCTATTCATCTGAACTAGAGGCAATGCCTGCCTTTCTAGGGACAGGGGACGCATTTTTCAGTGACAAGAGGGGACATTTTTTACCATGGTTGTAAGACAGGGGTGGGGAACCTTTTTCTGTCCTGGAGGCCACTTTGAAAATTAGTCCAAGCTCCAAGGGCTGCATACAAGTTGGGTGCTTGGGAGTGCACTTGGGAAGAGTGTGTGCATGCCCTGAACTCAGTTTTTCAGGGCTTGAGGGGCAGGAACTGGATCCAGAGGTCAAATCCAGGCCCACTCTCCGCCTCTGGAGACGGTGCTGCCCTCATTTTCAGTAAATCTGAGACCCCCCTCCCCGAGGTCTCTGTGAAAGGAGTCCAAGAAAGACTCCTTGGACTCAAGAGAGTTTGTATGTGTGTGGAAAGGCCTGTGCGAAAACATCGGACACTTCATTGTTTTTGCAAGCAAACACCGGACTGGCCAATTGTTAAAAGGGTGGGGCGCTACGGAGGGTGGGAGGCCATGGGAGCCCTCAGAGAAGACTAAGGGGAAGGCATGATAGCTGCCTTCGAATATCTGAAGGGCTGTCACACAGAAGATGGAGCAGACTTGTTCTCTGTTGCTCCTGGGGGAAGGGTAGAACCAATGGGATGCAATTACAAGGAAGCAGATTTTGGCTTTTCCCGCACTGAGCAGGAGGTTGGACTTAGATGGTCTCTGAAGTCACCTCCAACTCTAAGATGCTAAAAAATTCTAAAATCTTTATTTTCACCCTGGGCCTCGGCAAATTCGAAGGCCGGCCCTGCACTGGATGCCCACCCCCAGTCCCTCCCAGTTGTGAATGGGTACCTGCCTGATTCACTGGGCTGGGGAAGTCAAAGGGGGTCGGACGTGGCGCTGGCCACATCGCTCCCTTGGGCACAGAAACGGGTGTGCCGCCTTCCCTAGGGTGGGCAGCAGAACTTGGGATTGACTTGGACATTTTGAATTTGGGGGTGGGGGGAGCATCACCAGTCTCTTGCAGCAGACATTGCATTGGTTTTCTCAAGCGAACGAGTTCGTCGGAAGAAAGGAGGTGGACGTCTCTCCGTGGGATCCGTCCCAGCCATCTCCCGCCCGCTTGAAGGAGCACGGTGCCAACTGGCTCCTCTTACTCTCCCTGTGCAGACACCTAACCTGGAATTCTCCACCACCCCCCACCACCATTCCCAGTGACCCACAGAAAGGAAGGCATTGCGCTCACGCTCAGAGTCTTCTCCTTTGAAGTAGCCCATGAGTTTGATCTCCTCCTCGATGTGGTCGAAGGCCTGCAGCTCCAGCTTGCTGTTGATAATCTCCACTGGCTCCTCCAACAGCTGCCAGGAAAAACAGATGTGATCAGTCACTGCCTCAGCACCAGCTTGTAGGAGGATAGAGCATGAAGTTGAGGGAGTAGTTAATAGGTGCTGGCAGTACAGCTACAAGCCTGAGTACCCCAGGTTCATGTGGAACATGCGCATAGACAAATTGGTGACTAGCACTCACTGAAGACTTGCTAAGTGCCTCGGTGGGGCCCGTTCCATCTTCTACACAGAGCCTAATCCAGCCTAGCGATGCCTCTGGCTGAAGGCCTTGCTGCTGGCCTCCACATCCCATAGTAGAAGCCAGTGTGGCAGTACCACCCTCCGCCAGGGGGCGGGGAGAGACCAAGGCTGGCTGGGAGCCCCCTTGGGAGGGCAGCCGTTTCTCAGGAAGCGGAGGCTGCCTGCTCCTGAAATTCACATGGGAGGCTTGAAGCTGAGCTCCTGGCTGCTCCCCCAGCTCCCGGTGGGCCCCCAGAGCAGAGGCATGGCTTCCAGTGGGCTCCTGACCACCCCTGGGGTGGCTTTCAGCTGGGCTCTTGCCTAGGACTTCTCTACAGCAGGGGTCACCTGGAGGGGGGCTCTTGCTGCTCAGAGACAACCCCCACCCTGGAGACCCCGCCCCCTTAGCCTGCAGACCCTTGCTACTCTCCTGCAACGCACGCCCAGGAAGGTTTGGGAAACCTGGTTGGAAATTCAAAAGCTGCAACGGATCAGACCAACGCCCTGTATCCAAATACCCCTGAACTCTGGCAGGCGAGTTGTGTCCCACGTCCGCAGACAGAAGCTCAGACCCTCCTCTGGTGCAGCCCTTGGTGTAGGGTTTAATTTTATTTATTTATTTTAGTTGATTTCTTAGCCGCCCCCTCCAGGCTACAGCAGCTCAGGGCAGCATGCAACCTATTAAAATCAATAAATAATCAAAAATATAGTAAATAGATCATCAAATAGCAATAAGAACCCACAAAGGGGAGCAGAAAGCCCCCTCCCGTTACCCACCTCCCTCGCCAAAAGCCTGGTCGAACAGCCAGGTCTTACACTGTCGCTGGAAAGAGGAAAGGCCAAGCGGACCCCCATCGGGAGTTCCCCCAACCTTGGTGCGGCCACCGAGAATGTCCTCCTTCTCCTCACCCGAGAAACTCGGGGAACCCCAAGGAGGGCGCCGACCGCAGGGGCCAGTCGAGAATC
>QEPC01008474.1:5417808-5434167 GCA_003113815.1 Sphenodon punctatus
TACGTTGCCCCAGGATGCCGTAGGCATGGGGGGCGACTAACAAATGTTTAAAATAAATAAATAAAATACATGGTATTTTCAGATATTGCAATACCTGAACGGTATTCAGCTAGCTATTCAGGTGCCTGAAACAGTCCCAAGAAATTCAGGTATTACCTACGGGCACCAAATTCTCTACCCATTTCAGCTCTGTGTCCCTACAGAGAAAGTCCTGGTGCATGCAGTGGCACGTAACTAGGCTTAATTAGGGCCCTGGGGTAACTCGGATTACTGGGCTCCATACCAGCTCACGCACAGACGTGCCTACTTTTACACACTTATTAGTGGCAAGCCAGGCCTGGAATTGGAGATGCGGATCCAGGAACACTGTACTCGGCAAGAAAGCAAGGCAGACTGGGAGCTCGGGAGTATAATAATTATTTATTTACGGCCACGGCCAATAACAAATGACACAACTCGGGAGTATAAAGCAGGGGGAAGCAGTGGTGGGACTCACCTACAGCACCAGTGGTCAGTTGCAGGCGCTCCCTGGCCATTTCCCCCACCCCAAATGCTATGGGCCTTGGGGTGATTGCCTCTCTTGCACCATCTAGTTCTACACCACTGGGCGCATGTTATTTCGCTAGTCACCTTGTTGCCCTGGATCAATGACTGAAAGCAGAGCCCTGCAGATACGCTTTCACAGTCCCCACCCCCCGCCAACATTTCCAGAAGCCAAAGAGAGAGGAGCCTTGCCCCCCATGGCCAATAAGCTCCTCCCTCTAGGCCAATAAGCTCCGCCCCCTCTCACACTCACACGGTAACTATGCAGCCGTCTTCACGCCAACAGTGTGCAACTACGCAGGGGTGTAGCTAGATGGGAATGGGCTCCCTGCTGGGGCACTCTAGCACGCACATGCGTTCTACGTGTGTCTGTGGGAGGGGGGCCCAGACTCATGGGCAGGTGTGACTGGGCTTGATGATGTTTTTAACCCTGCGCCACACTCCGAACTCTGTTTGTTTCCCTGTCATGAGTTTACAAAACGTAAGTTTCCCCCGCTCAGGTAATGTGGGCAAACAGAGATTCATACCTCTCAACTGTCCCCTATTTTGGGAGGGACAAGTCCCTCTGTGGGTGCTGAATCCCACTGTTCCTCTTTCAAGAGTCAACATTTGGGGAGAGAGATGGAACGAGTGGTTATTCAAGCCTCAGGCTCCTGTTTCCGGGCCACATCCCAGGAAAAGCCCTTGAAGCCAACGAGGACATGATGGAATGACAAGGAACTAAGTGGCACGAGAAGCAGGAGAGCATCTGTCCCTCCGAGACCAGAGCTGAAGGGTATGTTATACCCTTAAGTTGAATGCTATAGGGTATCGTATTCAACTAGTATACCCACAACAATGGATATACTAGTTGAAACTGTGGCACTCGGCCCAAGCTGGTAGCATTGGGTACTAGCAATCGGTACCCAATTGGGGCTTGATGGGCTACCCAATGTACAGAAATACGGTTCTACATCCCGATTTTCTGACTTCGGTACTGATATTTATTTATTTATTACTTTTCCTCCCAATTCTTTTATAATTTTTCTGTTTTTACCCATCGGTACTGATCACTAAAATGGTTAAATCAGTAACCCGGTAACAGCAATACCTGGTATTTTGGGGTAATTGGGTGCCCCGTTGGTACTTGGGTTATCCATTCGGCACCCGCCACAGTGCTTGAAATTGCGGGTGTTCCCCGCAAATGAGCTACCCTGTCGGCTCTACCGGAGACCGCCTGAAGTGGAGGAAGAGGCCGGTCGGCGCCTCAGAAACCTCGCCCCTACAACTGACTCGGTCCTGTCTACATAGACAATAGACAGGTCACGTGATGTGATGATGTTTCTTGCTTCCTGACCAAACGATGGAAAATACTAGCTTAAATAGGAAGGAGGAGATCTAAGATCCCTGGAAAGTCACAGAAGCAGTGGCGGCCTTAGCCTTTGTGGGAGCTTAGCTCTCACCTGCACTTCAGGAGGATTTTGAACCAAACAAGATTCTGTACAGAGGGCTGGATCCAGAATGGTACGGATTGTGTGACAGCCCAGGGCCCCATGAGTTGGCCCCACGTGACCCCCCAATACATGGGCATTTGGGCCCGTGAATAAACTTGAAATGACAGGAGTATGAGAAGCACTGGTGAGCCATGCCAAGCCATGGGAAGCTCATGGCAATTCAGGAGGGGTCCCCAAATCCATGGAGCACATGGGAAAACTAGAAACAACAGCATACGTGTAACATATGGGCCTGAGATGCAGGAAGCCCCAACTTGTGAAGGTCACAATATAGTTAATTTATTTTATTTTTTATTTATTGTTAATGTAGCCAAAGCCATAGTAGAAAAGAAGACTTAAAAATACAAATTTCACAGGAATAGGTGATACATAATAGTAATAATCGTGATGATAATAATCTAGAAGGCACCTGGGAATTCACCACTACGGCTGATCACATTTAAAGGTAAGAAACCTTTCCCTATCCTGAAAAGCTGAAAGCAAAAAAACCATGACCGCTTGAGTCATCTCCGGCGTTCTGTCTGATAAAAGACGGCTCAATAATTCAGAGGTAGTTCTGCCTGGCAAACTATCCAAGAACCCGGCCAGTCATTTGGCTCTTAATTTATCATAAAGATGGCAATGGCACAGTATGTGCCCGACAGATTCAACCTCTGCATTGTCGAATAGGCAAATCCTCAAACCATAAGGAAGCCCCTTGTATCTGCCCTCCAACACTCTTGAGGGCAATACATTAAACCTAGCACACATAACCAGAGTTTCCTGAATGAGCATTGCTTTAACAGGTAATTTGCAATAAGTCCCAGATCGGGGATCAGTTCTCTGTAACACGCTAGTGACGCACAGGAGGAGATAACAGTGCAATCCTCCTGCCTGCTGAGATCATTTAACCGTACCAAGATCTCCGCTTTGGCAGCTTTTAAGCCCTTAGACAACAAGTCCGGTATTGAAAAGCCCAATGAACAAATTTTAGACACTGCCAACTTGCTCCATGGACTTACAAATGAGTTCTTCCCCAGGTGTAAAAATAAACCGGAACCAGAGTCTTGTACCGATTTTGTACACAGGCGTAAACCAATGGCCAATTTCCAAGTCTCATGGTTCCATGAGGTCTGACCCAATTCCAGGCGTACCGCTGCTGTAGGCACGCTACTGCGAACATTTAACAATGATCTCCTATATTTAGACTGTAAAACGTTTAAGTCGAAAGGGTGCTGGATAGCCCAAATGGCTGCCCCATAAAAGAGCTGGGCTCTGGGTTTGGCATCTACAACCCTGAGCGCCGGTGCCAAAAATCCTCCTTCCTTCCTTTGCAAAAAAAACTGCTGCATCGCCGAAGTGCAACCACTAGCCCGGGTGCTAGCCAGGTTAAAGTGATGATCCCACTTAAGGGAAAACTGAAATAGTAGACCCAAATATTTATATGAATGGACCTGTGCAATAGGGGACCCATTTATAAACCACTTTAAAATTTGTTTCTCCCTACCAAAAATCATACGGTTCGTCTTTATATAGTTAATCTGTAGTTTATTCGACTCACAGTACTTTGCTAAGGCTACAAGCTGTCTTTGCAGGCCAATTCTGGTCTGAGATAGTATGACAGCATCGTCCGCGTAAAGCAAACATCCAACTGCGTGAGTCCCTATTTTTGGAGGGAAGAAGGAATTGTTTGACACGTCCGGGATCAGGTCATTTACAAAAAAATTATAGTTAATTTAATATCAAATGTTAATTACAAGAACATTTTCCTTTTCGTAATGGGTGAGCCAGTGTGTGTCTGTCAAACATACCTCTCAAGTGTCCCACATTTTCTATTTCACACCTCCTTTGCTATCTCGGAAAACTGCTGTAAAGTCCCGGATTAGAAAGGGCGGTGGGAGGGAGAGCAATTTGCAAGTCATGTGTGGTACAATGAGTTGAGTTCTCAAAAGTCAGACCAGTCAAATAGTTTGCCCCAGGCTAATTCAGAGCAGTCCCTCCCATAGGGGAGAGAAAGGATTCTCTATTGTTCTTTCTGACTCATTAATGATTCTTCTCCTTTCAGGGAGATGAATAGAGTTTATCAACACCTGGGAGAAAATGGCCAGTCTTTGGAATTAAAAACAAACTCACTCCGTTTAGGGTAGTGTAGAGCTAGGATTTCTAAGCATCTCTCTTTGGGGGGGAGGAATCTGCTGACTAGGGGGTCAAACCTGGCCCTTGTGAAAGGGATACGGGTGTGATTAGTTAAGTTTATTTTAAAAAATAACAACAATAAAAATTCTGACCAGCCTCTCTGTTAGGTAACAGGCTACCATTTATACTTGCTCATGAGAAAATCCTCATAGCATCTCATCTGTCCAAGAATCCACACAGGAGAAATGGCGGGAGTGGGGGAAAAGCTTTATTATCAGGAGGAGGGCTACATAAAGTGTAATGCTCACTGGGCATGGGGGTGTGGAGGCCAAGCAGTTACCGGAAGTGCTGGGATAGAGCTTGGGCATAAAGACTGGCAGGACCAGGGTTTAAGTCTGGCTTGTTGTATGAATATGGAAGTCCTTTAACCTTTTAAAGATTTATTTTTTTATTTTTTTAAGTGTGTTTTTAGCCCAGCCTCGTAGTTAAATAATAGGCTAGTCCAAAGTTGCATATGTAATGTATACAAATTATGTCCCATATTGACCCACATTTTGAGAGTTGTTGGCCACAATCCCAAACCTGTCCTTGTAGAATCCGCACTACACAATGGATTTCCAATGGACATGCCATGGGGTTGAAAGGTATGCCATTAAACATTCCCATGTTAATAATGGGTCATGCCACCATTTTGCCTGGGGCTGCAACTTTTGTGGCACTGGGACTTGCCCTTACAGTGTAAAAAAAATTAAAAAAAATGAGAAAGTGCAGCTTCTTAGTAGAATAAGGTTGAGTGGGATTGGGTAGGGGGTTTGGGATGAGGATTTATGAGCTGTAGGTGGGAATAAAGGATGGGGTGAATGGGTGGTTGGAGTGCTAAGACATTTTAATGTGTTCAACTGTGTTAATGTAAGCTGCCCCGAGTCTATGGAGGATGGGATAAATGTTAAAAATAAATTTCTGTTCGGAGACATTTTGCTTCTGTCTACTCAGTCTTAGCCGTACTTACATCCAGGAGGAATTCCACCAAGACATCAGAAGCCAGTTCCCCGTCAAACTCGATGACACGCTCCTCCTTAAAGATATAGAGGCTGCCTTCTTCGTTCAGACCTGGAAGAAGAGATGAAGAAACTCGATGGAGTCAGCACAGCACTGGCAAGGTTAGTCTTGAGGCCTACAGAGCATGAAGCCCGTTCTGTCCCACTGTGAGCTCTGTGGAAAGTAGAGCTAGACTATGTAGCTAATTTTGTTCCCTTCCAGGTAATAGGCTCTCGATTACTAGCTCAATACCCATGTACCAAGACCAGTAACTGACTTCCTGAAATTTCAGGGAATACTGTTGCTAGGTAACCAAATTTCCATTTTACTGATTCATTCTGACTTACCATGTTAGTCCTTTTACGTTACCAAGTTTCCGCATTTTGTCATTTCCAATTTACTTCCTGATTTCTGTCCATTACTTATTTATGACATTTTATCCAATCGTTGTAATGATTTTATGTAGACACACACCTAAACCCACAAACTAAGGTTGTGTGTTCATTGCTGGCAATGCCGAAGGGACCAGCCAAAAAGGGGGAGAAATAGCACTGCATGGCTTTTATATTTTGTCCTTGTACCCAGCCCCGAGGCACCCCTTGACCTAATAGCAAAGCTGCACCCAGCAGACTTGGACTGAGGTATCCAATGGGAAACCAAGGTAAATTTGGAATTGGGATAAATAGGGATGAATAACAAACAGGCAGAAATAGCCAAAATCCCTCCCAAAAAGGATGGAAAAATGGCAAATCAGTAACTTGGTAAAATGGCACAAAATGGAACAACAGCAAATGCAGTTAAGTTGCTGGGCATTAAACAAGCCTCGTTTAATGCCTGACTTCCTGACAAGACTGGAATTACTGACAATGCTTTTCCAGGCCTGACCTGGCCACCCTCATCCATGCCTTCATCACCTCGAGGCTGGACTACTGCAACTCGCTCTACGTCGGGCTTCCCTTGTTTCCGATTCAGAGGCTGCAGGAAAGTGTGGAAGCCAGAGGGCAATTACACAGTAGATGCCAGAGTTCTCACATCCCTCCGGGCTTTCTCTGGGAAGGCTCAGGGCCTGCCCTACTGGCTCCTGGCTCCAAGCAAGGTTGAATGGTAGTAGGGACAGGCAGTACAAATGCACTGGGGACCATGCACCTGGGGGCCCACATGTGCAGCTATGTCATCCCTGCCTGCTGCTTGCAGCCACCTCTTTGGCTGAGTCTGAAGGCCAGGGTGTGGGACAGTGAGAGGAGGGTTGTGGTTTCCCTGTCTGCTTAGGGCCCAGCTTTGCGGGAGCCAGCGCAGGAGCAGAAAGCCACTGCCATGGGTGCTGAGAGGTGGAACAGTTGACCTGATGTGGCTCATTCCGAGGTGTTAAACGTGTCACTTACCCAGTTTTTTGGCAAGTTTTGCATCCTTCTTGGAATCCACCAGCCCAAAGCCAATGCCTTTGTCTTCTAGAACCTGGGCAACCAGCTGAAAGAAGGGAAATAATTCAACATCAACCATGGATGATGCACGACGCCTTGGAAGGTAGCTGGAGATCACCAGTGCACAAAAAGCAGCGGGTGTAAAACATGAGGGAGATAGGCGAGATGCCACTTGCAGCATCAGCCACATGCTACCTACAACCGGGGCAGTCGCAAAGAGATGAAATTCAGGAGGGGTCTGTCTAAACAGTGACTTAGAGATACTGAGGCAGGACCAGACTCATGTCCCAGTTATGAGCCCCTCTAAGAACAAGGGGATGAAGTCTTCCTAAATGGTGCCCCAAGGTTCCCAGCCAGCATCCGCCTCTCCCCACAAAGGTTGTGGTGCCCCCCTGGCTCCCAGTGAACCCTCCCACCCACCCCTGACGTGGCAGCAGCCCCCGGAAGTTTGAAGAGTTGGGGAGACGGCCAGCGGAGCACCCCCACCCACTCTGAACACGTCCTTCTTGGCAGGGTCTTTTGCAAGTGGCGTTAGGAAATTTTCAGCATGGGTGGGGGCAGAGCACGCCCTCCTCTGACCACTCTGAAAATTTCCTAGTGGTACTCAAGCTTCTTACAAAGCCCCCCTGCCCCCCCCCCTAGAGTCCAGGGCCTGGGCTGAACTGAGCCCCTTTGCTCCATGGTAGCTACACTTCTGGGTCTGAGCCCTGTACTGTTTTACTACCCACTAGCATCTGAATTTCTTGTAAGATGGAGGAGAGGGTGGATCTGCCACCAGACTGGTGGGGATGAAGGCCCCACCTCCCATTTTGGGGTTGTTGTTACCTTGAAGGTATCAAGGATGGGCACCCCTGAGGATCCATGCTTTTTGTTGTAACAGGAAAACAGTGGGTCTGAGAGTTGTGCGAGACAGATATCGAAAGTGTCTGGAATAGGGAGGGATCTGGCTTAGAGGGTTTTGATTCTATTTAAGGAGCAGTCGCAGCTGAAGAAAGATTTGTGTGTTCTGACAGTGAGTAGCGAGCCTGGTTTCCCTACAGTGCATGGAAAGCAGACGCAAGCTCTTCCCACCTGGGAGAATTCCTCCGTTCCAGCAAGCTCCTCACACCTAGACCTGAATCAGGAATGGCTGTTCCTGAACCATCAGTAAATCCTGGCCTTTCGGGATCATTGACGACCATTTATTGTTGTTTCGGCTTTTGATATTGTTATCGCGCTTTTGCTGAAATTGGAAATGCCGATGGCAATTGTTAGTCACGTTCCGCCACTTTCCCGCATTGTCTTCTCTCATTTATGGTTCATAGGCAATAGATTAAGCTGCGACCACATTTTCAGGCTTATCACTGAAGCTCAGACATAGTTTTTTTGATAATCTGGTGGTGATGTTTTTCCCTGTGTGTGTGTGTGTGTGATGGGAATAATTATAATGGGTTTTGTGCAAATTTTCTTGGTCTGGTTCTTATTTTTGGAGTTATGTTGTTCTGATGTTTCTGCGTTTATGTAAAATCCTGGCATCACAACGTTTTATTGGAGTGTGATATCTTCAGCTGTGTTCATGCTACAGGCTTCAAAACTGACCTACGTGAAGCCTAGGTACTCTGGATAGTGTTTTTGGATGTCTGGCCGGGGCTGCTGCTGTTGGAGACTTTTAGTAAGGTTGGAAGTTTCTGAACAAACACACATGCTTGTTGGCTGCACACAGACACCCATCAGCAGTTCCGTCCTGTCTCATTGTCATTATTCTGTCTCCTCTGATTAACTGTCAGGAGTTTACCTCACTGGATGTCACAATACTGAAAGGATTGGCTGCCCAGAGCCAGCTGCAGTACATGTAAGGAGGATCCTTTGATGTAAGGAGCCTCTTCTCAGGGATGGCTGAGGGGATCCTTCTAGGGATGGGTGAACGCGGTTCGGAAGTTCGGCCCGAACTCAGCCTGTTCAGATAACCGAACCGAACTTCCAAAACAAGCGCTCAAACTTCCGAACAGTTCAGAAAAGTTTGGATGAGTTCGGGAGCGGGGGAAAACATGACTTTTGGTGTGAAAAACATGTCTGGAAGGGGGAGGCAGCTGCGGAGCAGACTTCCTGGCATCAGGGGTGGACACCAGGGGTGGTTTCAGGGCCAAAAATACCGATATCAACAAAAATTCGGTTTCGGTACCAAATAGCACTCTTTTGAATATTCGGCCGAGTTTGGACGAACCGAACTCCGCCAAACTGAACAGCCAAACCCGAACTCCGGTTTTGAACTGAACGTCCGAACTTCCAAATGGCATTCTGTTCGCCCATCCCTAGATCCTTCTGTTTGCAAGCTGATGACAGTCAGCAGATCCATGCCAGATCCTTGTCAAAAGTTCAGTGCCTTTTCTGGAGAGAAGGCACTGAACACAGGCGGAACAGGTTTTATCAGAGGGGGGGGGGAACATACAGGGGGCAAATGGGGCGGGGGAGGCAGGGACTTTGCATAAAGTGTTGTGGGCCCCATCGTGGATCCTTTCTCGCTCCTCCCTCAGAAGGCTGGGGAGAAGATGTATTCCAGGCATCATCGGAGTAGGTTAACCCACAGCGATGGAATCCCTTGGCATGATTTTAATGTGCGTATGGGAAGTGGGCTTTCAAAACTTCCCAAACCTCAATTTGTAGTGAGTTATTTGTCATGCTAAACACCTTAAATAATTCGCCATGAGTTAATCTACGATATTTTTGCGTTGATATTTAAAGTGGGTATCATTTCATGTGTGAGACTTCTTTTTTCCCCTTTTGTTGAGGGTTTTTTTTTTCCCTGAAGGTAATGTTTTCGGCTGGTTAGTAGTTTCTCTGGGAAGTACCTTTTTTGTGGCTGGAGAGAAGTTTTTTCTCTCTTTTGGTCTCATGGTATATGTTGGTTTGGGGGAGAAGGGGGAGGATGGGGATTTTTAGGAGTGGGTGTAACTCGAGTGTGGCTTACTGGTGTGTTTTTGTGGTGGTTTAATCTGTTCGGGTTTTGTTAATGTCCTACGTGTTGTACATGTTCTTGCGCTGTTGGCTCTGCAAATTGCATGATTGTTTTTTTATGGGCTTGGCTGTTGTTTTCTCCTTTTTGTAGCTGTTTGGGTTAGGTGGGATGTTTGACATGAGTGTGTGTGTATTGGTTGTAGTACACATTAGTATTTGAATTTTGTAAGTTGTTGTGGTGGTGGAGTGCTTAACGGGTTATTGGCTTGTTTTTGTGGCGTTTGGCTTTGGTTTGTTTCATGCATATGTTTTGATGCTTTATGTCAATGTCGTAGCTTAACAGTTTTGACCAGAAGAACCAAAAATACCAAACAAAGAACCGGAAGTATCGAACAAAGGCATTTCCTGAATGGAAACTGTGGAAAGCAAGAAAGCAGAATGTGCGGAAAGTGGTGAATGGTCTATTTCCGACGGAAGCGGTATTCACGGCAAATCATCTATTCAGGTCTGCTCTCATCCTCCTCAAGAGACCTTGCTACAGGCAGGGTGGGGGGTGCTGGGGTGGGGGAGAGCATAGCCTGGGTAATTGCACACTTGCACTATTCCCCAATGGACAGATGGTCCATGAAGAAGACAGAGAGGTTTCCCTGCCACAGCTCCCACCCACAGCCCTGCTTTCTGCTAACAGGTGGGTGATGAATATTGGGAATGAGGGAACTGAACCAGGAGTGTTCGAGGGAAGAGAGGCCTCTTGGGAGGAGGTGGTCGGGGAGGTGGGGGACGGCAGGATGTGCCTATCTTCGTTCAGGACCCCCTGAATTCCACACTGCTGCCATCACAGTCATTTATGTAGAATTTTGCAGTTGGCCAAATGGTCTCTGGCAGTACAGAATT
This sequence comes from Sphenodon punctatus, assembly GCA_003113815.1. Lineage (NCBI taxonomy): Eukaryota > Metazoa > Chordata > Lepidosauria > Sphenodontia > Sphenodontidae > Sphenodon > Sphenodon punctatus. Next base: position 5,428,247 of record QEPC01008474.1, read on the forward strand.
ACAGCCTGAGCAGGGAGCACTGTGCGCGCTAGCCAATGAGATGCCAGCATGGTCAGCTAGCCAACGGGGCTGGCATGTTTAGTGGTTGGTATATATTCCATGGTCATGGGTCCCTGGGCCACAGCTGCTGAAAAGGAGTAGTCCATCACCCCTTTGCCCCCCAGGGCAGGGAAGTACCAATCTGCTGATAGGTCTGGATGGTATTTTGTGAGTTTGTTTTAAGATATAAGATATTCACAATTGATGGAATGGCATACTGGAAAGTTGTTTTGCACGTAGATGTTTCATGATGTGATGGATTCAGTTAACTTGCATAATTTGTTATGCTTGCGGAATTTGTATTTCCTGGTTGCGGAATTTGGTGTGTATGTTGGGAGATTGTAAAGTACCCAGCACCCTGCCTTCACTGCCTCTTGATACGGTAGCTAGAGACTGGATAGAAAGAGCAGATGACCCGCTCCTGGATTAGGTTGAGTCTAGTGTCCAATGCACATCCATTCCAGTTTACCCTGTGTGCGCTCTCTCTCTCTCTCTCACGCACACACGCCACTCCCTAGGACTGGTCCTGTCTCCAGGCTGGTTTGAATGTCATGCAGTGGCTTCTCGGCCTTTATGTCTGTTGAAGCTCAGCATGCTAACCTCCCAGCTATAAATAGTCTGAACCTGAGTGTGGGGGAAGTGGCAGGCAAGTAGGGGAGATAACAGATGCTGGTCAGCGAACCCAATTCTCTCTCTTGGGATGCACAGTGGGGTCATTGCCGCTTGCAGACAGCAAGCCAACCCTCTGCTGATACTTTAGGGATAGGGAGATCGCCCTGAGTCACAATGGGGTGCACTGAAGAAAAGGAGGGTCCATATCATGGATCCGTGCCATGAATCGGTCTCATGTCCTTCATCATGCCCTCATCTCTGTTCCCTTCCCCTGAGCTCAGTTTTTCAGTGCTTGGGAGTAGGAGTAGTTGGCAGTGAGAGGAATCCAGGAACAGGTCACCCGATGACCCGAAAGTAACAGGTCTAATACCACTACCAGATTACCAATTTACCATTTTACTGATGGGTAAAACAGTAAATTGTACAGGAATTCAGGGGGGCAGGGGAATCGGGACAGGAAGTCAGAAAATTGTTACCAGAAGTTGGGAAAATCGGGAGGGAAAACAGTAAATCAGTAACTTGGTGGGGCAAGGCAGAGCCACTGTGGGCTTTGGGCCTTTATAAGGGAGCTAGCACCAGCACAAGGGCCCCATGTGCAGAATTGCAGGTGCTCCAATCGATGGACGACGAGTACTGGCCAGCCCTGGGAAGCTAAGCCAGAAGGCATTGCAGCAGAAAGACGGCTACTATGGGTATTTTCAGACATTACGAGATCATGCTCAACCACGGGGAATTCCCACATGGTGATCGTGGTCACGTCTGTTGGGGGGAATGGAAGCTCCTCGCTAGATGTTCACCCCTGTACATCAGGGGGGGAAATCACATTGAACACACAAACAGAGGTCCTGCCCGGACCATCTCCGTTTGCGTGTTCAATGTGATTCCCCCTCTGCTCCCCCATGATCAAGAGGAATGTCTTGTCTGTCCCTGGACCACGGCCCAGAATCAGCGGCGGAATTCCGGGCCGTGGTCAATGCCCCGGGGGGGCGCAGCAGCCGCATTGGCTGCGGCGCCCGCCCATCTCCCAAGAGGGCGGGAGGCCTAGGGAGCGTGGGGGGGGGCGGGGCTGTGCAGCTGCACGTTAAGCCGTGCGGCCCCGCCCCCTCCCCGATTCCCCGCCGGGATCAGCCGGCATGTCTGTTGGATGTACCATTTTGATCCCGACGGGGGATCAATTGGTGATTCTGTGACGGGGCCGTCAGAAAATACCCTAGGAGAGCAAGAGCTAATGGGAGAAAACTGCCTATTTCTAAAACTTATATGCCACTCCCTCCTGCCTAAGGCTAAAGATCAGGGCCGGCCTTAGGATTTGCGGGACCCAGAGCAAAAATATAATGCGGAGTCAATGATGGCCCCTCCCCCTTTGGGGGCAGCCTGTGCGGTGCCCTGAAGGAGGTCATATTTGTGGCTCCACTGAGAGGGAATGGTGCCTCCTAAAACCTGTCCTGGTGAAAACAGAAACCACTGTATGGCCCTCAGAGTGGGGCCCGGGGGTTGGAGCCTGACTAAGAAGACTGGGGAAAGAGGGAGGAGCTTTACCTCCAAGCAGGCTCAGAGGAGTTGCCTGGGACAAGGGCTTGTGGTGTCGAGAAGGTGTTGCCTGGCTGGAGCTCGAGAGACTGCCAAGGGCAGCTGGGATGTGTGGTAAGCCAAGGGGCTTTGTGAGAAGCGACTGGGAAAGGCTGAGAACCTGGAGGGTGTGTTAGCAGAGGGCGTGGCCCTTGAGAGAAAGATACGTGGTGGAGATCTGTCCAACAGAAGACTTTGAGCTGAGTCCCCAAGAGACTATTGCAGGATTTGGGCCCTAACCCTTGAGGGACTTACGCCTGGAAAGCCTGTACCCTGTTACATTTGGGCAGCCCATCAGGCACGAACCAGGTACTGTCGGGCACAAATAAGGTGTTAATTAGTACCCACTGTTACAGGGTTGGGTTGAGTACCGCAATTCTGATGGGTACACCCGTTTTGGGCGTGTACTTATTTCATCTGTAGTTACTACACCCCACGATAGGCCTATGCGTTAAAGATGTGCACCAGGGACCCAGGTCATTATTCATTCGTGTTTTTCATTTTCATTATTAAAAACTCTCGTTATTTGGTTTTGTTGATAACGAAATTTTATTATTCATTATCGGTGTTGTTAATGGTATCAGTATCACACGAGACATGTTTTTCCGTGTGTGTGTGTGTGTGTGTGAGAGCAGTCAGTCAGTCAGTCAGTCAGTCAGTCAGTCAGTCAGTCAGTCAGTCAGTCAGTCAGTCAGTCAGTCAGTCAGTCAGAAGAGCCAGCAGAGCAGGCTACATCTCATTAGAGCCCCTCTCCCACCCACCACACATGCTTACGAAAACTGAAACGACACTGAAAACAAAATGTTTGGTTTTGTGCAATACCAATACAGATGATGACCTAGATAACAAAAAACTAAAATTCTGTATTTTATCGTTTTTGTAATAATGAAAAATTCATTCATTATCAAAATAAAGAAAATGAAGCGCATGCCCCAGATCTCCCCGCCTTCCGTCGTATCTGTAAAACCTGGCTGATCCGCCTGGCTTTTGGCAAGGGAGATGGGGTGTAGGGTGGGATGTGTGTGTATGTGTGTGTGTATATATATTTATTGATAGGACCCATTGGCCGATACAACATGCAAATACATACGAAGTAAATATGAACTATACAAGTAAATTAAAGACATACAAAGTAAAAGAAAAGATACTATGCCAGGATGATCGATCCCAACTCAGCCATCCAGATAGTACTCTCATTTACCAGCCACCAAAGCCAGCTCTCTCCTCCTAGCAAGAAGGAAGAGAAAGTTGGCTGCCCTATACATGACCTTCTCATTTCCATTGCCAAGATGAAATTTAGCTTGTAGTCATAATTCCACCAAGAAGTCTCTGAGCCAATCAGCCCTCTGAACTGAAAGCAAACCTTAGCAGATAATGAACATTCAAAGAGATAATGGTTAAGATCCTCAATCTGAGCTGAGCAGTCGCATATGCTTTGATGGTATGGGATACCTCTCAATCGCCCCTCTAATACTTTCGTAGGCATTAGCTGAAATCTGCCCAATGTTAATGCTTTCCTTAAAGCAAAACTTGATATATAGCTTAAATAAGGTTCTAACTGATGAATCGTTTTAATCCTCCCGTACTGGGGAGCAACCACAGATGCAGCCACCCAGGCCATATCCTGTTGCTTAAAAATGTCAGATAGTCACGACTCAAACAAACCCTTCAAAACAGACCTTGGGAGTCCTTCCAGAGCCCCCATTGCCCTCAAAAGGCTTGTAAACCGGAACCTCCATACATGCTTGTTCCTAAGATTTTCCTGTTCCTCCCAACAAGCATATGGAAGACTATCCTTAGCCATAAACATTAGTCTGATCCAGAACCTGCAGATGGTCACTTGTGCTCTATAATTTACCGAGAGGACACCTGTTTCTGCCCTCAAAAAAGGCACCGGGGTATAGAGTGGAGAGCCCAAAATCCTTCTGAGAATCGAATTTTGTACTGCATCAAGAGATGAGGCATCAGACCCCCACAATTCAGCTCCATAGAGCATTTGGGGCAATAATTTATACAATAACAACTGAATAGCTGATTCAACTAATTTCCCCCCACTAGTAGCCCCAAACTTGATAATTCCTCCTGCTGTTTGCTGAGCCTTTAATTTGGCTGCTGCCAGATGATGAGACCAAGAGCCGGAGGCGGCAAAATTTATCTCCAAATATCTAAAATGTGGCACTTGGTCAATTTTGATTCCATCAAGCTCCCATCTGCGCGTGCGTGTTCTCCTGGCAAAAAGTACAGTTTTAGTTTTGCCATAATTTATTTTTAGCTTTTCTGTCCTACAATAGGCACTTAGTACCACAAGGGCCCTTCTCATCCCACGCTCAGCTATTGACAAAAGTGCCATGTCGTCCACATAAAGGAGGATTGGCAAAACCCTCCTCCCTATGCGAGAGGCATATATCAGCTCATCTTTATAGGCGTCTATGATGTTATTAATATAGAACTTAAAAAGAAAGGGTGCCAACACGCATCCCTGCTTGACACCTAAATAAACTGGAATATCGTCCATCAGATGGCCTTTACTAGTTAGGCAGACTTTCATATAAGTTTGCATATGCAACTCTCGTATTAAAAATAGAAGTCGTCTATCCAAGTTTGTAGAAGCTAACTTTGCCCAGAGCTGATCACGGTCAATTAGGTCGAACGCTGATTTAAGATCAACAAAAGCAGCAAAGATGTTGCCCTTTCTAATATGGGAATATTTATTTATTAAGTGGTCCAAAACGTAACAATGATTCACTGTCGTCCTACCTGATCAAAACCCCACCTGTTCCTCATGGAAAATATTCTCCCTTTCTGCCCAAGCCTCCAACTTGCCCAAAAAATATTTGCCATATAGCTTGGCCATTACAACTAGCAAACTGATGGGTCTAAAATTTGCAGGATCATCTTTGGGGCCTTTCTTGTATATTTTTTAAAATTTATTTATTTATTATAAACATTTATATAGCACCACCCATGTGCCTGGTGCTATACAGAACATAGAAATAAATGCGGTCCCTGCCTGTGGCTTACAATCTAAAAGACAAGGAGGGGGAGACAGGGAGAGGGGACAGTGGGAGAGACAGGGGAGAAGACAGACAAACGTTCAGGCGGATGTGAAGTCTCAGGTGCGTGTGCTTGGCTTGGTCACAATCAGGTTGGTTGCAGCAGTCTGCAGAGGAGGGCAGACAGTAAATATATGGGGAACGACTAGCAGACATTGGGAACGGCGGCGAGGAAAAGGTGGGTCTTGAGGAGGGATCTGAAGGAGCGAAGGGAGGGGGCAAGGCGGATGTGGGTAGGGAGGGGGTTCCAGGCATGGGGGGCAGCGAGGGAGAAGGGACGAAGGCGGTTAGGTGAGCAGGAGAAACTAGGGAGAGTGAGGGAGGGGACAGGAAGAGCGGAGAGCGTGTGCAGGAGTGCGTAGAGAGATTAGGTCTGAGAGGTAAGGGGGAGCTTGGTCATGGTGTGTTTTGAACGTGAAAACCAGGAGTTTAAACAGGATACATTTAGGAAGGAGGAGCCAGTGAAGAGAGAAGAGGAGAGGTTGCACATGGTCGAAGCGACGGGCAGAGTGAATGACCTTGGCAGCGGAGTTTTGGATTGCGATAAGGGGGGACAGGTAAGAGCGAGGGAGGCCAGCAAGGAGGAGGTTGCTGTAATCGAGGCGAGAGATAACCATGGCATGAACAAGGGTTTTGGCCGAGGAGGTA
>QEPC01008474.1:5435281-5451724 GCA_003113815.1 Sphenodon punctatus
GAGCGGGAGGAGGAGGTGGGTGGGAGGCAATGTCCTGACGGATCTTGTCAATCTTTGAGGTGAAGAATGATGCAAGATCCTGAGCAGCAAGGGAAGAGGGTGGAGGAGGAGATCCCTGTGGTATTTATGCTGTCAAACAGTCTGGCAATAACAGCTGTCCGCCAGTCAATATTCTCTCTGAAGAGCTCTCCCAAAATCCCATCCTCACATGGGGCCTTTCGAAGCGGTATAGCTGCAATTAGGGCACGTACTTCAGTCTCTTCAACTGGAAGCCACGGAGGGCAATCCGCTAAACCGAAATCTATCATGGGGTTTGTATAATTATTAACAACGGGTGCAAACATCTTCTAGAAATGCTGAACCCATACGTGTGTGGGGATTTCGGGACTCGAAACAAAACATCCTTGTCACTTCCCTTTTTAACTAAATTCCAGAATTTAATGCCATCTTTCTGTTTAACTGCCAACCCTAATTTCTCCCATTGGGACATTTGATAGCTCTTTTTCTTTCCCTTTACCCTTCTCTTAAAGACGGCCCTAATGGACCGCAATTTATCCAAGTTCTGTCTTACAGGTCTCTGCTTAAACGTCCATGCTGCCTGGTTTACAGCTCGCTTAAGGGCAACACGTTCCCCATCAAACCAAATATGCCCGTTATTCCTATTACTATCCTGACGGAAAGAGTCCAATATATCCCGCAGCTCCCTAATAAGGGCATTATAAGAGGCTGTAACTTCATCCTCACTAGTCACCACGTCTCTGATTTTGGCTTTCGGTTGTAAACCTCTTTAATCCATCCGTTCCCCCAAAACAGCAGCGGCCAGCCTCTGGTTCCATTTTGTACTGTTCTACCAGAGGAATTTTGTAACCTGTCATCAGGTTTACAAATCAGGGAGTTACAACAGAATCCTACTAAATTAATTTCCACTTTTATTGGTTGGTGGTCACTGATCCCAGACGGGATAACTGCAAAATCTAAAAAGCTATCAAAATGAGTATTGGGAATGCAAATGTAATCAAGGACACTAGCCCCCTGCTTCCCCTATATAGGTATATGGGCCAAATTCATCCGCACTCCCTCTCCCATTTAGGGGGCAACAATTCATTTTAAATAACCATTTCAGAAATTGCACTCCTTTAGAGTTACAAATGGGATCCCTAGAAGTACGCTCATTTCCCCCATAGCCCTGGTCCTCTTCTAAACTCGGTATTTCAAAAAATTTATAATCCGAATTCCCAATTCTAGCATTTACATCCCCAGCCAAAATGGGGATGAAGTTTGGGATACTTTACTTCACAGTCCAAAATAAAGTTTTCTAAATCGGACCAGAAGGCAATTCTCTCTGCGATGCCCTTAGAGCATGGGATATATTACTATTGTTCCAACATGCTGGTCCCCAGTGAACTTTACTGCTAAAGTATACCGAGGAGAATTAGGAACCTCCTCCCCCTCTATCCTGAAGCCCAATTTTAACAGGACAGCCAGCCCCCCTGCTGCTCTTCCATACCTGGCCACCCTGGTGGCTGGAGTACCCCAAATCTGATATCCAGCTAACTCCAGACTTACCACATTTTCTACCCACATTTCTTGTACACAGATGATATCGTGCGCTGACAAAACACTCTCCCCACCACCATCCAAAGATGGTTTCCATCCATGCACATTCCTGGACATGAAAGATAAAGCCCGGGGCTGGTCCCCCCCTGTCAAAGAGGGGGTTTTATCGCCTCCTGAGGGAGAAATCCAGAGATTCCTCTTGGACAGCAAAAGTTGGTAAGATAAGAGATGGTGACACACTAGGGATCCCTGGAGCACCTTCCAATCTGGTCCCGCTGCTACCCCTTTCCTTTATAGCCTTCATTTTATAAACCAGTTCCTTTGATAGAGAAGTTCCCAGGGGCTGCAGGGTGGGATGTGGGGAGAGGGAGGAGGGTGGCTTGGTTTTGTACCTTTTTGTTGTATTTTACAGTTTTATTGATTTTTCTATGTTTTAGCATAGTAAGTCGCCCCGGGCTGCTTGGAGCAGGAGGGGTGGGGTATTCAATGATTTTATACATAAATAAATTAATTCAATTAAATGAAATACTATGGCTGTCTCTGCAGAGGCGCAGCTATAATCATGGATGGGAAGTATAGCTGTACCAGGGTCCGCACACCAGAGAGGGGCACGTTCCCTATCGCAGGTGCATCCCCTGACACTGCGAGAGGGGGGCCCATTCCTTTTTCTCCACCCAGGGCTCATTCTAACCTGGCTGGAAAGGAGCGAGTATGGCTAGTCTGCATTGCTGGAGGTGGGTGTGTTTGTGACCATGATGGGGGAGCAGATCGTCTGGCTCTCTGCGGCGCTGCTGCTGGCTGGCCTTTGGGCGGCGGGCCGCACAATGAGGGGTGTGTGTGTGTGTGTGTGTGTGTGTGTGTGTCTGCGGCTGGAATGAGGCCTCTGTGCCAGGACATTCACTCTAAGATAATGCCAGCCGTACAGTGCAGTATGTTCCCGCGCGCAGCACGGGGGAATCTCTCGGTAACAGGAGACGCTGAGGCTATTTATTTTCCATTGTGGCCGGGATGTGTGCAGGCAGCCCCTATGCCTGCAGAGCTCCCTCCAAGCCCTAGCTGCACAGGAACGGTTGGCCAGCATGGACTGTCAGTGCTGCACCCCATGGGGCTACACATGCCGCAGGGGCGTAGCTCGATTGAAGAGAACCCTGGGGTAGAAGATAGAATGGACCCCCTCGTCCTGCCCCCACCTCCACGCTCGACATGCACAAATTCTGCATGCATTGCAGGGCTTGTGGGTCCCGGGGCAGCTGCTGCACCTATGGCAGCTACACCCCTTGGGGCTTTCACCAAACATTGAAGAGGGGGGTGACACCTTGACCACCTGCCCTCTGCTCAATACAGTCACTGTCCATTGATCCCTTCCCTGACCATAGTTTCTGATTCTGTAATGCTAGCCGGATTGCATTGCAGATCATGTTTCCAAGCTCGACGATTCTTTTGGCTCAAGGACCCTGGGAGGCAAAGGGGTTGTAATGCAAGAACGCTAGCCCCCCGGCATCCTTGTAAATTCCGATCTCCTGGTGTCTTGGCGTCACCCCAGCCCTTGTCATTGTGTCTGCTTCGGGAGTGAGTAATTTAGCGGGAACAGCTGTGTGGGGAGCGGGGGAGAGAGAGGGAGCCAAGTGACTCTGCTAAGGCAGGGGTGGGCAACTTTTTCCCTTCTAGGGGCCACTTGGAAAATTAGTACAAGCTCCGAGGACTGCATACAAGCTAGGGACTGGGGGTGTTTAAGGCGTGCGTTCAGGAGGAGGCGGGTCTAGATCATGAAACTGTGCCTTTGATCCATCCCGTCTCCTTGTGTGCATGCCCTCATCTCTGCTCCATTCCTCTGAGCTCGTTCTTTCAGAGCTAGGGAACAGAAACTGGATTCAGGGGCCAAATCCAGGAACTGGATGGGAAGGGGCCAAATCAAAACGAGCCGTGGACCTTTGCAGGGTGAGGCTGTCTGGGAGCCTTGGGACAGCCGTTGCTTGGGGAAACCTTGCCCCCAATGCGGGACCCATAACTGGGACGTGAGTAGGGCTGAAACAAGAATCTGTTTTGAAGCTCACGCAAATAAAGAACCCTTAGCAAGATCTCCAGAAGATCTTGCTTAGTGGAGCGAGAATCTCGTTTTACAAAGAAAAATAAAAAAACCTGCACATTTGCAAAATGACCTGGTTGCCCGTTTTTGCGCCCATGCAGTTGTTTTTCTTGGTTTCCCCCCCTGGCGTGGAGTTGGTGACTGCAGAAAAGGAGAGAGAAGAGAGGCAGGCAGCTGACAGGCAGATGCGAGATGCAGTAAGTGAATCGAGAGGGGAAAAAACTCCATCAAGAACTGGGGCTTCTCTTGATTCTCGCAATTATCGAGCCAAGAATTAAAAAAACGAGATCGCGTTTCAGCCGTAGACCTGTGCCTGGGCCTGCCACAGCCTTGTTATGCCACAGCTCATCCTCATTGCAGAACTGAAGAGTCTGGAAGTCCAACCCCCCTCCTCTGAGGCTGGAGCGATACCCTATCCCCACAGCCTCCCTGCCAGATGGCCATTGCGTCTCCTCTTGGAACCTCAAGGGAAAGAGATTCCACAACCCCCCTAGGTGGCTTGTTCCGCTGCCAAAGTGTCCTAACAGGTAGGTCTTTTTTTCCTAATATTTATCCTGAATCTCCCTTCCTATAATTTAAACTAGAGCTGAAACAAGTACCCGCCAAAGCAAGCAAAGGCGTTGAATCCATTTACCGCTTACTGCGTTGTCAAGGGTATCGTTTTACTTTCGGGTTGGTTTGTCCATTTCTGAGCAAATTGCTGTGTGAATACCCCACCCATTAACCTCCACTCCAGCGCCTCCAATCAGAATTGTTGTTCTGTGTTGTTTTGCTTTGACCAATCTGCAACCAGATTGCAGATTATTAGTATAGGAATCTGCATACCAGCCAATGAGCGAGAAGGAAGTATAAGGGAGAATGGCGTGCAAGAAATGCGGTATTGCATCAGTATTGCCTCTCATAATTTGAAATGGACGGCAAAGCGGTGAACAGAAAGTCGGTACATCAAGAAAAAATGTCAATCAAGACATTACCGAGTATTGAGAGTTTCTCTATTCAGCCAAGACGGTATCACAAACCAGGATTTCAGTGATATTTCCTGTTTGGGTAAAATTTAATTACAGCCCTAGTTACCACAAGTCCAGCACCCATATACAAACACTTAAATGTGACTAAACTAATCTCTGTGGCAAACACACTTCCTTAAGGAGTCTTTGGAGGTGTGACTGCAAGCTTTACCACGCACTACTACAAAATATTTGTGCAGCCGCTGTGAAATTCATCCAGGGTACCTGTGGGTTAGTGTCTTGCAGGGGTGGGAATATCAGTATCGGATAAATCCGATACACCCGATAATCAGGTATATCGGATTAATCCGATAATCACTGGTATCAGCATACCGGATTTTTAACATTGGCCGCTTTACCGGTTTTTTTACATTGCGGCCATTGAAGTAAATGGCCGCAATGTAAAAAAAACCCAGTGAAGCGGCCAATGTTAAAAATCCAGTATGCCGATACTGGGGAGATCCAATACCGATAAATCCGGTATTCTCCCCGGTGTCCCATCCCTAGTGTCTTGTGTGTGGACAAGCCCTTAATGACAGAATGTAACTCTACATTATAGAGCAATGGTTAAGGCTACCTTCTAATTCATTATAAAAATCAGAATGACATAGTCTGTTAGTGTGAAACATGGTAGGAGCCGGTCACTTGAGTGGGGTGTGGGATGTGTCCAAATATTAAGAAAATACATTTAAAAAATCAGTGAGTTACTGGTGTTTTTAATTTTGAATTTTCTTTTTTGCAACTTGCTTGTGCAAGACAGCTGGTGCAAGGAGCTATATTATGGAAGTTATAGGTGTTCTGGAAGAGTGAGTTGGGCTCAGCCTGCTTTCCTGTACTTATATTTATTCTTAAAATTCAGAGTTGTAATTTTGAAATTCGGATGTGTGAAAGTTCCCCTGTGTAAAATTACTAAAAGTGACAAAAGCTACTTATCATCCTCTTGCTAACAGTAATACCCAAGAAGAATGAATTCATTATTAGAGCTAAAACGAGTAACCCGTAAGAACGGGTATACCGGTTGAATTTCCGGTACCCAAATCGACCTGACAACATTGGTTACTGATTGGTACCCGATTTCAACTCGATTTAGGTAACTAATGTCCAGGAATGTTGACTTCCAATCCCAGAATGTTGACTTCTGATACTGTTTTTCTGGGTTTCTGTCCTGGAATGTTAACTGTTGCTATTTTTTTACTTGCGTTCCAGATGTATTTGTTTTCTGTCCCACCTTTTCGGTTTTCTGTTCCAATATTGGTACTGGAAATTGCCTATTTCCCCCCAAGTATCTACGCACTCGATCAGTAATCGAGTAGCTCATTGAGTACCCAACACGGTACTCGCAAGTGGGGTATTACCTGTGGGTGGCAAATCAGCTACCCATTTCAACTCAGCCTCAGTTGCCCACAGCCCCCCAACCTGCTGTAAGGATCACAGCTGGGGGGAGGGGACCTCGAGGATGCCAGGGAGCACCACACCTCACACTCACACACACACACACACACACACACCCCGCCGGACCACCTCAAGCCCCCGATGCCTCCGAGCCGCCTGCACCCCCTGTAGGGGCCAGGACGCAGACAAACCTCGTGGACACCGCCACAGCAGACGCTAGCAGAAGCACACCGCTGGGTGCAGCCCCGCCCCCGCGACCACACGCTACATCATGGAGCGAACCCGGAAGCACTCCAGTGGGTTGCGACCACTTTAAGGTGTGCACGCCTCCCAATACCCAATGATGCTCTAGGCTGGGGACTGATACTCCCAACTGTCCTATTAGATCCTGAAGGTTTGTTTCTAGGCATTACCTTGCTGTCCCCGAAAGGAGGTTTGTGTGGAGTCTGTATATCCCCTCCTTGCCCCCAAACCTGCAGAAGAAGAGAATTTGGGGCTGACAGATCAAGGCAAAGTGTGGGTGCATGGGACCTATGTTATAAGTGAGCACAATATGTGAGACTGTACCGTGTCTTTACTGCTTACGTGGTGTGAGAGTTAAGGTGGCCTTAACGTGCAATTTCCATGCTTTTGGTGCATACGTTTTTTAATGTTCTCCTTAACTCCCCCTTTAAACCAAAGGGTTTTTTTTATATATAAGAATTTAGTTCTTATTTGTAGACAAAGGAGGGAGGCGAGAGTGTTGGCAGAAGCAACAGTGATGGGAGTCTGGGGAAGGCAGCCATGGCGTGGCAGACACCGTTGGTGATTCAGGCTGTGCCCTGAGGCATGGTTGGTTGGCGTCCCTCACGTAAATGCACCCATGGCCATTGCCAAGTTGACCATAGGCTAGTTACAGCTTAGGAGAGGGGTGTGGCAAAGGGCTGTCTTTCTCCTTCCAAACACGCCTTTGCCCCATTGATGAGCATCATGACATCACATCACTGGGAAAGTGGGTGTGGTCTCGTCCGAAAGGGGCAGGAAAACTCCTGCTCCTTCTCCTTTCTAACCTGGTCATGTCACCCCATCCAAAGGGGTGAGAACCAACGCAGGGTGGAGGGGAGTGGGTGGGGGAGGTTGTGATGAGAAGTTTCTATGGGGAGCCAGTGTAGGAACAGTAGCCCAAACTGAGGCAGGGTCACCCTGGCCTTAAAAACTTGGGGAGATGAGGGGGGCTGCATCCCTTCCATGAATTGGGGGTGCAGAGATGACCGTCTCGTTAGTTTCAGCCCCCCACAGTGGGGCTTGTCATCTGAACCCCCAATGCAGGGTGTGTGCATGTGGGGTGATGTATCTGTCAGGACTGGTGTCTTGAACCCTCACACACACTCACCCCGGGGGTTCTAGGATGGTAACTGGGCTTGCGGTGCCCGGACTCTGCCTTGCCACAGGCCTAGCCCCTCCCCACAAGAGCCCACCCTGCTTTACCCTAGCCACGCCCCCTCCTGTCTGTCTCCAGCCTTTGCCCCGCCTCCCATCTTCCCGGCTGGCTGCCAGCCAGCATATAAGGCTGTCGGGTAGCACCGGGGAGCTGGGTGGAACTTCACTCTCTCTCATCCCTAGTGCAGAGGGATGCACCAGGCTTCCCTGTCTGTCTCTCCAGCCTTGCTCCCCAAATCTTGAGTCCTAGCCCTGAATCTGATCCTGCACCCCTAAATCCCCTTGTCGGCCCAGAACTCAGATGTTGTCCCCCTCCCGTGACCCTCCCACTGCACTCTATTCCCCTTGTGGGGCTTTTTGTGTTTTTTTCCCCCCTGCCTATTAGCTCCTGGGTTGGAAATCCATGACTTGGCTTAGTGCTCACTAAATTTAGGGAGGGCCAGCTCAGATAAAAATACTGCGCGTTGCTATGTCAAGCCTTTGGCTGAGGCATCCAGAGAACACGTTGAGTTTCCACTGCGCAAAGCCGCTCCATTGTTTGTCATTTGTGTCCTTCACCCTGTCCTGGAGTTGGATTCCTGGATCGCTGGCTGAGAAACCCACCTCTCAGGGGGGTGTTCTTGTCTCTCCGCTTTCCAGAGTTGGCCTTCTGCGTGGAGAGGCACCAGCCAGAGCTTTGGGGGGGGCCCCATGGAAAGCCCCTCCCCCCACTGCCGTTATTGAGGGGGCCGCAGGGCCTTCCACGCGTGAACCTCACAGCAACAGAGGGCCCGGCAACGGGGCAGCAGTAGTGGGGGGGGAAGAGGCCAGGAGTGACAAGGCCAGGTGCCTCTTGCAGGATCTGCTGCTCGCTAGGGTTGGGGGAATTGGATTAATCGATTCCCTCTTTGCTATTGCAATTTGCTGGGCTCTTCATTCTTCGTTCCAGGATTGTGACTTAGAATAATGAATGACCCATTGAACTGAATAGGTTCAGTTTTCCATTGACTTCAATGGGAGATTTTTCCATTGAAGTCAATGGGGGGAAAAAAATACAGTTCGATTCAATCAGATTCCAATTTTGATCTGCCTACAATTTTCATCCCAATTTCCCATTCCTGCTGCTCACCCCCTCCAGTTCCCCAACACTGGCCCCACGCCTCTTGCCCCAGTCCCCACATACTGTAAGGCTAGCCCTGGATATCTCGCTCCCAGGCTCGTGATGAGTGCAGGAAATAGTGAGCATGCTGCACGAGGTTTCATGGCTGCAGAATTTGTGGCAGCAGACGTGCATTCCGCCTGCAGCATAACAGGCCAGATGGCCTAGCTGCTGGGATTCTCATTGTGGTCATGGGGGGGGGGGGGGGGGTGTTACAAAATACAATACCCATGAGTTTTCCGTGACTTCATGGGGTCTACGAATCCTCTAGAAATATAACCACCTATGTGTAACATGAGCGCAAGGCTCCCCAGCTCCTGAAGGGGGGTGTGTGTGTTACGTTTACTTTTTCTAATGAGCGAGTCTCTCTGTGTCCATCAAATGTTCCTAGGCTAGGACCAGGCCCGCATCGCTGTTTCACATGGGACCCCAACTTCCCTGGATCCGGCCCTGAGTGGGGCCCACCCTCCATTTCCTTGACGCAGGGGATATTTCTCCATTGTTTGGAGCCACACTATAGTCTGGGGCCACCGAGGTCATCCGAGGGCACTTGCTTGCAAGCCGTCTGTACAGCCAGGGCGCACAGAGGCATTTTCGGGGGCCGCCTACAACTTTGGAACTCCCTGTCCCGGGAGATTCATAACCACCCAGCCTGAGCATCTTCCAGAGATACTGTAAGACTTATTTATTTGGCCAGACATTTGCTAGGCAGGGATATGGTGTGGGATGGTTTTTAAATGGGAGATATATAAAATGTGTTTGTGTATTTATATATAGAGAGAGAGTTTTTAATTGGTTTATTTTATCTATCATATTCATATACATTCAGGGACCCATGTTCACGGAGTCTCCCCCGCATGTGGAGGGAGACACAGTGAACACGGGTTCCTGAATATTTTAAAAGAAATGAAGACATGATTTGAATTTGTGAATTCAAAAAGCATTTTTTGGGTTGGTTCTTTTTTATTTATTTGGCTGCGCATCCCTCCTGTTCCTGAAGGCTCAGGGTGGCTTACAGGATAAAATGTACAAAAGATATATTTTAGAAACCAGTATAAATACCAAACTCTCTAAAATTCCAGTTAAAACTATTGCCATCCCCAAGCCCCAGGGCTGAAATAAAATTTTCAACTGGATTCCATTTTGGACAGAATCCGGTTGCTTTGATTGATCTGGCAAAACACAAACCAGAACGTGTTCCGACTCCCGTTTTGCCGGATCGATCGGAATGGTTTTGCCTCATAATACGCATGCACAAGAAGGGTAGCAGCCATGCTGTGCATCGACAAAATGGCGCCACTGTGTAGGTGCGGTGCGGCTGCCAGTGTTTGGGGCATGAGGTGGCGAAATCTTCCGATCAGAATTTCAATTGCCGTTCCGAAAACGGAAAAATTTGAGGGAAAAAAATGGAAGAGCTCTTGATCCAGCCCTACCAAACTCTGTCCCTCCCACCAGAAGCCTGACCAAATAAATGGGCCTTAGAAGGCATTTGCCTTTGGAAAAATGCTCAGGCAGAGGCTTGGAAGGACGTGTGTTTGTGTGTGCGCTCCTTCTCGGGTTGTGGCAGGCCCACGAGCCACTTCACAGAGATCATAGAGTTGGAAGGGACCTCCGAGGTCATCTAAGTCCATTCCCCTGCTCAGTGCAGGCAATCCGCAGCTACAGCATCCCTGACAAATGACTGTTCAATCTCTGTTTGAAAACCTCCAGGGAAGGAGAGCCCACCACCGCCCTAGGCCATTGTTTCCACCGTCGAACACCTCTTACCGTTCGGAAGTTCATCCTAATTGTAAGGAAGGGGAGGTGTGGGAAGTGGGACTGGGCACGACGCAAGAAGGTCTGGGGACAACAAGCCCCACACACTCACAAACAGGTCCCCATAGAAGAGGAAGAAGGTGCGGGGTCCGAGGAGCCGGAACGGGAGCAGAGCGCAGCTCATAATAACCGGGATTCCCCACAGGCACAGGCAAGCGGGCGGAAACAGATAGACGCACTTGCAGCTGAGCTGGGGGGGCGTGGTTCCAGAGCCTCGGCGCGGCTGCGGGAGCGCAGGGGTGGGGCCGGCCCTTCATAAGGAAGTCAGAGAGAGCACAGCACTGTAAGACTGGCCCTGAACGACTTTTGAAAGAAAGCAATAGCAATTGAAGAGAGTAGCGCGAGGTTGAGAGAGACAGTGACGGCGTGCAAGAGAGAGTGAGTGCGAGGCAAGAGAGAGAAAGCGAGTGCGTGGCGAGGTAAGTGAGTGTGGTAAGTTGGAGCACCCCCTGTACCTACCTCTGTGTGGGCCCCTTCCTTCCTGTGAGTGTGCGCAAGAGCTTCCCTACCTTTCCTTCCCGGGCAAACTTCCCTTGTCACCCTTCACCAGGATAGCACATTTCCCTCCCGGATTCCCTTTTAGAGCACTGAAAGTTAGGGGTGTCTGGGGAATACCAGGTAGATCGAGAGAGGGGGCTCCACTCGAGGTTGCGTTCCTCCACCCCAATGATGACACGGCCTCGCCTCTGTTGAGGTATCCTTGGCCAACCACTATCTTGGGGGGTTGTTTTTCCCGAGATACTCAAGTGGAGCTCAATGACTGGCGAGTGAAAGCGGGTCAGGCAAGAGGGACTACGCGATATCTGTGGGGAAAACCCCTTAATTCCCTACCCATCCTAACACTAATGTTTAACCAAAATCTGCTTTCATGTAATTTGAGCCCATTGGTTTTAGTCTTGCCTTCAGGGGCAAGGGAGAGCAAGTCTTTGCCATCCTCTCTGCGACCACCCTTCAGGTAGTGGAAGGCCGTTCTCATGTCTCCCCTTAGTCTTCTCTTTTCTTGGCTAAACTTACCCAGCTCCTTCAACCTTTCCTCATATGACTTAGTTTCCAGCCCCCCCGACCATCTTCGTCACCCTCCTCCGAACCCGTTCCAATTTGTCGATGTCCTCCTTAAAGTGCGGGGCCCAAAACTAGACACAATACTCCAAATGGGGTCTGACCAGTGCAGAACAGAGTGGAACTATTACATCTCGTGACTTGGGAAACGATGCTTCTGTTAATGCAGCCTAAAACTGCATTAGCCTTTTTTTGTGGCTGCATCACACTGCTGACTCGTGTTCAGTTTGTGATCAACTACAATCTCCAGCCCGCAAGATGAGGAGCTAGGGAAAGCATGATGGCGGGGGTAGTTCTTTTGAGGGATATGAAAGACTGGATAAAGGAAACAGAGCATATGTTCTCAGGATGGGAGTTCCAGACTTTGGGGGCAGCATGGGAGATGGGACATAGTCAGTTTAGGGAGCAGGAGACTGGTGGGTGAAGGTGGTGATAGCGGAGGAGTGAAGTTCCCAAGTGGGGCATAGCAGGAAACGAGGGCAGAAAGAGCAGTAGGCAAGGCAAGAGATGAGAAGTGCATGGGCTAGTGTCTTAGCAGTGGAATCAATAAGGAAGGATGTAGCAGGAAAGCAATTGGCACAGGCAGAAAATTTGCTGGTGGACAAATGAGGAGGAGAAGGACAAAGTGCTGGTGCTAACTGTATGAATGGATGCACATAGTGGGTGAAGGATCACACCACGCCAGCCCTACAACTGTGCAGGTGCAAAAAAGGATTAAAAGGTTAGTGCCTGATAGAAAGCAGCTGGGACAAGCCCAGGAGGCTATTTAGAAGCTGCTTCAGTTGGTTGAGAGAGGCTTGGAGGAAAAAAGCCCTGGCAAGCAACTGGGAACAAGATAATGGAGAAAAGGAGAGCTACTGTCTGAGGAAGTGTCCCGGGCACTGTGGTGACTGAGCTGGGGACAAAGCAGCGGAAATCCAGGTGGGACTTTTCATGTATTAGCCCAGAGGGACCTATCGTTATAAAGAAGCCTGAGGACAGTAGCCAACTTTGTGAAGGCTTAACAGAACTGCTTGTCGACTCTGGATGTTTGGGCTGGCTGTAAGGGGAGATGGAGGCCAGACATCCAAACCCAGTAGTAAACCGTGGGTGGAATGAGACTTTATTGCTACAAGGGTCTGAAAGTTTTTATGTAGGAAACTTTGAAAAAATTCCCAGAAGGGCTCTTCAGGGACCCCTGCAGGGTGTGAAGAGTGTGGCCTGCCTACAAAGGGCCTTTTAGCAAGCCCTACTTGTAACCTGATCCTTCCCATGAGATGAGAAGAAATGTCTCCTCAGGTTGTGCTTGGCAGCATTAACCGCATGGACTGTGGTGGTTCATCTTGTTCTGTAGCAGCAGGTGTTGGTCGTTGCCAGAGGCAGAATACCATTTGGATGCTAGAGAGGTGATTCAGCCAAGAAAGCAACATGTGCCTCGTCACTCAAATTTAATAAGAGTAGACTGAGCTCTGGACAGCCCTCAGTGGAATTTCAGCCTGCGGGTTGTTCTGCTGAGAAGTTTCAAATGGAAAGGCTCCTGCTAATAGACGAAACTAATATGTGTTTGCAGCCACAAATGTCGTTCACATTTTTAGATTGCCCTCCAAATCGGGGGGAGGGCACTGGCAGAATTTACTTTGGGTGGGTGGGGTGGGAGGAGAGATCCTTCACCAGCCCATTTACAAGCGTCGGGAAATGGTGTAGCCACATTGGTAATAGGTTGGGTGTGGCCACTGGGCTGCCGTGCCTCTTTCTGGTGTGTCTATGCCCCCTTTCCAAGCATAGTGACATAGGGTGTTTTCAGGGGCTGGCCAGCCCCGGAGTTGCTCCTGGGGTGCACCTCTGCGTCTATCCGCTTGTAGCCCCACCTGGATCAGGTTTAAACAGATCTGGCGGCTGCCACAGTCCACAAGTCAGCCTGTGCAGCGCCCCATCCCCAACAACATTGAGTTGCAGGCGGATCGCCCGACACTCTAGGCTGCCACCCGCAGCTCTATGGGCAATCCCCAGCCAAGAGTGGAGCTGCAGCGGCCATCCGCCAAGCGGATAGACAGCAGCTCTTCCCCGAGCCGGCGTCACAGGTTTGGGCGTCCTGCTCCATTGGCGGTGCTTCTGGAAGTTCTGTAGAACCACAAGCGGGACTGGAGGAGAGCAGAGACAGCCTGTCCCACCTCTGCTCCGCCTGCACATCTGGCGGCCCGCCTTGAGACGGTCTGTCTAAAAGCAACCAATGTGACCTTCAGAAAAGCGATGTAGTTACGTTGAAAGGGCTCGATGGACCATTGGTTTAACCCAGTATGGGACTTCTTCTGTACTTATAGCCAGCTCTCATTTGGCTCCATCCCACATGGCTAGGGGACCACAGACAGGAGCACGGCTGGAGGATGCCATGGAGGGACGCAGGGCAACCTTATTTTTTAAAAAAACAACACCTAAGAAGCAAATTTTCTGCACTCACTGATTATCCTCCTCGTTATGATCCCTTTAGAATCTTTCCTCGCTGTCAATGGATCGGTTAGGAAGCTCTTGACTGTCCTTTTTTCCATAAGCTTTGCTTACGCTTGGTTGAGACTTAGTTACTGGGAGACCCGCCTTGGTCTGAGGGAACAAAGAAGTGTGTAAAGAGGTGTGCGGAACCTTTTCCCTCCCGCAGGCGGTGGCCACAGTAAGGTGGCCAGATATGCATATTTTAGAGAACACGTATGAGAAATACAGTTTGCAGGGCGGCATTGGCACCAGTGCAGCCCTGCAACCTGTATTTCTCATAGATGTCTCCTAAAATTTGCATATCTGGCCACAGTACAAGCTCTACGGCCTAGACGGGAGTTGGGGAAGGGGTGTGCTCAGTGAGGGGAAGGAAGGGAGATGTATGCCATGGATTCGCCCCCCCTCCCTTCCCCTTAACCTTGAGTCCATATTCTTATCTCTGCTCACTTCCCCTAAGTCAGGGATGAGGAACCTCAGGCCTGGGAGCCCAAATGCAGCCCCCAGCTAGTTTTTATGTGGCCCCTTTCTATTTTTGGGATCTGGCCCCTGGATCTAGTTTTACACTTAAGTATCCATGTAGCACTTGTAGTGTTCAGAGTGCGTTACAATCCTTATCTAGTTCACCCTCCCAACAACCCCGTGAGGCAGGTCATTATTGCACTGGTCGACGACCTACGCCGTGAATTAGATCAGGGCAGATTGTCTCTCTTGATTTGATTAGATCTGTTTGATACCGTTGACCACAAGATGTTGGTGGCTCGTCTGCGGGACCGGGCCAGGGTGGGAGGAATTTTTCTTGAATGGTTCCGCTCATTTCTGGCCGGGAGAACTCAGAGGGTGGTTCTTGGGGAGTGTTCATCATCTCCCCGGGACCTCCCATATGGAGTCCCGCAAGGTTCCCTTCTGTCCTGCCTCCTGTTCAACGTGTATATGCAGCCATTGGGCAAGGTTGTGAAAGAGTTTGGCGTACGATGTCATGAGTACGCCGATGACACACAACTTTCTCTCTTTTTCTGCAGACCCGGCAGTCTCGGTGCTTACCCGGTGTTTGGCGGCTGTGGGGGATTGGATGAGGGCGAGTCGTCTGAGGTTGAATCCCGACAAGACGGAGGTGATGCTGGTGAGTAGGGCTTAAGGGTTGGTGGCTCATGTCATTGACAGGGTTTGCCTCCCTTCAGCTACTCAGGTTCGTAGTCTGCGGGTGCTCCTTGATTTACAGTTCCACTTGGATTCCCAGGTGGTTGCTGTGGTGAGGAATGCATTTCGCCAGTTACATCTCGTGCAATGGCTGTGACCGTATGTCTCTGGCCTGGCCACCATCATCCATGCCTTCATCACCTCTAGACTGGACTACCGCAATGCACTCTACATGGGGCTACCCTTGACGGTCCGGAAGCTGCAGCTGGTGCAGAATGCGGCAGCCCATCTCCTGACGGGGACAGGTTGTTGCGAGCACGTTACACCAGTCCTCGGTTCTCTGCACTGGCTGCCTATTGTCTTCCGAGCCAGATTCAAGGTGTTGGTAGTGATGACCTGTAAAGCCCTAAACGGCCTGAGCCCCACTTACCGGCAGGACCTCCTCATGCCCTGGACCATGCAGTGGCCCATGCAGTTGGCCGGGGACGCCCGACTCGAGGTCCTTCCAGGGTGACAACGATGGGGAGGGCGTTCTTGGTGGCTGTGCCTAGGCTGTGGAACTCCCTCCCGACGGAGACCCGCTTGGCCCTGGACCTCCCCTCTTTTTGAAGACAGTGTAAGGCCTGACTGTTACGCCAGGCCTTTGGGGAGGGAGACACATAGGGTGGGGAGGGGAGGGGTTCTGGTCCGCTTTTTAGTAAATTTTATGTTTTTTAATATCCAGTTGTAATTTAATCTGTTTTTTATTTATTTATTTATTTATTTAAAATTTATATCCCGCCCCTCCTGCCCACAGGGCAGCCTGGGGCAGCGAACAACACTCAGTAAAAAAAAAATGTTTAAACAATTAAAAAATATAATATGGGGAGCCCCACCCCTACCCCTCGCCAAAAGCCTGACGGAACGGCCAGCTCTTACATACACACCAAAACAGCAGGAGAGTGGGAGCCAACCGAGCCTCCTCCAGGAGCGAGTTTCACAGCACAGGGGCAGTCACCGAAAAAGATCTAACATCGGTGGCCACCCACCTCGCCCGGGGAACCTACAAAAAGGCTCCCACGGACGATCTCAAGGGTCGCACAGGCACATGGGGAGTGAGGCGATCCTGCAGATAAGCAGGGCCCAGGCCGTGAAGGGCTTTAAAGGTTAAAACCAACACCTTGAACCTGGCCCGGTGCTTTATTAGGCAGCCAGTGCAGAGTCTGGAGCACTGGTGTCATGTGCTCCCTGCGACCCGCCCCCGTAGAGAGATGGGTCACAGCATTCTGCACCAGCTGCAGCTTCCAGACCAGTTTCTCGGGCAGCCCCACGTAGAGCACGTTGCAGTAATCCAGCCTCGAGGTTATGAAGGCATGGGTGACAGTGGC
>QEPC01008474.1:5455245-5467700 GCA_003113815.1 Sphenodon punctatus
GGTGGCTCCGGGGGGGGGACAGGGAGATTGCTGCTGCAGCCGTCCAGCCCAGCTGACAGGTGACTCCAGGGGGGGACAGGGAGATCGCTTCTGCAGCCGTCCGGCCCAGCTGACAGGTGGCTCCGGGGGGCGGGGGGAACAGGGAGATCGCTGCTGCAGCCATCCGGCCCAGCTGACAGGTGGCTCCGGGGGGTGGGGGGGACAGGGAGATCGCTGCTGCAGCTGTCCGGCCCAGCTGCTGTAGGCGTGACTCTATGGTGCTGGTGGGCCTGGATTTATTTATTTATTTTATTTTTTAAAATTATACCCCACCCCTCTTGCCACAGGCAACCCGGGGTGGCTAACAACATCAACAATAAATACAATAAAATATCATAAAATACAATACATCAATAGAAAATAAAAGAATAAAAACCACCCCCTCCCTCACCAACCCCCACCCCTCTCCCTTGCCAAATGCCTGACGGATGTGGGCAAAGCTGCAGGCAAACCTAACCGACGGGCCACGGACACATGGGCACCCATTAGCACAGATTAGCCTGAACAGCGGACCCATGATCTCAAAAACGTTGTGAGTGAGTGATGTGTGGTGGCCACGTGCGAACTAACATCTGGCAGCCACCTTATAAATAAGCAGGTGAGCACATGATAGGTGTGGGCTATTGGGGGGCTAATGTCTCATTTGTACTCATCCCTTGTTCCCAATTTACAGATGGGGAAACTGAGGCTGAGACTGTGAGACTTGCCCAAGGCCTCCCAGGGAGTTCATGGCTGGGACAGGATTTGAACCCTAGTCCCCAGGTCCAAGTCCAACACCTTACCCGCTTGTAAGAATAATGGACAAGTAACGAGGACGACCTCCAGTTATTTCCATATTCAGAATGCTGAGGGTCCCTTTCTCCCCCTCCTTCACCACTTTAAAATAAGTTAATCATCATCAACTTTTATTTATATCCCGCTCTCTCACGTATGGCGACTCGAGGCGGCTAACAACAAAAGTAGAAGACATCCAGAAAACAATAACAATTATAAATTCAACACAAACAACACAACTGCAAGGGACCCCTCAATTAACGCAATAACATACCATTTCATAGCATACCATTTCATTTTTAACCCATACCCTCCCTATCCCTCACACAATCCAATATAGTAACAACAAATCAATAATATTACAACATATCATAATCACACCAGTCCTTCCATATGCTCCATCCCTTGTTAGTAAGTTAATTAGAAATAAAGTTTTTAGGATGAAGTTTAATAGGTTTTTGGTTGAGTTGCTGTTGCACGTCATGTAACTAGTTGCAAAGGGAGGAAATATTTAAAAATAAATGATAAGAATTATTGTCCCCTCATAAGAACACCAGAAGTGCCAAGTTCGGGTCAGACTCATGGTCCCGCCCAGCCCAACATCCTCTGTTGAGTCTGACGGTGGCCAGCCTTGGTTGCCTCAGAGGAGCACACAGCAGGTTACGGTGGGGCAAACCATTTCCTGCCCTCAATCAAGGGTCTCGTTCCCCTGACTAACCTAATTAGTAGCCCATCATCCCCGCCACCACCTTATTGTGATAGCAGTTGCTGACAAGTAGGCCTTGATGGACCTGGCCTCCAAAAATGTATCCAGTCCCTTTTTGAAGCCAGTTACGCTCCTGGCTTGCCCAACATCTTGTGGCAGTGAGTTTCACAGATTTCTCATCATGTCCATTCTGGATTGTAAGCCCCCTGGAGGCAGGCAGAACCCTGCCTCGAATTAATGTTCAAGGCAAAGGTGCATTGCTGGCGCTGGGTAAGTAACATTAACACTAATAAAACACTGACATTATATTACCTGTACGTACTGGAATTTTGTAAAATGAATATTCTGTTGCCATTCACCCTGGTATATGAATAAATATATTTCTTTTTTTTAGTCCAGAATCTGGGCAGGTGAACCTGTGTGGCTAAGCAGGGACTGGAAAGTCTTCTCAGAATCTGGTTCTCCCCACCCCGTCCGGGGATTTAAGGAAGCTTGGCCAGCTTGTTGGCTGAGGCTGAGGTCTGCAAGTCTCCTGGTTTGGGTTAAAAACAGAGATCCTGGTGCCCAATCCAGGTGATTACTTTGCATGACCAGAAAGGCAGAAGCTTCCTTAGGTTGCAGAGGGCCCTAATGGAGTTGATGGAATAGGGCCCCTGACCTCCCTCCCCATGGCTCGTGGGCCCCAGGTCAGCTGCACCTGTGACCTGTCCCGATTTGAGCCAGGGCTGACCTTACCACAGGACAACCTGGGCGGCTGGACTCCTGGACTTGGCTATTTTCTCTTCGGGACCCCGCAGTGGCCTCCATTTTCATCATGGCTCCCACTCCCTCCCAGTGGGGCCCCAAACACTGTAACATGACCACTTCTAGGGCCCCATGCATGGTGTCCCTGAGGGGCCACAGAGCTTCCCACATTTTATCTTTTCCCTAGACTCCACAAATTCTGAGGCTGGCCCTGAACTTCCAGACCCCAAGGGGCTCAAGTAAACTCTGGTCAGCCTCAGCTGAGTGTCTGAAACCCCCCACTCCCCCCTTTGTAGCAATTCTCCATGGCACTGTACCCTGCTGACCCTGTCTGGAGGCAGGTGTGCACCCCAGACACACAGATGTGCTGCTCTGCAGAACTTACCTCCAGCACCATCTCGGTCATCTGAAAACGCCTCTGCGAGACCTTGTCCGTGCCCACAGCTTCATGGAGGAGCAGGCAGAGCATGTCATATTTCTTCAGAGCCTGCTTGTAGTTCTTCTCGTTGAGATCAATCACCCGATCTTTCCCATCATAGCTGGGGAAGTCCAGTCCCTCTTCAGCGCTGCTGCAAAAGAGCAGGTAAAAACCTGCCAGGATCCAGCAAACCAGCTTCATTGTGTGTGTGTGTGTGGGGGGGGGGGGGTTGGTTGTCTCTCTTCTTTAGTTGTTTATATCTGGGGAGGGAACAAGGAGCTGTTGGGGCAGGGGAGGGAGGAGCTGGCAGAACCCCAGGCTGCTGGGTACAAGTTTGAAGCAAGTTTGTCTTTTCCCAGCCGCCTTAATGATGCACCGAGGCTCCTCAAGGCTCACCGATAGCAGCAAACTTTGCAATCCTGCGCTGGAGACAAAGAGGCAGACAGACAGACAGGAGAAGCTGTCAGGCCAAGCCCTGGATACCTTACATAGCTCTGTCCTGGCTTCTGTGTCATTAGGAACTCCATTTTTAGGAAGCAGTTGTTTCGAGCTAAAAATAAACCAGCAATGAATAAAAAGGACAGATATGACACCATTGAGGGACTCGCTGGCACTCGGCATCATCCAAGAAAGGGGAGGAGAGGACGTAGGGACCGGGAGTGCAGTCAGGCGGGTATTGTCAAGAGGAAGGGCTCAGCTATGCAGAGAATCCAGGCAGGACAGAAATGAGAACAGACAATTACGTTGGCAGAAGGGGTTCGATTCCTTATTGCTCCTGGCCTGGCAGCAGAGCTGAAACAGCACTTGCAAAAACAATTACGGTACCTGGTTTGACCCGGTAACATCGGGTCCTAATCAGTACTCAATTAGTGCTTATTATTATTATTTATTATAAACATTTATATAGCGCCAGTAGTATGACCTGGTGCTGTACAGAACATAGAAATAGACGCGGTCCCTGCCTGTGGCTTACAATCTAAAAGACAGGGAGGGGGAGACAGGGGAGAAGACAAACAAACGTTCAGGCGGATGCGAAGTCTCAAGTGCGTGTGCTTGGCTTGGTTACAATCAGGTTGGTTGCAGCATGTACCAGTTTAGTGACTACCCATGCTACTTCACTGGTTTTCCATTACTGAAATTGGTCAGTAAAACTGAAACAAAGGAACCGAAATAGCCAGATCGAATCCCCAAACGAGGCAGAAGTGAATAATAGTGGTGGTGGTTTGTTTCATTAGAATCCGTTTGAAGGGGGTGCATTTGACAAATATGGATATTGCTGTGGATCTTCATTTCAGCTGGACTCTGCCCTGGCTGGGAGCTCCTCAGCAGACTCACGGAGCAGCCAAAAACTCACAATAGGAAATGAACATCTGTTTGCTGCTGCCTGATGTTGGCCATCCAGGGCACCAGAAGTCACTCCAGTAGGCTCTTTGTCTTCTCAATCTCGCCAACGGGGGCTTGAAGCAGGGCTTAATCTTGTCAATTTCACCAGTGGAATTCAGGGCTTGGAGAGGGCTTGAGCTTGTCAATTTCACCAGTGGAATTCAGGGCTTGGAGAGGGCTTGAGCTTGTCAGTTTTACCAGTGGGATTCAGGGCTTAGTGAGGACTTGAGTTTGTCAGTTTCGCCAGTGGGATTTGGAATTTGGAGAAGGCTTGAGCGCACTAATTTTACCAGTGGGATTCAGGGCTTGGAGAGGGCTTGAGCCTGACTCTTTCACCAGTGGGATTCAGGGCTTGAAGAGTGTTTGAGTTTCTTCAGCCCCAATGGGGCTTTGGTGGCTTTTGAGCTGCCAATCCTATGCTGCCACATGATGTGTTCCACCTCTTGGTCAGAGTCCATGGGATGCCAACATACCCACTGGATGGATATGAAAACAGAAGCAGCTTGGTCCTTTGTTCAAGCTGCTTGACCTTGAGATGACATCAGAACTATGGAGAGCATTAATTCTTGAGTGTACAGTAATGTGTATAGGGACATGCAGTGAAATTCAAAGTGGTGGTTGCAAACAGTGAGACCTAGTAGATCAAGGCTCACATCCCTAGTCCCTTCCTCACCACTTGTAACATGATCACCTCTCACCCTGCACGTTTGGGGCACAGAAACTGTTTACTTCCTAATTTCCCCCCCTGCAGCAGGTGGCATGGCCAGTACAGGGCACTAGGAGAATTTGCTTCAGAGATGGGGTTAACTTGTGACAAAGAGAATGCCCTGCATCCGACGTTGCCATACTCTCCACCTGAGCACTAGGGAGGGTGCAGTTGCACCGCCTTGCCCCTCCTCTGTGTAT
Source organism: Sphenodon punctatus (assembly GCA_003113815.1). Lineage (NCBI taxonomy): Eukaryota > Metazoa > Chordata > Lepidosauria > Sphenodontia > Sphenodontidae > Sphenodon > Sphenodon punctatus. The sequence goes on from QEPC01008474.1 coordinate 5,460,216, forward strand.
ATGGGGGGTCACAAGAAACTGAAATTTAGGAGAGGGTTGCCCTCATGCGCATTTGAATTCCCTGAAAGTTGTATGAGTGGGTGCCATTTGGCTGCCATTTTGTAGGGGCAAGGGTTGGAGCGTTGGAATGTCAAAATGGAGGAGATGCCCCTTCCTCTTCAGTCCGTTGTTCATCCCCTGCAGAATCCTGTTCTCCTTTCATCGCACCAGCATGTGTATCTTTTTTAATTGTTCCACTTTTCTCTAGCTGTTTTAAAGCTGTTTCTCTTCAGCCTCAACCACTTTATGGGCTGTTTAAAAATAGACACAACCCAGTTCTCTCATTAATGCATTTTATTAAATGATCTCTATGCTGATGAAAAGGACTAGATTGCTTGGTATGGAGGATGAAGGTCAGCGTTTTTCCCCCTGTACCATCCTCAACAGACAGCAGCAGGACAACCTCAGATCCTCGTATGGTACCTTTTTATCCTGTACTGCCTTCCACTGCCCAGCAATGTAAGGCTTGTACTAGTGATGTGCATGTTGTTTTCGTTATATCTATAATGAAAACAAAATTTGTCGTTTTTGTTATTGCAATAACAGAAACGTCAAAAAATAATGGTAACAGAAGTCATTATTGATTTAGTTATTGCTTAGCAGCCTGGCAGGTGTTTTTGGAAGGAAATGTGGTGAGGGGAGGAGGGAGCAGACACCTCGGAGCCAGAAACAGTGTTGAACTCATGAACTGGGCCTGTGATAGGAGGGGAAGGACGTGATGGATGTAATTGCTGGCCAATGAGCAGCGCAAGCAGGTCCCAGGCAGTTGAATGGCACCCTGTGATTGCTCTGTCTCCTGCCTCCCAGAACCAATCAAGGCAGCTGTGGGGGAGGGCACTGCAACCCTTTATACTTCAGGGCTGCGCTGCTTGACTCTGGTTCTGTGTTAGCTATTGCTCTGTCAGGGTGCATTTACAGAATCTGCTAGTACTTGCACTAAAAATCCTCCCCTATATATCCCTACCACCTTACCTTTCCAAACATTATTCCTTACCCTTACATTTTACCTTTTCCCTTCCCCTGCCTGTCTCCCCCTCTGTGTATCTGTATCTGTATCTGTACCTGTACTTGTACCTGATGTATGATTAGAGAAAGTGGCTATGCCTCTGAGTTTTCCTTTTCCTTTCCCCTGTTTGTCTCCCCATCCATGTTAAATGAAAGACTGAAAAAAAATTAGTGGAAGCTAGAATAGTTGCACAAAATAAAACAAAAATGCTCCATAAAAAACAAGATGAAAATCTTTGCTACCTAGGCCAAAAATATTGTCTGAGGCTTGACTGTAGCAGAGGTGCCTTGTGAGACTCTTCATCCATAGAAAGAGAGTAGTCAGGTGCTGTTGGTGGGAGTGACTGGGGTTGAAGTGGAACTTGACAATAATCCCTGACCATAGTGAATGGGGGTACATTTTAAATTGTCAATAGACAATAGACACCATTTTTGAATCACCTGGTGATGTCTGAATTTCTACTGCTTGAGGACTCAAAACTTTGAGAATAGGTACAGGATTTTTCAAGTGAGGCCTCAAGGAAGGATCCCTTAAAACAGCCTTTTCCTGTACCAGCTGCCCTTCCTGTGGAATCCAAACTTGAGGAACAGAATGAATATCAGTGTTAGGCTGAGGAGAAGCCAGTTCTGCTCTTAATTCATCTATCAGTGTGAACTGCTAATGTCGAAAAATAGAAGGTAAAGCCAGCTGTTTAGACATTTGTAACCCGCCAATCCTGCCACAAGCAGCTCTGGGCGGCACACAACACAAAAATTAACATTAAAAGAACTTTTAAAATAGACAACAGGGAGGTATAAAGAATCCCCAACCACCCACTACCCTACCCCATTCCCCCCACCCTACCCATCCTCCCCCCTCAATCCACCCCCAAAATCCAGCCACATTTTACAACATCTTCGGAACGAGGGGAGATCCGGGGCCAAACTGGCCTCCATCGGCAGGGAGTTCCACAGCCACGGCGCAGCTACCAAGAAAGCCCTCTCCATCATGGCCCCCCAGCAGACTCAGGGGACCTGCAGGAGAGCCCCCCCCCCCCCGATGACCACAGGGGCTGATCCAGAACCCGGGGGGTGAGGCGGTCCTGCAGAAAGGTTGAGCCGAGACCCTTTAGGGCTTTGTAGGTAAGCACCAACACCTTGAATTGGGCAGGGGAGGCAGGTACATATGGGTGCTGTGGGCAGTGATCTTATTCTCATGGCACCCCCCAAGCCTGCACCTGCATCCCCCAAACCTCTTATCTCGCCTCTGGCACTGCCTCACATAGGTGTGATTTTAAAAGAGAGAGAGAGAGAGGATTTGCCTTTTGTTTCTCCCCTGGGCAGGTGAGGATGAAGGGAGCTTTTAGCCTTCTGTCCCAATGTGCATTGGACTTGGTTCTGCTTGGTTGCCTGTTTTTCGCAGGAGCAGATGGGGTGGGGTGGGGGGCGGGATTTTCCATGGATCTTCCCTCCACGCCCCATCCTGTGTGGGCCCTCATCTCTGCTCCCTTCTCCGGAGTTCAGCCTTTTAGTATTTGAGGGTAGGAAGTGGCTCCAGGAACCAGATCCAGAAGCTGGAAGAGAGCATAAAACCTCACCATTGGCCACATTTGGCCCCCAGAGCCTGAGGTGACTGAGCAGATTTGAGGGGGTGAGATTTGTTTGTGGTGGGCCCCATCATGGGCTGGACTTTGGGGTTGGTTGATTGCTCTAAAATTACAGGTTGGGGTGGTTGTGTTTTTTAAAGGAATCTGCTTGTTTCAGTGTTGCTACCTCATGTTTGTAAATGTTATGGATTTAGGGTCCCCTTGGGAATGTAACTCCCTGTTGGGATTAATTTCCCCTGGAATGCAAGCCATTGTATAGGGCCATCAGCCACCCCTAAGCTTGTCTGCCAGCCCCATGTCTTATAACAATGGTGGTTTGAGCTGGGTGATGCTGAGTACTGAGTGGGACCGCTTTCAGTTTGTGTCTGAGTAGAGAGCTGCAGTCTGGTTGGAGATTGCATGCTGGACTTTGGGAGCTGAAGGCTAGAGAGAGAGTCTTTTTTGGGACCCCTTGTGGTGCTGGACCTGGAGGAACTAGGACATTTGTAAATAAATGGACTATTATACCACACAGTAAGTCTCTCCTGTCGAAGGGACACTGACCCAGCAAGGCTGCCCCGGGAACTTCCCACCACCCAGGGAAGTGGGGTGAGCACTTAAGGGTGTTGAAAATCCGTACGTGACAAGAGTTGTGATAAACCTATTGATTTTTGGCTTTCACTAAGAAACCAAGTTTCCCTAAAGTTTTGGCGAGAAGTTTTAAAACATGACTGCATGTTTGGCTGAGAAAGTGAAGGCAAATGGAAAGAACCCCAGGTGAATAATTTCTTTATTATTATTATTTATTATTATAAGCATTTGTATAGCGCCAGTGGTGTACCTGGTGCTTTACAGAACAATAAGATAGACACGGTCCCTGCCTACGGCTTACAATCTAATAGACATGGAGGGGGAGACGGGGATAGGGAAAGACGAGGGATAAAAACAAAGAAGCAGATGCGGAGTCTCAGGTGCATGTACTTGGCTTGGTTGCAGTTAGGCAGGAGTCAGGGGGAGGGCAGGCAGTAAATGTTGAGAGGAAAGTACTAGCAGGCATCAATGAAGGCAGCAAGGAAGAGGTGGGTTTTGAGGAGGGATTTGAAGGAGCAGAGGGAGGGGTCAAGACAGATGTGGGCAGGGAAGGAGTTCCAGGCATGGGGGGCAGCAAGGAAGAAGGGACAAAGGTGGTTAGGGGAGCAGGGGAACAGAATGGATGGTGACTCTGTCAATGAGGATGGACAGAGAAGAAGGGGAGGAAGAGAAGGGAGGAAAGATAAGGAGTTCAGTCTTAGCCATGTTGAGCTTGAGCTGACGTTGGGACATCCAGGCGGGGATATCAGAGAGACAGTTGATGAGGCGAGCTTAGACCGAAGGGGGAGGAGAGAAGGTGGAGAGAGAGAGTTTTGTGTCATTAGCGTAGAGGTGGTATTGGAAGCCATGGGAGGCAATGAGTTTGCTCAGGGAGAGGGTGTAGATAGAGAAGAGGAGAGGATAGAGCCTTGGACAACCCCTACCGAGAGGGTGAGGGAGGAGAAGGTGGAGTTTGGAAGAGACACATTGAAGGAGCAGTCAGAGAGGTAGGAGGAAAACCAGTCAAGGGCAGAACCGCAGAAGCCCAGGGAGTGAAGAGAGTCCAGTAGTAGCGAATGGTCAACAGTGTCAAAGGCAGCAGAGAGGTCAAGGAGGACAAGAATGGAGTAGAGGTGTTTAGATTTAGCGACAAGTAGATTGTTGGTGATCTTGGCCAGGGCAGTTTCAGTGGAGAAAAGGGGTCGGAAGCCAGATTGGAGAGGGTCCAGGGAGGAGTTGGCAGAGAGGAGATCCAGGCAGCAGGAGTAGACCTCACATTCCAGAACCTTAGAGGCAAAGGGTAGGAGGGAGACGGGCCGGTAGCTAGAAGGGTTGGAGGGACTGAGGGTGGACTTTTTGAGGATGGGAGAGACAGTGGCATGTTTGAAGGTGGAGGGAAAGGAGCCAGTGGAGAGGGAGAGGTTAATGACATGTAGAAGGGGGGAGCAACAGTGGGAGCAATAGAGGTGAGGCGGTGGGGGGGGGATTGGGTCAAAAGGGCAGGTGGAGGGGTTGGAAGAAGAGACCAGGGAGGAGATATCCTCAAGGGAGGCAGGTGAGGAGGAGAGGAGAGCAGAGGGGGAGGCGGTGGTGAGGGAGCAGGGAGAGGAGATGTGTGGGAAGCAATGTCGTGGCGGAGCTTGTCAATCTTTGAGGTGAAGAAAGACGCAAGATCGTGATCAGAGAGGGAGGAGGGGGGCTTGAGAAGGGAGTCGAAGCTGGAGAAGAGGCGGCGAGGGTCACGAGAGTAGGATTCAATCTGGGAGGCATAGTAGTGTTGCCTCACCAGGGAGATGGCGGAAGAGGGAGGAGAGGGAGAATTTAAAGTGGAGGAAGTCAGGGTGGGAGCGGGATTTGCCCAAAGGCGTTCCTCCACTCCTGCACCTGGGCTACTGTAGCGGATAGTAGGGGTGAGCCAAGGACAGAGATTTCGGGGGGGGGGGGGCAAGAGACTCAAGGGTTGTGGCAAGAGAGGCGTTACGAGACGAGATGGGAATGTTAGGGGAGAAGGAGAAGACAGGAGGGAGGAGGCAAACTCTAAAGGGGTAATATCCTGCAGATCACGGAAGGGGCGTGAAGCAGGTGCAGAATAAGGGGGTTGGTGGGAGAAGTTGAAGGAAGTGAGGTGATGGTCGGACATGGGATAAGGTCAAAGGAGAGGTCAGCAACAGGACAGTTTCTGGAGAAGATGAGGTCGAGAGAGTGGCTGTCGGAGTCAGTCCAAAGGCGGAGATCAAAGGAGGAGGTTAGGGAGAAGAAGCGGGGGATAGAGGGCTGGGAAGGAGCGTCAACATGGATGTTGAAGTCACCAAGAATGAGAGCGGGGGTAGCATCAGAGAGGAAGAAGGTAAGCCAGGATTCAAAGTCCAAGAGGAAGGGGGGCCAGGGGGGCAGTAAATGACAGTGACACGAAGGCGAAGTGGGGAGTAGAGACGCACAGAGTGAGCCTCGAAGGAAGGGAAGGAGAGGGTGGGGGGAGCGGAAAGATGATAGAATCGACGGGTTGGCAAGAAGAAGGCCCTTTCCACCACCCTGGTCTTTGGGGTGGGATCGGTGAGAGAATGAAAGGCCTCCAGAGGAGAGGGTTTAAGCTCTGAGTCTGATTTGTTAGTTGGTTTGTTTGAAATCTGGGATAGCTGCTACGATATTCCTGCCATTGAACACATTGCCTGCTGGTGTCTGTTGGAGACAGGTCCATGCCCAGTGGGCTTACAGTCGAAGAAGGATGAGGGTAAGGGGAACACAGAGACAGACAGACACACATCCACACACTCCCATTTTTTACAGATGGGAAACTGAGGCTGAAAAAGTCCATAATAATTTCAATGTTCTGCTTGGCCCTGCCTACCATTGCAGGTTCAAAGCCTGGCTCCTTTGTGAAGTATGTGGGCTCTTTGCATGCTTGCTTGTTACTGCTCACCTGTAAGTGAGGCAGTAAGAGCTTAGCCTGGTTTTCCAACAGGTGACAGCAATGGGGTCTTTTTCAGAAACAATCAGCTGCTTCTCTCTCTCTCTAGCATGGAACAGTCCTTTAAGGCTTCTGCCCCTTTAACAAGGGGTCTGAGGGGGTCTGCCACAGGGCTGAGCATGCCCAGGGGCATGGCAGAGACAGACGTATAGCATAGAGACTAACCTGAGCAAGAAACAGGTTGAGAAACCCTGGGACAGAGTGGGCAGGTTACTGGCCCTTTAAGGCTGAAGAAAGGAAGCCTGGCCATGCCCACTGCCTGTATATAAGGAGAGCAAGGAAGAGCAGAAAGAGTTTTTGCCAGAGAGCCTAAGGAGCAACATCTTCCTGAATAAACCATCACGCTCTATGCTCTTCAAGGCACTGAAGGTGGCAGAACCAGAGGGACCCAGGCAAGTGACAGAGGCTGTGCCCAGAATGGAGACTTTTTCCTGGGCAAGTCTTGGTCAGAGCCTGGGGGCTTAGAGGCCTGGCTAAATGCGCTTTGGGGATCGATAGTCTGTGTTGGTCCTGAGTCTGGAGAGACTGACCTGGGCCTGCAGGGTGGAGGCGACTGAGCCGGCAGCCCCACGTAAACTGGACACTGCGTGTGTCTAATAAAGGACTGTGCACTAATACCCTCAGGAGTGCATGGTGCGTCCTGAGAGGACACCCCCTTCCTTGAAGAGGGGGACTCAGCCGAGGCTTGAGATTGAATCGGCGTAACAGAGGGGTTTGCCAATTCCCTTGAGTGAGACGCCAGTGCCCCCATGTGGCCCTGGGAAGACCCCCCTACTATGTTTGCTCTAGGGCTCTAGCTTCCCCATGCACACACTATCCTCCTCTATGCAGATGCCTCTAGCCCCCCCCATGCACACACTATCCTCCTCTATGCAGATGCCTCTAGCCCCCCCCATGCACACACTACCCTCCTCTATGCAGATACCTCTAGCCCCCCCCATGCACACACTACCCTCCTCTATGCAGATACCTCTAGCCCCCCCATGCACACACTACCCTCCTCTATGCAGATACCTCTAGCCCCCCCATGCACACACTACTCTCCTCTATGCAGATACCTCTAGCCCCCCCATGCACACACTATCCTCCTCTATGCAGATGCCTCTAGCCCCCCCCATGCACACACTACCCTCCTCTATGCAGATACCTCTAGCCCCCCCCATGCACACACTACCCTCCTCTATGCAGATACCTCTAGCCCCCCCATGCACACACTACCCTCCTCTATGCAGATACCTCTAGCCCCCCCATGCACACACTACTCTCCTCTATGCAGATACCTCTAGCCCCCCCATGCACACACTATCCTCCTCTATGCAGATGCCTCTAGCCCCCCCC
>QEPC01008474.1:5496020-5564092 GCA_003113815.1 Sphenodon punctatus
TGCTGTCCTTTTGGGCCAAATTGCGGGATGCTCCAGAAGGCTCATTGTTGGATCGCACCTGGATAGAAAAGATCAGGGAGGAGGTGGGGTCTGAACCCTGGAGTAAGGGGGTTCTTGCTCGGGTGGCAAGGTTAGGTTTTTCTGAGCCTTATTTTCAACAAGCCACCAGTCAACAAGTCATAAGGGCCGTACGAGACCGTATCATAGACATTGATCGGCAACAGCTAAGAGCTATGGCTGCAAACACCAAGGCGGCACCCTACTATAAGTTCATCTTGCCCTCGCGGAATGGAGCCCTGTATCTGTGCTCCCAGCTGGATCTCAGTTTAAAATATAGTTTTAGTACTCTCAGGCTCCACACACTGAAAACCGCATTATTCGAGGGACGCATCTTGGGGATTCCGATGGAGGAAAGACGCTGCCCATGCGGTAGAGAGGTGGAGAACCTTGAGCATTATCTTCTAAGATGCCCCCTCTATGACCACCTTCGGGGTGGGCTATGGCAGAATATCGGCTTGGGGGAATTCTGGTCACCAATCAGGAAAATTATATTCCTGTTGGGTGACCAGAATCCGGATAGGACAAGACAGGTCGCCGTCTTTGCCCAAAGATGCGCTGCTGTGCGGAACAGGTGTGTGCAGCCAGAGAGTATTCTTATGTGAAATTTTTTTAATTTTTTTAATTTGTCATATGTTTGACTATTATGCCAATGCACTGTCCTGTTTTTTTCTGTGTATACATGTTCATATGTGCCTATGTCTGTATGTTTATATGTATCGGCCATGGGGCTGAACATAATAAAGTTTATATATATATATATATATATATATATATATATATATATATATATAAATGCTTGACAAGAATAATAATAATTAATAATAAATTTCATCGCAGAAGCCAGCCCCTGTATTTCTTGAAAGGGTTGATCAGTGGGAGAGCCCTGTTAACAGCTTTAGTGCTACGATATATGCAGAATGCTTCCACTTTGTTCATCTTGAGAATGTTGCTAACCCTCTAGAGGCTGAATTATCTATGCAAGAGTGCATACAGAGGTTTCTAGAGGAGGTTCAAAGTAGAAATTCCCCTAATGATTTTTGCAGCTTCGACTGACTGTGAGGGGGTGAGAGAGGGTGCGGGCCGGGAAGGCAAGGTGGCAAGGCGGACCACCCATAGCAAGCGCCTGTCCTGACAGGGATGACGTGGGCTTCAATAATTCCCTCAGGGTCATGTTTGGGCTTTCCCTCCAAAACGAGGGGCATCCCGACTCATCACAGGGAAGGAGAGGACACCAGCAGTCGGGGACAGACTGGGGTACAAATAAGGTCACAATCATACTTACAGTCATCCGGGTCTGGGACACCATAGTCCTGTAGGTAGGGAAATTGTGGTGGTGGGTTCCTGGAGGGAGGTGAATGGGGGGAAAGGGAGAGAGGGATAGGTGAGGACAAGGACAGGACTTTACTTCTTGGAGGTACAGGGACACTTATGCGGCACAGGGTTGAGGCAAGGCGGTGAGGGTGGCGAAGTTTCACGCAACAGCACTCTCACAAAGGACAGGAGGCAGGATAAGAAGGGGGGAAGGGAGGAAACTCCACACACCAATGGCAAGGCAACAAAACAATCCGACAAGGACAAGAGACTTTACTCGAGACCACTTTCTCAGGATGGAGGAGGCAGCCTTTGAAAGTCATTACCAGCGGGGTTTAGCTGCCCTGCTGGCCCTTTTATATCTGGGCTTGTTTACTTTGTGGCCACCGTGGTGCGGGACCCCCCCCCCACGACTTGTGTCACTCAGCCAGATGTGCACTGCGTCTGGGTGGGGCAGATGTGTCAGATGCGCTGTGGGGAGGTTGTTCGGCCCGCGGAGGCCCAGCTAATGATCTGCTTCTGCCGGCCTCAGCGGCATTCTGGTGCGACCCGGCAGGTTGCCTAGCAACCGGGCTCGCCCTTTGTCATGTCTTCATCTCTCAATGGAGCGTGACAGACAGGCCTGGGGCTAAATTGCCCAAGTTTCTCAAACAACAGTGCTGTCAATGTCTTTACTGCAGACCAATTTTTGAGGTTGTGGCAAATTTTATACAGAGCAATACTGAGATTCTTTTTTTCAGGGGAGTTGATCTTACTAGAAACTGTGATTAAGAATCTGGAGGGTGGGGCCTGTAAGGTACTTAGATCTATTATGCATGATGATGTAGGTGATATAAAAAGGAGACAGCTGGTTGATTTTAATTCTACAGGAACGAATTTCTGTTTGCAGGGGGTCTTTTGAAAGTTTTAATGGGGAAATATACTGAAGATGGAATAGTGGCAGAGGAGGCGGGTGTCTGCATCACCAATTGCGTTTAACAGGTAAGACAAAAATCTTACTTTCTGATGTCACTGGTTTGGAAAATCTTTAAAATGTTAACATTGAAGTACTGCACCGCACAGCTGGTGGTGACTGTTTTTTTTTATAAAACAGGCTCTCCCAATGAGATTACGATTGTTTATATGCTGTTACATAATGACCATTAATATGGTATTCTGGACATAAAAAAGCTTTTTGGGGCCCGGGGCATTTGTGAATTTTGCCGCACACTTTACAGTCCTAGTCATGACTGTAGCAGGTGCTGCCACCTCTGTCTTGGAGGAGACACCTCTTGCACCTACTTTGCAAAAACTAGGCAGTTCAAATGCCCCAGTTGCTTGCTCATCTGTAGCTCTAGGGAATGCTTAGAGAGAGACAGGAGAGTGGCAGAAGAACACAGGAATGACTGCAAGTTAAAACTCCAGTGCCCCAAATGTAACACTTATGTTGAAAAAGAATACGAGTGTAAGGGGAGGAAGTGTGGTCAATATAAATGGGAGCTTCAGGATGTAAATACTCATTTGTGCTATATGGCCAGCCTGGGCAATCTGAGAAATACATTTTGTATTACTTTGAGTGCACCCAGGAAACAGGAGTCCACAAACCAAATTACATTTATGCCATGAATCTTGAGGGGAAGAAAACCTGAGCATTTACAGGGGATGACTGTGTTAAGCAATTTATCAAAACGTTTATGACACCCAGGTTAAGAAAATTTACATAACTGGCACATAATGCATCTAGATATGAGTCGTACTTTATTGTTCACCAGCTGGTTAAACAACAGCTGGAAAGAGATTTGATAGCTCGGGGGTAAATTGATTAGCGTTACAGTAGCAGCCTTCAGCATTCGCTTCATCGATTCCTATAATTTACTCCCAATGAAACTAAGCAAGCTTCCAAAAGCCATTGGGTTTCAGGACCGCAAGGGATATTTTCCCTGTGTGTGTGTTGTTGTTTTTTTTAATACCAAGACCAATCAGAGCTACGTAGGACCCATGCCCGCTCCTAGATATTATGGGGTGGATGGCATGATGCTTGAAGACAGGGCAGATTTCCTGACATGGTATGAGGCCAACAAGTATAATCAGTTTGACCTGAAAAATAACCTCGCCTATTACTGCCAGCAGGATGTTAAAATTTTGAGGGAAGACTGCGTGCAGTGCTGAGCTAAAATTATGGAAATGACCAAAAAAGCGGAGGTGGTGGGGAGGAGGGATGGTGCAATCCTTGTGGAGTACAGCCATATAGACCCTTTTCAGTATTTAACTCTGGCCTTGGTCAGCCAAGCCATGTTCAGGTGCCCATGTTTACAGCCGGACACCATAGCTCTTGCACCTCCTGACAATTATCAGTGGCATGTAAAGAGGTTTTCCAGCCCAAGCATTCAGTGGCTCTTGTTTAGAGAGCTCAAAGAAAAAATCCAGATTAGACATCCCCTGCAGGTGGGACCATTTTGGCTCGATGGCTATGCGCTCGTTAAGGGGCAAGAAACAGTTTTTGAATTCAATGGATGTTTTTATCATGGGTGTATGAAATGTTATGGGGGTGTGAATGCCATGACAGGGTCCAGTTATGCCTCTCTTGTGTACGGCTGAATTTCTCAGGGGTAAAGGTTTTGCAGTTAGACGCCTCTGGGAACAGGAGCGGAGGATGATGTTGGAGACGGACAGCGAGTTGCAGGACTTTCTTAGAGTTAGCAGCCTGCCTCAACCCTTGCTTCCTAGGGATGCTAGGGGATAACGAACGCCATTTCTCTTTATTACATAACAGCTCCTGGGGAAGAAGTGTGCTTTTATGATTTTACTAGCCTGTATGTGAACTAGACCAAAGAATACCCCATTGGACACCCTAGCATCATCTGTAAACATTTTGCTCCTCTCTCTGACTACTTTAGCCTGGCCAAAGTCAAAGTGTACCCTCCTCGTGGAGTCTTCTTCCCTGTGTTACCTGTGTGGGTAGGAGGGAATTTTATGTTCCGGCTGTGTGCTTTGTGTGCAGAGACCATGCAGCAGACCCCTTGTTCTCACACAGAGGAGGCGAGAGCCCTGGAGGGAACATGGAGCACCATTGAGTTGGCTGTTGCTCTAGAGAAGGGGTATAGCCTGGCTAAAATCTTTGAAGTCTGGCACTTTGAAAACAAGACCGATAAGCTGTTCACGACTACATAAACATGCATCTGAGGCATAAACAGGAGGTCTTGGGCTGCCCCAGCTGGTGCACCACTGAGGAGTAAGAGGCTTAGTACATTGAGGAGAACTGTAGGAAAGAAGGGGCACGCTTACATCCCAAACATATTGAGGTGAACCCCGCAAAGCGTAGTACCATCAAGCTTTATCTTACTTCTTTCTGGGGAAAGTTTGCACAAACATCCAATCTAGGTAACATGGCCATGGTTAGAGAGCCTGAGGAACTTTTTCAGCTTGTGTTTCCCCCCCCAGTGCACTATGTTGTTTCCTCGTGTGAGTTCTTGGGAGAGGATGCAACCTGCGTGTGCTGGAAGCAGGCTAAAGAGCGCTGCATGATTTCAGGCACCACAAATGTTTTTATAGCAGCCTTCACAACAGCCTACGCATGACTAGAGCTGTACAGGTTGCTAGAAGGCTTGCAGGAGTGGTGTCTTTACCATGATACAGACTCAGTCATATTTGTGAACTGTAAGTGGTGTGGAAATCCCCTCTGGGTGACTAATTAGATTTAACACGCAATCTCCCCCCAGATCAGTACATTGTAGGGTATGCTTCAGGGGGTCCTAAAACATACGGGTACAAGCTGTCTATTGGTAAAATGTGCATGAAGGGGATTACCCTAAACAGTACCATCTGTGAAAAGGTCAATTTTGAGAGCTTGAAAGATCTGGTTTGGGAGTATAAACTAGGTCAGGGTGAAGCTAAAAAGAGAGTGATTCACCAGTCCTCTATAGTAAGAGACAAGAACTGCTTTCAAATAGAGACAAGGACTCTTAGGAAATCACAAAGAGTTGTTTACGATAAGAGGGTGCGTGGAGAAGGCTATCATAGTCTGCCCTATGGACATTAAGAATGTTCACTAGGTGGTTGCATCCTTTCTCCTCTGTGATTGCTGGGCCAAGCGGGTTGGGGAAAACTTACTTTATAAAAAAACCTGCTAGAACAGGGCAAGCAAGTGCTTTCCTCCATGCCTAAAAATATAGCATGGTGTTATAGCTGCTGGCAGCCTTTGTATAAAGCAATACTTTATAAATACCCCTTGGTCAAGTTTGTGGAGGGTTTGCCTGAAAGTCTGACTGATAATGCCTTATTCCCTGCTAATAAAATGGCTGGGCCATAGAGGATGATCTCATGGAGTCTGCGTCTGAAAGCAATGCGATAGAAAGGGCCTTAACAAAGGATGTGCACCATGGTAATTTGTCCATTTTGTACATAGTGCGGAACCTCTTCTGCAGGGGTAAAAAGAGTCGGACGATTCACTTAAAACTAAATACCCGATCCTCTTTAAAAACCCTAGGGATAAGTTACAGGTTGCCATTCTAGCCCACCAGATGAAACCCGGCAAAAAAAGTTTTTCCTAGAAGCCTATGAGGATGCCACTTGAAATCCGTACAACTATTTGGTGGTGGATTTAAATCCCTCTACCCCAGAGGAGTACAGATTCAGAACGGGGTTCTTCCCACCTGATTTACCCGTCGTCTTTACGATGAAAAAATCAGTTGCGGGACATAAAACACCATTATTTTTACCTCTGCTTCTCTATTTTTGTAACAGCTCTGTGGGGAGCGGTCACCATGTCAGTTCAGGTACAGAGAAATCTGCCTCTTCTGAAGCTCCTTCTCCAGGTTCTCCTGGGGCAGTGAAAAGCTATTCTTTATGCTGCTTCTGCTGATTCCCATCTCTGAAATTGCTCATAATGTTTTAAAGGGGAACCGCCCCCTTAATCCTCAGCGACTAGGGGTGTTAAAGAGAAAGCAAAAGGCTATAAAAAGCCTTTTGCTTTTTCTAATTAAAAAAAAACCTCTCTTCAAAAAAGACAGTTGGTGAAGCACAAAGGAGGGTTTCTCGGCCCCATCACCATACCTTTCATTATCAGGCTAATACATTTTGTCCATTATTGTCTTGGTATCTCATGCCTGCCTGCACACCAGATAGAGCAAATGAGACCCAGCCCTCCTCTTGAGGAAGAATCCATTTGAGTCTGTGCTGCCCGCTCGCTGGATGCAGAAATGAAAAACTTTCTGCAAAGACCTGACTTGGAGGACTGAGAAAGCTAACCAATATGCTTCTGTACTTCAAAAATATTTAACCTTTGTGAAGCAGGGGGATGCAGAAAAGGAAAACTCACTTTGCAGATCCCCCCTTCAGATGAAGCACCCTCTCTCCTCTACCCCAAAAGCTCCGTGAGGTCAGACCTGATCATTCAGGACGTCTTGAAAGGTAAAAGAAAACTTCTGCTGGATAAACTAAAGCATTCGAGTCCTTGACGGGCCTGGAATGACCAGGGTAGTTTTTTTATACCACGGTGCCCCAGTCAGGGACTCCAACATGTTTAATCTGATGCGCGCAACTACCCAACAGCACACCCTCAGAAAACCTTCTGCAGGCTGGGACACTTTTGTAAAGGCCATGCCTGAAGCTAATGTCCTTCCATCTCTGATAAGTCAGCTTGACTTATCCACCTTGACTCTCCTCGAACCCAGTCAGACAGGTTCTCCCTTAATCCCTTCTAGAACAAGATTGTCTGGTATGTTCCACTGGATCAAAATGATTTTGAAATGATGTCTACTGTATTTGTGGTGTTTTTTTTTGTTAAGGTTGACAAAATTGTTTTATTTTTATTTTGTGTGTTTCTAAAGATAATTTGCATTAACCGTAAAAATTGTCAAACATTTTTTTTTAAAAGTTTTCAAATGTTTATTTTATTATTTCAATTTCATCATACAATTATTTGCACAGCAACGAAAGGCTACAAACAGAACATCAGCCCATTAGGTACAACTAGAAGCAATAAACCAGGATAACAGTTCCCCTTTTTTTTTAATTTATTTTTTAAAAGATTTTTTAGAAGTCATCACTGTAATTGGGATATTCCTCAAGACATTCCTAGCCTCTTCCCCTTATTCTTTCCAAGCTAATAGGAGAAGCCATATATAGGTAAAGTTCGATGACCACCTTAGAGCTCAAGCAAGTTTTTGTAATCTTCTTTTTCCATCTCTTTCCCTTCAAGGGCTGTGATGATTGGATACCAAGTTTCCTCAGATCTTTGGGCTTTGCCTTGTAGACTATGGTGTAACTTCTCCATTGTAAACATGTGCCAGACCTTATTGGACCATTCTGCTATTGAGAGCTCTTCAACCCCTTTCCAATGCCTGGCAATTATGTTTAGAGCCACTAAAAACAATATCTTACTGGATTTTGGGCATATCTTATTGTTTCTTATTTCAGGGTATAACCCTAACAATGCTATCTCTGGTTTGAACGGGATAATCGCCGCCGCTACCTTATTGACCATTTTCCACACCTTGACCCAAAAGACTTGTATCTTGCCACAATCGCACCAACAGTGTCGGTAATCACCTTTTCCCCACAACCTTTCCAGCATAAGCCTTTCTCATTGGGGCCACCCTGATTGAGTCTTGTCAGGGTCAAATAAAATCTTGTAACCAACTTGATCTGTGTTTCCTTCACCTCTAGGGAAGATGCACATAAGTTCATGTGCTGCCATATCATTTTATTTTCTTTTTCTCCCAGTTCGATCTTTAAATCCTTACTCCATTTGTCTACGTATGCTATTGAATCATCGTATAGAAGTTCTTAAGTTATTTATATAACTTCCCTAACCTCCCTGCCGATTTATTTTGCATGAACAGTATTTTCTCTAGTTTGAAAGGCTCTCTGCTGAAGCTCTCTCTGTTTTGCGAGCAAGTTCCTAAATGCTTCAGCTGCAAATATTGAAAGGGGTCTATTTTCTCCCGGAGTAATTCCTCCATCCTTTGATGGACCATGAACTTCCCCACTGAGAACAGCTGCTGCATTCTGTTGAAACCCCTTTCTTCTAGCGTATTTCTTAAAGTAGGAGCCAGGCTTTGCTCTCTGACTTGTAGTGAGTCTATTGCTGTATAAGGAGAGATTCCCCCTACTATGCCCATTTTTTTCTCTATTTTTTTCCAGTATTTTTTGAGTGTGCCCACAAAGGGATGTTCCCTACTGTGGACATTTGCCAAAGAGCCTTGATCGACTATGAGGTCTTTTAGGGATTTCACCTGGAGAATTTCTTCCTCTAAACTCGCCCATTCTGGAGCCTGTGTTTCTTTATACCAATCTGGCTGGGCACTCAGGGATGCCGCCATATGGTAGAGTTTTAGATCTGGTAAATTAATTCTCCCTTTCTCCTGAAGACGCATTAAAGCTAGTTTTTCTTTTGTATCCTTGGCTTCTTTCCATTCCAGACTATGTCCTTCAATAATGATTCATTTAGCCTGTAAAATGAGTTCGGAATATGGATAGGTAAAGTCATAAATCTCTACAAGATTTTTGGCAAAATAATCATCTTATAAAGATTGATCCTTCCCAGCCATGATACCATTAGATTTTTCCATGGTTTAGCCTCCTCTCTTAGCTTCCAGATTAGCGGAATAAAGTTAGCTGAATATAAATCTTTTAGGCTTTTTGTGATTGTGACTCCCAAATACTTAATACCAGATTTAGCAATAGGAAATGGGGATCTCTCTTTAAACCTCTCTTCTTGCTCTTTATCATCGCCAAAGGTCATTGCAAAAGATTTCTCCTTGTTAATGGTATAGCCTGAAATCTCTCCGAACTGGTCTATTACCTTAAGAAGTTCTGGCTATGTACAAGAGCAGGTCATCTGCACATAATGAGAGTTTATTCGTATGTTTCCCTACTTGAATCCCTGCTATTTTACTATTTTGTCTTATAGCACTTGCTAGCACCTCCAGAGTCCAATTGAAAAGCAGGGGCGACAATGGGCAGCCCTGTCTACTCCCCCTTTGAACCTGAAAGTACTCTGGAAGCTTGCCATTTATCGTTAGTCTGGATTGTGGATTTTCATAAATCATCCTTAGCCGGCACAAAAAATTCCCTTCAAATCCCATTTTTACTAGTACCATAAATACGCAATCCGGTTCCACAAAATCAAAAGCTTTCTCTGCATCCGCAGAGATGATCATCGCAGGAGTTTTTTGATTCTGTATTGCGTATATTATGTTAATAGTTTTCCTAATGTTATCTTTTACTTGCCTGCCTGGGGTGAACCCTGACAGATTTTTATGAACTATCTCGCCGATTATCGCTCTTAATCTGTTGGCCAGTATTTTGGAGAGTAATTTGAAATCTGCGTTCAGTAAGGAAATAGGCCGATAGCTGCCACACTGATCTGCCTGTCTTCCTGGCTTGTGATTTAGAGTAATTGGAGCCTTAAAAATATCTTGAGGCATCTTATTTTCCCGTAGAATATTATTGAATACTTCTGTAAGATCGGGTGCTAGTATTGATGAGAGAGCTCATTGAGGAATCCATCAGGCCCCCAGCCTTATTACTTTTTGCCTATCCTATCACTTCTTTCACCTTTTGTTCAGAGATTGCTGCATTTAGAAAAGCCCCTTGTGCTTCGCTTACTTTAGGCAATTGAATGTTCTTTAAAAAGGAGGAGATTTTTGCCCTCTCTGGTTTATGGGAGCAGTATATTCCTCTGTAAAATTCAATAAA
This sequence comes from Sphenodon punctatus, assembly GCA_003113815.1. Classification (NCBI taxonomy): domain Eukaryota; kingdom Metazoa; phylum Chordata; class Lepidosauria; order Sphenodontia; family Sphenodontidae; genus Sphenodon; species Sphenodon punctatus. The sequence continues at coordinate 5,506,071 of QEPC01008474.1, forward strand.
GGCCCCTTGGATGTGGGCGCTGTCTGTTCCCCTCTTGCCCCTCACATTCTGAATTACCGAAATATAAGATTCCCTTCGTTTGCTTTTTACTAAACTTGCTAAGGTTTTACCGGCTTTATTATTTGTCTCATAAAAATGGCATCTAATTTTTTGAAGTTGGTTCTTGATTTTCTCTAATTCTGAAATATTGATGATTTCTCTGTTCTTGCTTTAAGAGAAGGGAAGGTGCTACTTTATTTTGTGCTTCCAGCTTCTGTCATTTTGCATATGTTTCCTTTACTATCTTCATCTTTTCTTTCACTATCTTTGTTCGCAGATAAATTATTTTCCCTTTTGCAGCCTCCCAGAGAGTTGCTGGGGATTTAACCGTATTGGTATTAAGCTCAACATATTCTACTAATTCTTCCTGGATCTGTTTTTTATTTGCCCTGTTATTAATAATACCTCTGTCCATCTGCCAGTTAACATTTTTATTCCCCCCCCCCCTCCTGATTTTCTAAAGGTGGTTACCACAGCATTATGATCCGATAGGACTGTTGGGATGATAAGGCATTTTTGGCATCTTGTAAGCTTCAGTCTTCTCTGTTAATACATAGTCTATTCATGTGTAACTGTTGTATTTGGCTGAGTAAAAGGTATAATCTCTCTCTTTCCCATTAACCTGTCTCCATAAATCAATCCAGCCATATGATTCTATTAATTTTGCTATTTTTTTCTGTTCCCCTCTAGGTTCTTTTTGTCTGGAATGGTCCAGCTGTGTTAGCGTGGTGTTGAGATCTCCTTGGATGATCATCCAGCCTTTGGCATTATCTGCCACTTTCTTAAGTTCTATTTTATAGTAGTCAAGACCTCCCTCATTGGGGGCATATAGGTTTACTAGTGTCACCAGTTTCCCCCCCAGGCTCCCAATAACACAGAGGAACCTGCCCTCATTGTCCTTAATGACTTTTTCTGCACTGAAGGATTTATTCTCGCCAAACCCAATTATAACTCCTGCTTTCTTTTTTTCTTTTCTTTTTTTTGAACAGGAAGAAAATAATTCCCCCATTTTGGCATTGGCAAATCTTGCCACATCCTATCCCAGTAAATGTGTCTCCTGAAGAAAAAATATTCCTGCCCCCTGCTCTTCTATTAGATTTCTGACTCTCCTTCTCTTCTGTGGGGAGTTTAGCCCTCTTACATTTAGTGTAATAGTCTTAACTTCCTCCATCCCTGATTTTTATTATACTTGTGTCTGTCCCCTTGGAGCTGCAGGAATGGACAGCAGAAAAACTTCCAGATGTTCTGTGCTATCGAATATCTTCCTGCTCCCTCTGGATGTAATCAGCATTCTAGCTGGGAAGATCAGCTGTGGTTTGAGATTCCTCTCTATCAGAGTCCCAAAGTATTTCTTCCATTTCATTCTTTTCTTGATAGTTTCTGCTGCGGAAGCAGGAAAGATCTTCTCAGCTTGTTGCTGGTATGTAAGTTTTCTTTTAAGTCTTGCTTTTTTTAGAATTTCCTCTTTCATTTCATATTTTGCAAATTTGACTATTATGGTGCGAGGAAGATCATTATCTTTCTGTCTTGGGCACCCAATCCTGTGAGCCTTGACAATTTCAGCATTGTGGAGGGTTGAGTCTTCTGGGAAATGTACTTTTAGCATCCCCCAGATCAGTTCATTAATCATCTCTGCCCCCTTTGCCTCTTTGATCCCATTGATATGCAGGTTACTTCTATGAGATCTGTTCTCCAGGTCTTCACACTTGCTTTGGAGGAAATCAGTCTCTCTTTTTGGTTTGTCCAGCTGCTCTGCTACTGTGCTGGACTGATCCTCTAGAGAGGAGATCCTGCCCTCAGCCACCTCGATTCTTCTTGCCTCCTGCTCTGATTTTTTGTTCCCTTCATCCACCAAGAATTTTATCTTAATCTCTGGTTTCAATTCTTTTTTCATTTCTAAGAGCAGTCTATGCAGGGATCTCTGCTCACCTTCCTCCCGGCTTGAATCAGATGAGGCCTGCTCCTCCTCTGTTTCGCAAACTGTTTCCCTCGCTCTCCATGCCTCTGGGCCCCGCGCTGTTTTTTCTTTCGCAGAAATGCTCTAGCGCGTTGCTTTGCGATATCTTCTGCTTGAATTTGTTTCTCCCTGCCATTTCTTAACAGTCTCGTTGTTTTGGGGTTTTTTTAAACTTATTTGCCGACTTGATTTACGAGCTGGGAGTGCAGAGCTCAGACGGGTCCCAGCTAGCCGCTTTGACACACGCGCAGGTCCCCTACTTTATTTGTATTTTCATATAAACAGCTATTTTTTCTTTTTTTAAAAAAGAAATACTCTGTCCTGTCTATTATGTTTTAACTCTTCATAAAAAAGGGCACAGCAATCTGTTACTTTTAAAAAACCCACAAGGGGGTACTTTATTGAGAAACATGACTACGAAATTCACTGCAGGAGACACAGATCTGGGCTTGTTGAAACATGCCCAACACAGTCCCAGACAAGCCGAGAGACAGTACTTTTTATTTTTTTTCAAATTGCATGACCATTCGATCATTTTCAACGAAATTATCAGAATACATTTTTAAAATTTGTTCAAAGGATAATCCTTTGCACCGGTGATGTAGGAAAAAAACACAGTGATAACCACAAGCCACAGAGCTTGGATCTTGTAATTGTTTGTGGTGAAAAACAATCCTACTGCTGTTCTTCAAAAACCTGTGGGTGCTTGTCGAAAACATGACACTGTCAGGAGAGTGTCCATAAGAGTAAAAGAATTCTGCCTGGTTGTCCTCCATCAGGTAAATAGGCAGCCCGTTCTCTCCTGGGAGAGTGTGGGGGTGAGTGTTGACAATTAGTCCTACAGGTCTCTGACTCTCCGTCTCCCCTTGGGGAGCCCGTCACTCGGGAATACACCGAGGAAGGTCTTTCTCGTGTGAGGGTCTGATGATAAAACACTTACTAGCCGGATGGTGTCCATGTCACATAGTCAAACAACACACTTCTCCTTTGATTTCTTTCTATCATGTTGTCAAAAACCACATATACAATCATGTTGATGGTAATGGGTAAGGCCGCAGCAAAACTTATTTCTGCCCTCAGGTTTCCATTTTTAATCAGCGAGTAATGGTCACCCCCTTCCTAGTGGGGAGACAGATCAAAGGCAAACAGCATGTATCCTCAGGCAAACTCCTCATGGCTGATGAGTAGCGCACGGTCTTTCATGTGTCTGACTGCGGTTTGTACCCCATTCATGTATTCTCTCACACAATTCCCTGCTGGAAAGTTTGACCGCAGTGGCTTGGCTGGAATCTGTTCCCCATCCACATCAAGCACCACAAATTTAATATCAGAGTGCTTAAAATGGAATGGATTTTTTGTGTAATTCCCCGAAAAAGCATAATTGTCCAAAAAGCCAAGAACCAGAAGCGTGAGGGGCTGCCGTGGAAACCTTCTTCTGGTTGCTGACACGACTGCCAGCGGGGATGTTAAACACTTTCCTCCCCACCCGGTTCACTGGGTATTTAGCATTGGATGTCAGCAGGGCCTCGCCATGTCCTAGGCAAGCTCCTCAAGCCGCGCACACTTTTTTCACAGAACCCTCAGTGAGCAGCCCCCACCCTGCCCGATCCACCTGCTCACATCACCTGCCTGGGGGCAATCCAGAAAGCCTCCCGCATCCACAGCGCCTGTCCCCAACCGCACTTCTGGGAGCCCATGCAGCAAGTACAGAGGTTGGTCAGCTATCTCTGCTTAACCAAAGAGTGGGTGCAAGGGAGAGGCTGACCTAAATCCCAGGGAAGCACATTAATTACAACGATATCTAGATTCAAAACTTGGCTCTTTTATAAAGGATACCAGGACTTGGAATGGTCACTTGGTGCTGCTTGTGGCAGCACAGTAGGGGGTGCTCTACAAGCTCACCGCACCTGCCAAAAACCTACCTTGCTTGGGGCTGCAACAAGGCCAAGAATTTAGCCATTTCCTCACCTGTTGGCAACCCCCCCAAATCTTTAGTTCCTTGTCCCCCACCCAGAGCTACAATTCACCTCATGCATTTGCAGTCTGGGGTATGCAAACTCCAGGTTCCTACAAGCTAGCAGCTTCGCGAGGACACCCCTCTCTCTGGTTCCCCTTCTCTGCTGTTCTCCCCTTATGTGGGGCAGAAACGCTTGGTGGAATGCGGGGATCCTTAACGTGGCTAGAAGCCGCTCTGGCTAAAACAGTCAGTGGGGATCCCCCTTTTTAGAGTGAATCCTTTCTCTGTTGGTAGCCACGCCTAATCTGGCTAAGGAGGTGTTTTTACAAGGCACGCACACACACGCACGTCCAGTGCAGTAAAAAGGAAACAAGCTTAGGCTTCACTGGTAAAGGGGAGGAGAAAGGGGGGCAAACAGATACTAGGGAGAAAGGGTACGATAAGGACTTGAGCAAGGCCAGAGTCCAGTCTTTGGAGTACGGTTGCCCCATTTGAAATTTGCATCTCTCTAAACTTTGGCTAGTTACAGATAAGGCAGATAGTCTGTTCCTGCTCACAGGTCTCTTCTCTCTGTTCGGAGTGTGTGGAGACCCTGTGCGTGGAGACCCCGTGGGGCACAGTCTTTAAATCCAGCTGGCAGAGGTGCAAAGGTCAGGAACAAAAAAAGAACATAGCCCTTTCTGGCTTTTCGTATACCATCCCAATCTCTCCTGGGATTGTTTCAGGCAAGATAATCTAGACAATCAGGGTGGAGTTATTATTATTATTATTATTATTAACAAACATTTATATAGTGCCAGCAGTGTACCTGGCACTTTACAAAGTAATAAAATAGACACGGTCCCTGCCCCTAGGGCTTACAATCTGAGAGACAGGAGCTGNCTGTTGGCAACCCCCCCAAATTTTAGTTCTCGCTGCCCCCACCCAGAGCTACAGTTCACCTCCAGAGTTTGCACAGTCTGGGGTATGCAAACTCCAGGTTCCTACAAGCTAGCAGCTTTGCGAGGACACCCCTCTCTCTGCTGTTCTCCCCTTATGTGGGGCAGAGACCCTTGGTGGAACGTGGGGATCCTTAACGTGGTTAGAAGCCGCTCTGGCTAAAACAGCCAGTGGGGATTCCCCTTTTTAGAGTGAATCCTCTCTCCATTGGTAGCCGCGCCTAATCTGCGTAAGGAGGCGTTTTTACAAGGCACCCACCCACACGCATGCCCAGTGCAGTAAAAAGGAAACAAGCTTAGGCTTTACTGGTAAAGGGGAGGAGAAAGGGGTGCAAACAGATACTAGGGAGAAAGGGTACGATAAGGACTTGAGCAAGGCCAGAGTCCAGTCTTTGGAGTACGGTTGCCCCGTTTGAAAAATGCATCTCTCTAAACTTTGGCTAGTTACAGATAAGGCAGATAGTCTGTTCCTGCTCACAGGTCTCTTCTCCCTGTGCGGAGTGTGTGGAGACCCCGTGTGTGGAGACCCCGTGGGGCAAAGTCTTTAAATCCAGCTGGCAGAGGTGCAAAGGTCAGGAACATAAAAAGAGCATAGCCCTTTCTGGCTTTTCATATACCATCCCAATCTCTCCTGGGATTGTTTCAGGCAAGAGAATCTAGACAATCAGGGTGGAGTTCTGTGAGGACACCTGAGCCATGATGCCTTCACCTGCCCAGAATGCCTGGCGAGACCTCGTCCTGTCCAATCCCTTTGGTTGCTGTGCACCGAGTCCACCAGCCAGTAGACCTGCAAAAAGGCTTCAACCAGAATCCGTACAATGCCCCTGCTAACTCTCTTGCTATTTCTTTCCAGGTAATGCTCCTCGTCAAAGACATTCGCGACTGGGAGCGTGGGGGCCGGGCTGAGATCAGGGTGGTGGAGGGCGACCAGGAGAGGGCCAGTCCTGAGCTAGTGAGGCTCCTGGAGTGCGTGGTTGGGGACAGGCCATGGAACCTCAAGCCAGCCAGCCTGGATGAGGTGGTGGATCAGTGGCAGATGACCAACATCCTGCTCTACCGGTGTGTTCCCTGTGGCACAAAGCATCATGGGGCTTGGACTGCACGGTGTCTCCTGATCCCTGGTGTATGCCACCAAGGCAGCACAGACTGCCCCCTTACTTCAGAGCCCCATAGAATGTAGCGAACAGTCCTTATGCCAGGGTCATCCACCTCGCCCATCACTTCGACCACGTGCAGCCATTCCTCTCCTCTCTTCACTGGCTCCCCCGTCCTGAATGATCCCTGCACAAGCTCCTAGTCTTCACCTATAAAGGTTTTCACAACCTTGCTCCCCACTAGCTCTCTGTACTAATTTCCCTCCATACTCCAGTCCGTGAACTCCTCTATTTCTCTGTCCCCTCTCTCACCCTCCCCTGCTCCCCTAGCCACCTTAGTCTCTTCTCCCTAGCTGCCCCCCACGCCTGGAACTCCCTTCCTTCCCACATCTGCCTTGCCTGCCCCCTCCCTTTGTACCTTCAAATCCCGCCTCAAGACCCACCTCTTGCGCTCTGCCCTCCCAGACTCCTTGCTCCCCTCTCCTAACTCCTGCTGATACCTTCCATCCAGTACAACCTGTTACCTGAGCTCTGTGTTCTCATATCCTCACCACACGGACCAGTCAGCCATCATTCTCGATGTAACTGAGCCAAGCATGTGCACCTGAGACCTCACATCTTTGTCAATGTTGCACCCCTTGTCTCTCTCTCTGTTCCCCTTCCTTCATCTCCCCCCACCTCCCCTCTGTCTCTCAGATTGTAAGCCCTAGGGCAGGGACTGTGTCTATTCCATTATTTTGTAAAGGGCCAGGCACACTGTTGGCACTATATAAATGCTTGCTAATAAAAATAATAATAATAATGATAGATGGGCCACTTGGTGCTGCTGAGCTGTAAGTGATGCAGTAAGAGCTTAGCCCTGTTTTCCAACAGATGACAGCAATTGGGTCTTTTTCACAAACATTTGGCTACTCTATTTGGCAGCAAATATCTTGCTTGAATGGTTACTTACCTCTACACCAGAGCAGACTAGAACCCAGAACCATTGGGCTTCTAACCAGTCAGCCATGGGGATGGGCCTAATTGAAACACCTTGCAATAAACATCTAACCAATGGCACACATCAACACGTGTCTCTGGGAGCCAAGTAGAGGAGTTAGGTGTCTGTGCTTCAGCAAAACATCAGCATGAGGAACCAATTCTCCTGGTGGGTTAGGTGATAACTTTGGATTTCAAACAGCCACGTTCAAATCCTGCTTCCTCTGTGAAGCATGTGGGGCCTTAAAATGACTTCTTGGTGTTTCTTCCCTGTCAAAGGGGGTGTAAGAGCTTGGCTCTGTAGAGAGCAGCAATCTGATCTTTTCAGCAAAGAATCAGCTATTCTATTTCTCAGCAAAATTGAACCCTTCTTATTTTTCCTTATGGTCCTGTGTTCTCATCCCCACCGTGTTCCTTTAGCTTCCTCTATGAGCATTCTGCTTAGTTTTTTTCTATACACACACACTCTCTCCGCACGCACACACGCACCTGACACCCACCACCATCACCTTGCAACTCAACGCGCCATTGACAGAGGACGACTGCGGGGGGCATAATAGAGACTAGAACCCATGACCATAAGCATTGCAGCAAAAAACCAAACCACAGAGTAGGACCTATTTAGTGAAATAACTATTTAACTCATGAAACCCGCTAACCTGCTTCTCTGAAAAGAAAGGGCTAATTCAGACGTGTGTTTAAATTGGTGGCGGCATCGGGCGATTTAAAGCACAGCGCACTTCCAGCTTGGTGTGAATGCACCGACCACGCACATTTCAGCCTAACGCAAACTGTTGGAGTGAGGTTTTGAAAGCTGCTCCGAGCAGCTTTTAAAACCGCACTCCAACAGTTCACGGTAGCCTGAATTGGTGCATTCACACCAACCCAGAAGTGCGCGGTGCTTTAAATCGCACAATGCCACCGCCGCGGCTGTGCGATTTAAACGCACATCTGAATGAGCCCAAAGTGTGCTTCAGCAGAGGCTGTCCATGAGGGACCAGGTGTTAACCTTTGGATTTGGAATCTGCAGGTTCAAAGTCTGGTTCTTCTGTCAAGTATGTGGGCCCTTTGAATGGTTGCTTGTTGCTGCTCACCTGTAAGTGAGGCAGTAAGCACTTAGCTCTGTTTTCCAACTGGTGACAACAATGGAGTCTTTTTCACAAACAATCAGCTTTTCTATTTGGCAGCAAATATATTGCTCTAAATACTCTGCCTAGGTTTCCTTTGCACAAGCACTAACTAAAACCCAACACCATCAGAATCACAGCCCACCGCCTAACCGTTCAGTCATGGGCCGAATCTTAATGCCTTTTCAGAAACTGTCTAATCAAAGACACATGTCAACATGTGTCTCTGGGCACCAAGTAGAGGAGTTAGGTGTCTATGCTTCAGCAATGCACCAATATGAGTAACCGGTTGTTCTAGTGGGTTAGATGGTAACCTTGGATTTAAAAAATCCAACTTCAAGTCCTGGTTCCACCATGAAACATGTGGGGCCTTAAAATGATTATTTTGTGTGCCTCACCTGTAAAAGGGTATGTAAGAGCTTGGCTCTGCAGAGAGCAGCAATATGGTCTTTTTAGCAAAGAATCAGCTATTATATTTCTCAGCAAAATTCAGCCCTTCCTAGTTTTTCTTATGGTCCTGTATTCTCATCTCTGCTGTGTCCCATTAGCTTCCTCTTTGAATGCTCGAAGTACTTTGCCTAGGCTTTCTCTATACACACACACACACACACACACGTACTTGACACCCACCACCACTGCCACCACCTTGTTGCTTCTCTACAGAGCACTGACACAGAGAACAACTACGGGGGCATAGTAGAGTCTAGAATCCATGACCATAAGCATCACAGCCAAAAACCTAACTGTTCAACCACAGGGAAGAGACAACATGATGTGCTGAAGAAACAACTAGCTCATGACACCCGTCAACCTGCTTGTCTGAAAACAAAGTGTGCTTCAGCAGATGTTTTACATGAGGGACCAGCTGGCCTTGTGGGATAGGTGTAAACCTTTGGGTTTGGTATCTGCAGTCACAAAGCCTGGTTCCTTTGTGATGTATGTGGGCCCTTTGAATGGTTGCTTCTTGCTGTGAGGCAGTAAGTGCTTAGCATTGTTTTCCAACAGGTGACAGCAATGGGGTCTTTTTCACAAACAATGGGTTGTTTGCTATAGTTTGCGCTTTCGCTCTCTCCGTCTCTCTTTCTTTCTCTCTCTCACTCACTCTCTGTAGCACAGAGCAGTCCTGTGGGGCGGCTGCCCCTTTAAGAAGAGGGCTGAGGGGGTCTGCCACAGGGCTGAGCATGCCCAGGGGCATGGCAGAGGCAGCCCCATAGCGTGGGGACTAACCTGAGCAAGAAAAGGGCTGAGAAACTCTGAGACAGAGTGGGCAGGTTACTGGCCCTTTAAGGGTGAAGAAAGGAAGCCTGGCCACGCCCACTGCCTGTATATAAGGAGAGCAAGGCAAGACAGAAGGAGTTTTTGCCAGAACAGCCCAAAAACAACATTTCCCTGAATAAACTGACACACTCTATGCTCTCTAAGCTACTGAAGGTGGGAGAACCAAAAGGACCCAGGCAAGTGGCGGAGGCTGTGCCCAGGGGGGAGCCTTTTTCCTGGGGGCTTACAGGCCTGGCTAGATGCGCTTTGGGGATTGATAGTCTGTGTTGGTCCTGAGTCTGGAGAGACTGACCTGGGCCTGCAGGGTGGAGGCGACTGAGCCGGCAGCCCCAGGTAAACTGGATACTGGGTGTGTCTAATAAAGGACTGTGCACTAATACCCTTGGGAGTGCATGGTGTGTCCTGAGGGTACCCCCTTCCTTGAAGAGGGGGATTCAGCATAGGCTCAAGATTGAATCGGTGTAGCAGAGGGGTTTGCTAATTCCCTTGAGTGAGATCCCAATGCCCCTGTGTGGCCCTGGGAAGACCCATTTGCTATAGCCCCTCATATGCACATGCACTACACCCCCCTCCCCATGCAGATGCCTTTAGCTCCCCCCACATGCCCACACACCATGGATCCCTTTCCCCTCACACACTAAATGTAGCGGCCCCAGAGTTTCTCCCCAAACTTCTCTCCCTGCCCCCACAATGAATGGACACTGCACACATTTGACGTAGGCAGCATCCTAGAGTTCCTCCCCACCCCTGCAGTGTGTGTGTGTGTGTGTGTGTGTGTGTGAGAGAAAAATGTGGAGAGTTTCTCCAGCATCGCACACTTGGGAAAGGAGATGTTTGCCTGCCTTCTGCCCCCATAAGTGAGGGGTGGGGGGGCTGACCCCTTCCTTTAGACCCTGGCTTACTCCACTGCAAATCAATCAAGGTGGAGCTACCTTGAATAAACACTGCACTTGTAAAAACACAACAGTAGTTTTATATTAGAACATAACAATGTAGATTTTGTCACCCCAGATGCAGTTAATATTTGTTGCCACAAAAGCATATTAAATTAATGGGTGTTAACAAAGCTGACCATCCCAGACCCTCAAGCACATTGAAATGTGCACCACAATGTTGAAAAACATGCCATAAACAAGGATTATACCAACATATTCACTGTGCTGGGCACAGTGTTTCTGACCATATTTTATGATCTTTTTCAACCGCACTATTTCTTTACGGTTACTATGGCTTCAGACAGTGGTGAGTCTGCAAATCTTGCATTCGCTATCATCCATATAGACATTGGTAATGCTTCAACAAGCCTATATTGAAAGAAAAAACAAATTGCTTACAATATAACTTCTAAAGTCTCAGTTTAAAGACAAAATGGATGAGGATTTTAAGTAGTTTAGACAATATTCCCATACCAAAAAGCAAACTTACCCACTGTGAATAATCCATGAGTATCCCCATTCTAAACAGTCCTGGCAGTAAAGCTACTACAGATTCCCTTAGTGAAATCCTGATTCACCTCTATCACACACACCTGGGTTTGACACATGTATTGGTGCTTCTAACCCAGGTGCAACTTGTTAGGTGTTAACGACGGACAACCTATAAGCCTCCTACATCAAAATGTCCTATCTTGTCAATACATACAAAGTCCTAGGGTGTGGTGGACTAAAAGATCTCTTTCCCCAAAATCCAAGTCCATTGATGGTATAATCCTTGTGTATGGCATCCTCTTCAATGTTGTGGTGCACATTTCAATGTGCTTGAGGGTCTGGGATGGTTAGCTTGGTTAACACCCATTAATTTAACATGCTTTTGTGATTTAAGTGCACCTGGGGTGACCAAATGTGCATTGTTATGTTCTAATATAAACCAACTGTTTGCTGTGGTTTTACAAGTGCAGTGTGTATTCAAGGTAGCTCCATCTTGATTGATTTTTTTCCCCCCATCTGTTGTCTTTGGGTGGTTCCTTTCACTCCCTTTTGGCATTTTGCCCCCTTTTCTTGTTTACTCCACTGCCCCACTCCCTAAAGCGGGGGGGGGGTCTGTCAGCATAAGAGTTGTGAGTTCTGTCCCTGCCTGAACCCACCCCTGGAGCTCCAGGCTGTAGAGAAAGGCTTGAGAAGCAGGGCTGCCGCAGGTGCCATTGGAAATCAAAAGGGAAAGAGAAAAACCTGGGTTCAGATCTCATGGTCACTGTGTCCCCAGCCTGACTCTCTCCCCTGCTACTTCAGTTCCAAGCAATTTGCCCCCTGCTCAATCTCTTTACACTCCCCTCCTTCCTGGCTCGAGCCCCAGGCCACGCATTCCCCTGCCACTTGTGCTGAGGGGGGTGTGTTTGATCCCTGCCACAGAGGCAGACAGACACCAACCCCACAGTGCAAGCCCCTGCGTGGGACTCTGTGTGCTGCGACACCGGGTGTTTCACTAGCGACGCCCCAGAGCACCACGGCTCCAGGCTAGTTTTTTCCACCCTGTGCTAGGGCCGCTGTCCCTTGCTCCCTTTTCCAGGTCAGGTATCAGTCCCATGAACCTGGGGCTGGGAGGCGTTGCTGGAGCTTGGGTATTCTAAGCTCTCCCTGTCTCGCCCCCCCCAGCGGTGCTGGCTGAGGGGATCAAAGTGTTTGGTGCCCCAGAGAAGGCTCAGCACGTGGCTGAGGCTAGGGACAACGCCAGTAATGACATGGGCAAGATGCTGCAGTTCCTGTGACCACCCGGAGCCAGCAGGATGTCGTCAAAGCCTATGGCTTCAGCAATGATGGGCAAGGTGGGTTCGTGTGTGTGTGGGGGTGGTCCTTGTTTCTCCCAGGGGCCACTTTGAAAATTAGTACAAGTTCCAAGGCAAGTCGTGAGGCTTAAGGAAAGAAGCATCCAGATCACCCATCTTTGCCATAGCTCTGCCCCCTAGCCTTGTGTGTGTGCTGCCGTCTCTGCCCCCTTACCCTGAGCTCAGTACTTAGGGGTAGAATCGGAATCCAGGGGCCAGATGCAGGAACTGGAAAGGGGCCAAATCAAAAACTAACGGCAGGTTGCCATGACCGAAGGGTTTTGTGGAGCTGTGGCTGAGTAGCCATATCTAACTGGGAGGAGGTGGGGATGCCCTCATGGCCCGTGCCCAGTGCTGCCCGTTCCCTGTCCTGCTGGACAAGACTGCAGGGTGGATGGTTGTCGAGGATCCCACCCTGCACAAGGCCTCTAGCCTCCCAGCTCTACTTCTCCTTCCTTTTGCACAAGTCAAAGAGCTGAGGCTGAGGGTAGCTGGAGCCCCCTAAGTTACCTCCTTGCGTCAGGCCTAGTCACAGTGAAGCTGAAGGAACCCGAGGCTACAGGGCAAGGCAGGCCTGGCCTTAACTAGGGGTAGACAGAGCGACTGCCCCCTGGATCCTGCAGGGGAAAGGGCTCCACCAAAAGACTTTCATGGGATTGGGGCTCACTACCCCACTCCAGGCTGTTGTGACTCAGTTTCCCTGGCTGGCAGCTCTCACTTTATCAGCTCTCTCTAGAACTGATTGAGCCTGTAACGGGTGAACCTTCTTTTCACGTTTTCAGCTACAGAGTTTCCCAGCACAGACTCTCTAGGTTAATTTGTGTTTGTAACAGAGAATTAACCCCAAGCGGTGTCCTGCCAGTGTTAGGACTAGCAATTCCACTGGCCCATACAAAGTTCACTAAAAAAGTTTAATGAATAAATCATAAATTAGCATGCGGTAAAAGATTATACTTGAGAGTGCAGAAATCAAAATAACATAAGGAATAATGCTTTCCTGTCTGTACTTGGATTCTCCTGATTTAGGCTTACCCTAATCCAGGTCCAAGGGTATTTCAGTTCATGTCACAGCCAGCGATGGAAAGCTTGGCCGGGTACCAGTCTTAGTTTCCAAAAGGCCTTACTTCATTGTTCCTTGGGTGCAGCCCTTCTCTGGCTGGTAAGATGCAGATGAAGCTCAACAATCTGATCTCCACCCAACAGAGAGGGGGAATTAATCTTTCTCTCGGTCTTGTCTCCCACCACCACCACCCTCCAGTACCTTTTCAGGGTCCTTTGTTTGATTTTCCTGCCAGGTGACTGTGTGCTTTCAGTCATGTCCACACGAAGAGATCCATTTGCAGCTCAATGGTCTGTCTGCAGAGGTGTTTAGGCTTTTTCCTGAATACACACTCGGCATGACTTTGCATTTCTCCGTTACCTGGAGTGAGTTTCCAGTTCTCAGCTTTCACATTACATACATGTTTAACCTTTACCTTTACATATTTGTGAGACCTGTAGTCTACATGTAGCCCACTATCTCCTTATGACAGCCCCCCCTTCCAAAACATGTGGATGCAGAAAACAACCTGTATCGGGAACATGTTGAAGTGGGTGGGGTGTTGTGTTGGTGGGAGTAAGGAAATGCCACCCCCACCTCATTTCCCTTTGCTTGATTCATGTTCGTTATACATGTGGTGCTCCAAACACTCGGTTAGCATTGTGGGGCTATCACGTTCCCTTGTGTTCAACATTGCACAGTGGAGTGATGGTCGGGATTCACTCTTTTGGGGTTCACTATCTTGTAGGGGCATACACTTTAGATGTCTATATCCCTCTGACTCTTGTTGCATGTGGGGTTCCCCCTGCACATAACCTTCAAGGTACAGCAGTATGGATGATGGGTTCTTTGCACAAGAATGTGACAAAAGGGTGACCATGCCATATGAGCATCCTTTGTTCCCTCGTTAGAAAAACTGGCCATGTTCCCAAATTACATGGTAGCATAGGTAGGTTACCAGAGTTTTTATTGACCTTATGTCCTTTGTGCATATAATTACTTCCTTCCCTGATCTACCTTGACTGGCCAGACCATAGATCATAAGCATCAGTAGAAAACAAAGGAGAGTGTATGCAGTGTCACACCTTTTGCATTGCTCAGTTCAGTGTCTATTTCTTCAACTTCACCAGTTTCTCCAATAACCTAGGAAAGCTTATCCATTGTACAATCTCTTAGAGGTAGCAGGAGAGAATGTCTGCTTGGTCTGTACCTTGGGGCAAATGTCTCCCACCCCATCATATTGTCAGTGTTACTCCGCATTTTAAAAGGCTCATCGCTGTTGGCATTCGTATGTTTTTCACCTGGAGAATTGCAGTCCTTCCCCAGTCAGGAGAGAATTGTTCTCTAGTCTTTGCCTTTCCCCTCTCTGTAATGCTATGGTTGGACGTAGTTGCGTTCAAATTAATCACAGATACAAAAGTTGCTTCTCTCAAGGGGCTATTGTCACCAGAATCTCTTCTAGGTGTGAAGACCCTCAAGTGTTAGTTCAAACACTTCTCCATGAAACTCTTCATTCAGTTGACCATGCTCAGTAATCTGATCTCTGGCAGCCTCTGTGTCTTGTAGGGAGTAAAGATCATGGGCACTAAAGATCATGGCATCATGGGCACGATTAACTGTTTCCTCCACTCCACTCTCTACAAGCCAGACCTTCCCTGCAGGACATGCCAGCTCTGTGTCTGAGCTGTGTTACCCATGACAATTCTTATCTGGAAGCTGGTTTACCTTTTTTTTTAAACTTCTTTTTATTGATTGTTTTCCCAGTTATAGTATTCAATCACTACCATAATATTCTTTACGTTGTTATCATTGGGGACCTGAGGTTACAGCTTCGGTCCCCTGCAAGGTGGTGGTGGTCTATTACATTTGGGTTTAAACTTTTTTAGGACATAGTGATACACTTGGTTCTGTTGGATCAGGTTCAGCTTGTATCATTTCCCAAATACAGTTCCATACGGCATAGAAATTTTCCATTTTCATTTGTAGTTCACCTTGAATCCGTTCCATAGTCAGTGTCATCCAAATTCTGTGTTTCCATTTTTTGATTGATGGTATAATTTTTGATTTTCAATTAGACGATGGTGTGGATCACTGCTAATCGAAGTTGTTGGCATGCACTGATTCTGTCCTTTGTTATGTTCAATTTTGGAAATATACCTAATAATGCCACCTCCGGTGATTGCGGGACATCTGATTGTGCAATTGGATTAAGGTATTTCCAGACCTCAGTCCGGAAGCTTTTTACGTATGGACATGCCCACCAGCAATGCATCCATGTGCCAATTTCTAAACATCCCTGCCAGCACCACTGAGGATACTGCGTGTTCATGATACGGAGTTTCTGTGGGGTGAAATATATTCTATATGTTTTTAATTGCGGTTCCAGTACTGATATTGATCTTGATGATCTGTGCATGACCAACCATATCGTTTCTGTTTCCTCAGCTTCTATTTGTCTTTGCAGGTCCCCTTCCCGGGCGACCACATATCCGGCATCGGGTAAGTTAGTTATTTGATTTATCACTTTATATATTCTTGCTAGTACATGCGTTTGAGATGAGTCTCCATACAACACCTTTTCTAGCTCATGAGGTTTTCTGCTATAGTGTGGCTTGTTGGTTCTGTTGTTGAATTTATTTTTTATTTTGGCATAGATTAAGAAATCTATTTTTTTTCCAATTCTTTCCTGAATTGTGTCTTTGGTTAATATATCCTGACCCACAAAGAGTTTCTCCCATTGTTTCTTTACTGTAAGTGGGATATTAGCAATGCTGGTCCAATTTCCAAATATTGGTGTGTATGGAGACTTATCCGTGCAGATATCTGCTTTTTTAGCTATTGTTTCCCATATTTGCAAGGCATACCATATAAAGGGGTGATCTTTATCTTTTTGTTTTTTTATTTCTTCCCCATCCGTAAGTACCTTAGACATATTATTCTTACCACTAGCTGCTTTTTCAATTGTGTTCCAGTCGGGGGACTGCTGATCATGATACCAAATGTTGACGCCCCGTAGGGCAGAAGCCCAATGGTACATTTTAATATCTGGCATGTTTAGACCACCTTTTTCTTTTGCTGTGTACATAATGGCGCATCTTACCTGTGTTTTTTTCTTTGCCATACTATCCGGGCTATATGTTTTGTTTACTATGTTGAAGTATTCTTTAGGGATCCCTATTGGGAGAGCAAATGATGTGTACAATAACTTTGGTAGTATGGCCATTTTAATTAGGCTGGTCCTTCCTATCCATGAGATTTGTAGCTTATGCCATTCTTCTTCTTTAGCTTTTATATCCTCTAGGAGTGGTAAGAAGTTTAATTTGTATAGCTCCCTCCATTTTTTGGGGATGATTATACCCAGATATTTTATGTGGTTGTTTTGTATATTAAATGGGGTGGATACAAGCCTTTCTTGCTCTGATAGTTTTTCAGCATTAAAGATTAACATCTGGGATTTGTCCATATTAACGCTATACCCAGATATCTTTCCAAATTGTTGTATAGTGTCTAATAATTTAGGAATAGAGTTTGGTAATTCCGCTAGACTTAGTAGCATGTTGTCCGCGTACATGGCTAGCTTGAATTCCTTTTCATGGATTTTTATTCCAGCTATTTGATGCTGTGTTCTAATAGTGATGGCTAGGGGCTCCAGAGCTATATTGAATAAAAGAGGGGACAAGGGGCATCCCTGCCATGTACCTCGCGTTAGTTGAATTGCCTCAGTTGTTTGGCCCTCCATTATTATCTTTGCTCTTGGGGATTTATATATTAGATCTATCCATGGTAAAAAGTGTCCTTCTATTCCCATTGTTTTCATCACTTCCTGTAAATATTTGTGTTCAACCAAATCAAATGCTTTCTCCGCGTCTAGTGATATTATAGCTGCCGACGTTTTTGTGTTTTTAATATACGTTATAATGTCAATAATTTTCCTGATATCAGTGCCTAATCTTTTAGGGATAAATCCAGTCTGATCTGGGTTGATTATGTCTGGGATGATCTCCATCAGTCTGCCAGCTAGAATTTTTGCAAAAATCTTCGCGTCTGTATTAATTAGCGATATTGGACAGAATCCGCTACATAGTTCAGTATTTTCCCCACTTTTAAGGCAAAGCATTGTTTGCGTCATAGAATGATTGGGGCATTGTCTGTAGACTCAGAAAGGCATTATATACTCTCGTTAGAATTGGATTTAGACTAGTTAGGAATGTTTTATAAAATTCTGACGGGAATCCATCCGGTCTGGCCGCCTTGTTGTTTGGCAGTTTTTTAATTGCCTCCTGTATTTCCTTTGCTTCAATTGTCTTGTTTAGATAGTCTGCATGTGCTTGCTTAATTTTTGGCATTTTGATTTTGGATAAGAATTCTTTTATATTTTTTAATCTGGGTGCCTCAGTGGTGTAAATTTTTTTAATAATATACCAGGAAACATTGTTCCTTATCTTTCCCAGTGAGCATTTCTGAATTTTGGGTTTTCCTTATGAATGGTATATTTGCTTTCTGCCTTTTTTTAAAATCAGCCATGCCAGCACTTTATCAGCTTTATTTGCCTTGTCATGATGATAGGCTTTTGTATACCTTAATTTGTTTACAATGGCTTGTGTTTCAATCAGATTAATTTGAGTTTTCAGTAGTGCTATTTGTTCTGTGTTTATTTTGGGTTGTTTGGCCAGTTTTATTTGCAAATATAATGATCTACTTTGTGCTTTTTTTCTTTATTTAGTTGGGCGCTCAATTAAATGAATTGTCCTCTGAGTACAGCTTTAGCGGCCTCCCAGAGAGTCATGGGCGAGATATCGGGCTGATCGTTATATTGCAAATATTCCTCTATTGCCTTTTGTATTTGCTGTTGTCTCCATTTTCCAAATAAATTTTTTTTAGTCACCATTCCTGCCTGTTTTTATTTAGTTTTGCATTTATTTCTATGACCACAGCATTGTGGTCAGAAAAAGGTATAATTTGTATATAAGCTTTGTCACAGTATGGTAAAAGCTCGCTATTTCCCAGTATGTGATGTATCTTAGAGGAGGTTTTATGTGGGTTGGAGTAAAATGTAAAATCTTGTATGTTAGGGTGGAATACTCTCCAAACTTTCCATTGATGTTCCCCTATTTGTGCTATTTTTGCCTGTTGCTTATTTAATTTGGTCTTTGTATATAGATCTAATGTTGATAGTGGGGCGTTGAAATCTCCCGTGATCATAGCTCTACCCTCGACTTTGTTTGTTGTTTTAGGTATTACATCACATAAGAAAGCCCTCATATTATTATTTGGAGCATATAGCGTTGCTATAGTATACTTGTCTGTGTCGATTTGTCCTGTTATAGTTAATAATCTTCCTTGGGTGTCTTTTTCTACTTTTGTTGTTCTCATATTTAAAGATTTCAGTATCCCTACCAGCACACCTGCTTTTTTTCCTGTCAGCATTTGCATAGTACATATTATATTCCTTGTTAAATCTTTTGTTATCTTGCTTCAGGAGATGTTTCTTGTATTGTGAATATTGGTGGTCCAAATTTTCTAAGAAACTGCCATACTCTCCTTCTTTTAAATGGGTTGTTTAGACCACGTGCGTTGAACAAGATAAATTTTAATTTATCCATCATTTTTAAGCTTAACTATTTTTTAATTTTTTAATTTTTTTTGCTGGTGGTGTGTTGCCTTGTTGTATTTTTTATTAATCCTGCTATGTTACTCTTTTCGATCCACTGATTTACTTTTTTCACCTTGTCATTTCTGTTAATACATTCAAACCCTTTCACATTAAACTTCCCCACCCCCCAGCCCAACTTTTTTAACTAAACCATACATTTTATTAAACAACTTACCCCTTCCCCTAATAAAGTTTTGTAAAACCTTTGGGGGTCCCCTATATGGAGTTACGTGCCATTTGGGCTCTCTCCTCCCTCCCAACCCTTTGCATTAACTTTTCATTTCCACTTTATATCTTATAATATGTTCTTTATACAGCCACAATAAATTTTACAGTTTGGTATCTCACATTTTTTCTGTATTCAAATATTGTTCTTAAGGTTATTTTCTACAAATCTTTGTAATTCCTCTTGTGTAAAATACCTTCTCTTGCCCTGATGTATGAAGGAGAATTTTGCTGGGTAAAAAAGTTGTGCTTTAATGCCCATTGTATGCTTCTAGTTGCTTTTTCTAGCCTTTTCTTTTTTTACTGTTTCAAAAGCTAGGTCAGGGAAGACAGAGATTTCTTGTCCCTGGAATCTAAGTTCTTTCTGTGTTCTAGCAGCTTTTAGAATCTCTTTTTCTTGAAACCGGAGGGATTTTGTTGTTATGGCTCTTGGTGGGTCCAGTTGTTTGGGTCTGGGGTGGAGAGACCTGTGTGCCTGTTCATCTCTACTGAGATTAGTTCTTGTCTGTCTGGGAAGATTTCTTTTACCACTCCCTGCACCAGGTCCCCCACTCCTGCTATTTCAGATCCCTCAGGAATACCCATAAATTGCAGATTATTTCTGTGTTATCTATTCTCTAGATCTTCCAGTTGATTTTGTAAAGTTTGAATCTCTGCTTCTGTTTTTGTGACCCGCTGCTCCATTTGTCCTCCGTCTTCCTGCTCACTCACCCTATGTTCTACCTCCTTTATGCGCTTATTAGCGCTCTCCATTTGTGTTTTTATCTCCCCCAGGCTTTTCTTAATGACTGCAATCCCCTCCTTGTTTTCTTGCAAGTCTTCTTTAATAGCCCTAAACAGGTCTAAGACTTGCAGTAATGCTGTTAAGTTTCCTGGGTCTCCCGGGCTTTCTTGCGCCAGTGCCTCTGCCATCTTAGAAGCGGCAGCCTCTCCCTTCCTCGTGCTTCGGTGCGTCTGGCAATATTTTTCAATTGTAAAGTTTACGTCATTTTTTTCCCCAAAGGTCATAGCTTGTTTAGCTGTTTGTGGCTGCTGGATTGCTGGGGTTTTTTTGGTGGCTTTAGGTCTCAGTAATTCCTTTTACACATTGGGTTCGGAGGGAGCTCAGCCGCGCACGTCTGGCTACCGGCGCATGCCCAGTCAACCCCCCCACCACCTTTTGTGTCTTGGGAGCAGTACAATTCCCCTCTGGGTCTTGCACTGTCTCATGAACTCTCAGACTTAGCATAAGCTGCAGCGTCTCTCTGCTCCTTCTCTGGTAAGATAGACATACAGGTCACCCTTAGAACCCTGCTCTTTCCCCTTTAGGACTACAGGCTGGGTTTCTGACCTCGTTTGCTACATTTTTATCATTGGGAAAGACACTCGTCCCTCCCTCATTTAAATTTGTCAAGGTTTCATTCTTAGCTAGCTCTGACCTGAAATCTGCTTGTTTCAGTCAGCCCCTTCTCATATGGTAGAATCACTAACCTCCTGGCCTGCCTGCAACCCCCTGGGTTCAGTAGGGGCTTCCACAGACTCTAACTCTCTTCCCCTCCCCACTCCCCTGTGGTGGCTTCCTGGTTTGATTCTGAGCACGTTGGGCCCTCCCATTCAAGGTTGGCAACCAACCTTTGGGCCTCAGAATCAGTTTGGCCATTTGGCTTTCCTCTGTTTAGTCCCCCATGTGAGAGAGGGGCAGGCAGTTCACTCCCAGGGTCTTGTCCTCCCACGCCTTCTGGCTGGGCCGGAGACTCCTCTTTGGAGTTTTCCTGCTCCTTAGTGGAGTCCATAGGTTGGGATGCAGCCTCTGTGTGGCTTCCAGAGCCTTGCTGCAACCCTTCCCCTCAACTAGGCTTGCTCTGTCTCCCCATGTTCCTGGGAAGGACCTTGGGCTACAGCTACCTCTGTAGTCCAGTCCCATATATCATTTCCCACCAGCACTTTGTTGTCTGTATTTTGGGGGAGCACAGCCACCTTGGTAGGCCCCGTTAAGCCCTCTCATTCTAACTCTATGATTGCTGAGGGTAGAATGTCTTTAACTGCCATTGCCAGGGAGACCACAGCCTTTCTGCGAGTGTTAATTTTATCTTTTGGGACTAGGTCCTCACGGACCATAACCATCTGTGCCCCATTGTCCAGCCTCCCCATACAGTTCACCTCATCCACCTTAGCAGGTTTTCATAGCAACTGATCCCCTGTGGGTGGGTCAGGGATAGTAAAGCAAGCATAAACCCATTCAGCGATGGGTTGTACTACAGATACAAAATTTGCAGACAGTTCTAATAATCCCATCAGACTCCCCCTTTTGGGGGGCAGTCACATCCCATATGCCCTGGTTGGTTACAATGAAAGCCCTTTCTTGAGTAATTATTAGAGAATTGGAAGGTGTGTGCCCTTTGGAGTCTGGGTGATCCCACCTTTCTGACTTCCATGTCCCCATTTGGCCTGCCGGGGGGGATGGTAACCGTTTTGTTTGTTTTTGGAACCCTTTTTTTTTTTTTTTACTTTCCCCCTTTTTGTTGGTGTTTCCCATAGACTAAAATAGCATTTGCAGCATAGTCATACAACCTTTTGGATGCTTCTGAGGGATTAGTTATTTTGGGGTTAAGGATATGTGCTTTTAAACCAGAACCACAGAGGGTCAAAAACAGTTCCATAATCACTAAATCTGATAGCATCAATGGTAACAGTCTCATAACCATTTAACACCAAACTACTTAAGCATGTTATAATAACAATCTGCATAAGACATAACCTTCCCCCTCTTAAAATCATACAACTCCTGTTGGTATGTCTCTGGGATTACCTGGAACCTGTCCAGTACCCCTTTTTTGAATTCCTCATATTGCCATTCCCCCCTCTTTTAGAACTGAATACATTATGTGCCTTGGCTGTGAGTTTTGGAAGAATCAGTCTGAGCCAGAGTTCCTGGTGAACATGCTCTGGGTGAAAAATGTGCTCTGCCGTGGTGAAAAAAATCATCAATGCATTCAGTTTCTTGGTACAGGGGCAGAAGAGCTGAATCATCTCTAATCTGTTGTCTTCTGTCCCTGTCTTGGTTGCTTTCAGAGGTTGGTGTAGGTGGATTCCTAATTCCTTCTGTGCCTTCAGGAGTTCAAGTCGATGTAGCCTGTTTCGCGTTCTCCTGCTGTTTTAGTTTCTCAAGTTCCTTTTCTTTCTCTTGTTGCTTTAGCTTTTGTAGTTCGAACTCTTTCTTTCTCTTGCTTGTCTTTCGAGTTTGAGCTCCTTTTCCAGTTGCATTTGCTCAAATTTGAACTGTTGCAATTTGAGCTGCATGTTAATTTTTGCCAGCTCGATCTCTGTGTTTGAGCCAGTCCCTGGTTGGTTCCAGGTCCTCTCTCTCCTGGTTGCTGGTCAGGTGGATGGGCATTTTGAGGAGGGTTTCGCAAACCAGCTCCGTTCTCAGCTTTCTCCATCCCCTCAAATTCAAATATAAGCTGTTTAAGTTGCTGGTTAGTTTTTCCCTCTATTCAGAGTTGTCTGTCTTGTGCTTCCTTTATCAAATCTGCCTTCAGGAGCCTGGAAAAACCCTTTGGCAGTCCAATTTTGGTAACTGGCCCTGGCACCCAAAATGAAGAAAACAACAAACACAGCACTCTGGTATAGTTTCTTGCCTGCTTCTCTTGCTTTCAATCAAAGAGCCGAGTTCCAGAAACAGCTGGCAACTCTCTTCAGTTCCTACACATTGGTACACAGTTCTGGGATTTATTCCCTTCGGTTGGGTGCCACTGTCATAGTATTGGGGCTCAGTACCCCACTTGAGGCTGTTGACTGTTTCCCTGGCTTGCAGCTCACTGGATCAGCTCTCTAGAACTGGTTCAGCCTGCAACAGGTGAACCTTCTTGTCATCTTTTCAGCCACAGAGTTTCCCAGAACAGAATTTCTCTCTAGGTTCGTCGGTGTTTGTAACACAGAATTAACCCCAAACTGTGTCCCGCCAATGTTAGGATTAGCAATTCCACTGGACCATAAGAAGTTCAGTAAAAAGCTTAATGAATAAATAGTGAATAAGTATGCAGTACAAGATTATACTTGAGAGTGCAGAAATCAAAATAACATAAGGAATAATGCATTCGTATCTGTACTTGGATTCTCCTGATTTAGGCTTACCCTAATCAAGGTCCAAGGGTATTTCAGTTCATGTCACAGCCAGCGATGGACAGCTTGGCTGGTAAGATGCAGATGAAGCTCAACAAGCTGATCTCCACCCGACTGAGATAGATAAAAAGAAAGATTCCCTCTTTGTCTTGTCTCCCCGTTAAGTACCTTAAGTGCGGAGCAGGAGCTAAAATGGTGGTGCAGGAAGAAGATCAAAGGGTGAAGCATGGCTCCAGCCCATAATATGCTGTGTCTCTTGGTTGACCACGTCGCTGTGCTTCCTTCACTGATGTGCCGTAAACTTGAGGCTAAGCCAATGCACTATCCGAGGCTCGCCGTGTTTGGCCTGTTGTGTCCAGGTGGTCAAGCCTTTTCAGTGAGGGCCATAATGTCTCATCTAATGTGCCTCATGCTTTGTCTAGAGCGACCTCTGCTCCGAGATGGCAGGGGAGGTGACTGCGTTTAGTTTTCTTGTTGCTTTGTTTCCAGACTGACGGTGAGGATATCATTCAACTAGGCAGTGATGCAAGGAGGGCCACCTGAAATGGCAAGACCTCTGCCTGCCTCCCCTGGACTCCTGCCCACCCAGTCTGTCACCTGCCCCTCACTCCTGTGGGTGTTATTTATATACCTATTCGTATTTCTTCCCGCAAAAGCTCAGGGCAGCTTACAATAATAAAAACAGAATAGAAACCATTAAAATCAACAGAAGACCAATAATACCCCGCCCAATCCACCTCTGCACCTCCCATCCATCCCACCCTAGCCCTACGTAACGCATACCTGCCTGCCCACCCACCAAAACGCCTCATCCCTTACCCAACCGCGGCCCATCCTCCCCCTTAGTTCGGTAGACTGTGGTTCATGATGGGCCAGCGGACAGGGGTCCCAGGGAGGCAAAGCTGGGAACAGACATGGATTTAGGCCTGCGTTGCTCGGATACAAACCTGCCCTGAGCCTCTGGGAAGGAGAGCATATACATTTAAACAAATGTATAAATAAAATGGGAGTCACTCTGGGGCCCCTGGAAGTAGGGAAAATAGCAGGGTCCATGGCGGTTGCCCTATGGTAAGGCTGTCCTTGCATAGGCAGATGGACAATATTTGGAAAAGTCTTCAGTTCACACAAGCACCTGATCCAGTGGCTAGTTACCTGATCTAGGACTTCATTTACCCATAGCTGTTCAGTTAACCGCCCCATCCTCCAGGGGGCGGTTGGAGTTAGAGAATAGAAAGTAGGGACGTGCAGCAGGCACACACTGTTTTTGTTCTTGTTTCCAAAAAGTTTGTTTTCGGGGGAGTTTGGGAAAGAACTCTATGGTTTTCCTTTGTTCGTTTAATTTTATTAAAATATTTTTTAAAAATCACTATGCATGCGCAAATGGCCACCAGGGACATTTGGCACGTGCGCTCCCTTCTCCAAAATGGCGCTGACGTCAGTGCTGTTCTGGAAAAGGGCACATGTGTGCAGAGCGGCCATTTTGTGCATGCATGGTTATTATTTTATTTTAATAAAATAAAACCAAAAATAAAAATGAACACATGAAATCAAACGACCTGTCGTTTGCTCATTCATTTGTTTTTGTTACCTTAGTTACGAAAACAAATGGGGCTCCATTCGTTTTTGTAACTAATAAACTGATACAAAATTGCACGTCCCTTGGCGTGAGCTGTTGCCCCACAAATACCTGCTGACGGTACCACAAGAAGAAAGCCAGCAACACAGGATCAAGGCCATTCTTTATTCCCAAGAGAGGTTCTTAAACAGTTTCCTTTTATGGAGAGTTGACGGAAAGTTGTTTCATTTATGGACAATAAAGCTTCTGTTCCTCTGACTCTACGACGTGTCCATTGTTCTCATGAAACCCCCTCAAGGTTGCTTCCTGCCAATTTGAGGAGTGTGACAATTTATGCCTTAGTTTCACTTTGCTCTGCTGCTCTTTCCCAACTTCAACTACCTGTTTTGGAGGGACCGTGATGTAGAGTGATTATTTACTGCTTTGTGTGATTTTGAAGCGACAGAGGCAGGGTCGCAGCCTTGGTTGGCACGTTCGTTGGTTCTTGTGATACCAGATGCTGTCAGAATGCCAGCTCTTTATTTTTCTTTTCTCCCCTCCCCGTTCTGGAGAAAACCACCTGCAACAAGTGACCCAAGCATAGCCCAAAGGCTAGAAATGAAAAAATCAAATAAAATAGATCCCAAATGTTGTTTTTTGCTCAAGCTCACCATTTAAAAACCAATTTTGCAATTTGGATAAGGGATGCCTTGTATTTCTCCCAGTGACAGCAATGCCATCATGGGAGGAAATTGGAGGTAATTGCTGAATTCCCCTATTTGGGATCATTGAGTAAGGATAGTGGCTCAGGTCACGGGGCTGTAAAACCTAGGGCTGTTGCACTGGGGCTTGGTTAAAACCTAAACAAACACACAAAAAAAGCCCCTTTCAGCGTCTGTATTCAAAACACCAACAAATGCCCTGCTAATTTTGGGTACGTAATAACATGCTTTGTACCTCTCAGTTTCTGCTTCTAATTTTGGTCTAACAATCTGAGCATTTTTCAGGTTTCATGGTGTGTTGTGCTGGGCAGGGGGGGAGTTCAGATCCAACAAGGGTGACCTATAGGAGTGGACTGTGTTTTGATCTAGGTTGATTTTTGATCTTGGAGTGCTTTGTGGTTTGAGGGCTTGGCCTGCTTCCACAGGCAGCTGCAGGCAGAGCTTCACCCAAGGAACCGGATGGGATGAGATTCCCTTGTCTGGAGCTCCCTGATACCAGGGTCCTGTGCTGGCTGTTGTAGGGTCACCACCTGGGCATGTATACATGCCAACAGAGGACTGAACTCGCTTGTATACACACACAGGCTGCACCCAGACGCTACACACGCACGTGCACACCCCTGCTTCCTTTCCTCACAACCGTAGCAGGTCCCAAAATTTTGAGATGCGAAACACACAACCCCACAAAAACTGGCACTGAAACCAGAATAGGAATCAGAAATAAAAAATTTCTGCCCCCCTTGCACATTCCAGGGTCACAACAAACCACTGTCTTGAACATGCTCATTTCTCTTTAACTGCTGTATACACTACTCTATCCCTTTCTTCACCAGCCACGTGTAGATTTGTAAATTCCCACCTTCCCCTTCCTCCTGTGATAAGTCTCTGCATTAGTCAATGAACTTTTCTGTCTTTGTGCGCACTGGAAGAGAAGAGAGGGTGCGGCATTAGCCAGACCTGGCCAACCAGAGAGTTCCTGCAGTGGGAGAGGAGACAGGGAAGGAAAGGTAACTGAAGTCAATAGCAGGGGGAATCTCTGTGTGCAGCCTGACTCTGACCTTCCTTTACCCTGTTGCTGCCCCAGTCTTGGGTCCCACGAAGGGAGAAAGAAAGGGAGAACAGAGAGGCACAGGAGCCAGCATGTGTGACTCTCTGGCAGGGGCTGTTGGAAGCCAGAGCAGCAGGATCACAAGAAGTGGAGGCAAAAGGGGCAGAAGATCCAACCAGGACTTCAAGTGTTTATAAAGCAACTGAGGAAAACAGGCCAAGCTGCCCCGGGATCCCCCCTCCGTTTCTCCCATGTCTTGGCTCTCATTTTTGCTTCATCTATCCTGCGCCCTCCTGCCACTATATTTTTTTATTGGCCCACCCTAAATATGCTTTTAAATTTACCTGAAGAAATACATGCAAATGTATCCAAATTAGCACATCTGGTTTTCTTCTCAGTAACACTTAAATACACGGTCTCTCCCCCTTTCTATCACAGGGGCACTGAATTCCCCTTGCCTAGATAGGAAAGGGTTACCGTACCAGCCTCTTCCTAAAGACTCAGCAACCTACATAGCGCTGCAATTTGCAAATTAGCAAAATGTACACCTCTGGGTAATACCTAAAATTTCAGGTAGCCTCTCCGGTGCCTGATCAGTGTTACAACCAAGACGAATACCCAGCTACTCAAAATACTGGGTAGTAGCATTACCGAGTTACTGATTTGTCAACTTTCTGTTTTAATGCCTATTGTTTTACTGACCAATTCTGACTTGCCCATGTTACTGGTTTAGTGTCTTTTCTTTTCAACATGGAACAGAATGGAGAGAAAAATGGGCAATTGGTAAAATGGCACAAAACAGAACACCGGTAACACAAAACCAGTAACTTGGTAACAGGATTTGCCCCCAAACTAATTGGGTTTTATGATTTCAATGGGTATAACCATTGGCGGGTACCCATTTTGAATCGTAGATTCTACCTCGCTACTAACTGAAGTTTACTTTTTTCAGACGCCCAATGCCTAGTGGCTACTGAAGAAAATAGTTTCTTCTTTTACCAGCTCAAGACAATCCAATGCTATCTCTTCACCAAAGCCACACATCATGAGGCTTTACTTAGGGCAGAACCCCCAGACTGAGGGTCCTGGCTTCAGGTGGGATCGCACTGTTTCTGGATGGGCTCACAATCCTGATTGATAGTAGGGCTGAGTATTCGGGTTTGGATAAAACCCAAATAAAAACACACAGGCACATAAAAAGACCTTCTGTATTCGAAACACAAAAAATGCCCTGCAATTTATGGGTCTGTGTTGGCGGTAATTTCTGCCTCTTCTAATTTGATGTTTTTAGATGTTGGTCTAGCAGTCTGAGCATTTTTCAAGTTTCATGTTGTGTTGTGCTGGTCAGAGGGGAATTTAGCCCCATCAGTGGTGGTCTGTAGGAGTGGATTGTGTTTTGATTTAGGTTTTATTTTGATTTTTAAGTGCATTCTGGTTCAGAGGCTTGACCTGCTTCCACTGGCAGCTGGAGGCAGAACTGTGCCCAGGAAGCTTGATGAGATGGGCCAAGAGTTTGAGATTCCCCCTGCCTGGTGCTTTGTAGCTTGCCAATACCAGGGTACTGTTGCTGTTTATTGTAGGGTCACCACTTGCACGTACACACAAAAAGGGCGGTACCACTTAAAAAACACAGGGTGTTTTCAGAGTGACAGCAGCTCCACCTCGCCCCCAGGGTGGCCTTCCAGATGTGCAGGCAGAGCAGATGCAGAGACCTGACACGCTGGAACATCTGGGAGCGCCGCCAGCTGAGTGGGCAGACCAAACGCGGGGCACCGGCCTGAGGCGGAGCTGCTGTCCGTCTGCTTAGCAGACAGCTGCTGCAGCGCCGTGCTTGGCTGGGGGTTGCCCTGGGCAACACTGTAGAGTTGCAGGCGGCATCCTAGAGCGTCAGGCGATCCACCTGCAACTCTATGGTGTGGGGGAGGGAGTGCCAAGTAGGCAGGATGTGGCAGCTGCCAGGTCCATGAAAACCAGATGTAGATGGTGCTGGGAGCAGGTGGACACAGGGGTGCACCCCCAGAGCAGCTCCAGGGGTGGCTACCTCTGGGTCTGTCTAAAAATGCTCATAGAGAGGCTGCACCCTCCCCCCCTTTTGCTTGCTTTCCAACCAACTGTAGCTGGTCCCTAAACTTCGAGACCCAACCCCCCCCACACAAAATGAGACTGAAACCAGACTAGAAATCAGAAAGCACCAGATACATTGCTGGTGGTATATGAATGCTTCTTATAATAATAATAATAATTAATAATAATAAATACAAAATCTGACCCCCTTGCCCATTGCTAACTGACACCTGCTTTGCACTGCATGTCTTTACCAATATGCAGGGTCGTGGCATCATAGCTCCAAGTCTCAAAATAACATCATGCAGGCAAAAAGTTTGGGAACCGTTGACTGGTAAGATAGGTTATGGGCTTTGGAGAATCACCATTTTATGGCTGGAGGTGACCCTAAGGGTCATGTAGTCCCAGCCTCCTGCTCCAAGGCAGGATATCCTCAGCCTGCAGCGTCGCAGACAGATGCTTGTGCAGCTGGGTTTTGAAAACTCTCATGGAGAGAGATCCCCAAAATTCCCTGGAACAACTTATTCTATTGCCTGACAGTTCTTACAGCCAGGACCCTTTTCTTAACGTGTAACCAAATGTTGCTGTAGCTGAATCCCATTTTCCTCTTAGTCTGACTTCGGAGACAGCGGAAAACAAGTGTGGTTCACCATCATTGTTGTGACGTCCTTCTTAGATATTTCAAAACGGCAATCACGGCCTCCACGAGTCCCTTGTTCTTTAGGCTAAACATACCCAGTTCTTTCAACCTTTTCTCTTATGGTTTGTATACCCAGACCCTTTATCAGCCTAGTTGCCCTCCTCTGAATCATCATACTACTTGAAAGTGTTATGTTGCACACCAAACACAAGTTTTTCTATCTGTCACTAGGTGGCGCTATTACACAGTACATCTGAACGCAAAGGGCAGGTCTTCCACAGGAATAGAAGGAGCAAGGGTTGAGGGATAGGAAGCAAGATGTATGTGGCGGTGGGGACCTCAGGTAACAGCCAAGAGGAAGTGCAGGGAGGGCAACTGGGCCACTTTTACTATGAATTAGCACTTTTAATATTTAAAGTGCTTTTTACAATCCTCATCTATTTCCCCTTCACCACAACCCCGTGAGGTAAGGTCATCCTTATTCCCATTTTACAGATGGGGGAACTGAGACTGCGAGAGTGTGACTTGTTCAAGGTCACGTGGTGAGTTTGTGGCTAAGATGGGATTTGAACCCTGGTCTCCCAGGGTGTGCAACCTTGGTTAGTGGCTTTTCTGTCGTGCTGAAGCGCTGGGTTCATTCGAAGGGAAATGCGTACAGTTTTGGTTGGAGATGGGGAACCTGAAGCTTGGAGCCACTTTGAGGATTAGTACAAGCTCCTGGGGCCACATAGAAGTTGTGGGGAGGGGATGCTTAAGGTGTAATTAACAGGGGTGGGACTTCGCACAAAAAACTGGATACTGGTTTTACCGATACCAGTTCCCAAAAAACCAGTTTACCGGATTAGAACCAGTATACCGGTACCAGTATTTTTCCATTGATTTCAATGGAAAAAACACAAAAAACACTTAGCCTCCCCCGCCCAGGCTGCACAGGTGGAAGGGGGGGACACCCCACACCCACCCTGCCCAGCCTGCAATATTTTTAAACAAAATTTTAGCCGGGCTGCTGCTGTGCTGGCAGTGGCAACTTGGAGCCTGCACCAGCAGATACTAGGGTGATCCCTGGCGTGGGGATGGTTTAACACACCCCCCAGGAATCATCCTACCGCCCCCCCCCCACCCAGAGATTGCCTACCTTCTGCACTCCAGGTGGCGGCGGCAGCATGACGGTCCGGCAGCTTCAGCGCTGGCTGGCTTCAGCACTTTACTAGGCCTTCCGGGGAAACCTAGTAACACCCCCCATCCCCACCTCAAGGCCAGTGCAAAATACCATGTTAGGGCATGATTCAGTGGCCAGAGCTTTCAAATGGGGTCCAGGCACAATCAGTTTATTGGATCCTGTTTTCTTGGTATAAAGTAGGAGGCCGTCATCAAGCTTTTCTTCAAAGCTACCGTGCAAAAAGCACTGGAATTAGTGAATGCAGGAGTCAACAATATTAGTGACCATACAAACTGTAATTTAAATTTCATAGAGGGGACCGTTATTTCCTTGGGATGTGGAGTTTGTGTGACACCACTCCCACTCCTTCAAGTGTCACACACTGAATGCAGTGTGTGGGGATAGGACTATAGGAGGGGTGTGGAAACCTCAGACTTGGGGGCCAAATGTAGCCCAGGGGTAGGTTTTATTGGGCTTCTCTTCTATTCCTGGATTCAGTTCCTACCCCCAAGCACTGAAAGAGTGAACTTGGAGTAAAGGAGCAGAGATGGGGATATGCACACAAGGATAGGGGAAGAGATCCAAGGGGCAGATCCATAATCTGCACCCAGCACACCATCTAAGCACCTCCGCCCCCAACCTCTGTGCGGCCCATGGAACTTGAACTAATTTTCAAAGTGGCCCCTGGGAGGGAAAAGTTTCCTGACCCCTGGGTGATAGGCCCATTCAGCACTATGTTAGAGAGATTCAGAGAGAAACCCACGGTCTCTCCACAAGCCTCTCTAGACATAATGCTTCCTACTGTTCCACCTGCCTAACACTGGGGCATTATGTTTGGCCACACAAACTCTGGACCTAGTAGCCATGGAGGGAACACAAAAGGCTTTGATGCGGGGGGGGAAGGAGGGAAAGGAATATCCCTTTTCCAGCCTCTCCCCCACCCCCCTGGGGCTCCTGAAGAAGACTCCCAGAGTGCTGGAGTCTGCTGTTCTTATACCCTTCAGAGGGGGCAGGCCCAAAGTACTAAAGCAGGCCCCCCTTAAAGAGGCCATGCCTACTCCATCAACCGGCCATTTAAAAGAAAGACAGAGGAGGCCGTTTCTGAGAGAGATGGATTGGTGTTGTCCCTGTTTATACAGTGCCAGTTCCCTGCCTTTGGGACAAGGGAGAGAGAAGCACAGAGAGACAGGGATACATTCACAAACCTGAGAAGTCACAGGGTCACGTGCTTAGCTTACAGTGTTAACAAACAAGATGGTAGCACACTTGGCCATTCGCCCCCACTAGCCATGTGCCCTCTGCCCACTGGGCATACAACTCCCACTCAAGCATGTGGACAAATGCGGGCTAATGTATGGCCACGTGTCTGTGTCCCATCAATTAGGTTGCGTGCAGCCTCTGCACCTCCACCAGCACCATAGAGTCGAGGGTGAAGAGCCTAGAGCGTCCTGAGGAGTGACCACTTCCGTCTCTGCCCTCTGCTCTCGCTCGCCCTGGCAAGCACGCAACGTCCCCCTTAAAAGCCCACCGCACCCTTTTCAAACATGTGCTCGCCCAGCCTTTCCTGGTTGGCAGGACATGCCTGACGTTTGCTCTTTCCCAGTCGTTGCGTTCTCCAGAATGAGTTGTGGAGGATTACCGTTGCCAGGGCCGTGGCTCAAACCAACAGCACGAGAATCGTCTGTGCCCCTGCCACCACCGTGCAACCACAGTCGCTTTCCCACCTATCAATCTGCTCACCAGTGCTGCATTGTGCTTGGACTGAGGAAGAGACCAAGGCCTTCATCGCTCTATGGGGGGAGTAGAAGAGCCACTGTGCCCTGGTGAAGCGCTACAGGAACAAGGTGGTTTTCCAAAATCGGTCACGGCAATATCTGGTATTATGGGGTATTCAGGTGACCAATCAGAGCCTGTTGGGAACTTGGCACAGTATTCAGAGTTGCAGCTATTAGTGGGTAGCAAATTAACTACCTCCTGGTTTCCTCTGGGCCCAGGATGCTACTGTGATCCTCAGGCACTGAACTCTTGTATCTTCCCAGTTTCTGGGCTGAAGGCTGGGTGCTCTGTGCAGGGACAGATTTATCTCTCCTCATTCCCACCCCATGCGTTTCAAATGCAGGCCCTGAGGGACTGCAGTGTCCATATTTCTTTCTCAGCGTTTCTAGGTGTAGGGAATTCAAAATTGGAAACCAAGTGGTTTTTCCTGTGGGGAAGTTCAGAGCAAGACCCTGGGGGGGAGGGGAGGAGTGGGAGGGCTTTTACAAATTACTGTCCACTCCAGCAGCCTCTACTGTTTGAAAATCTATATGCCTTTTCCAGGCAGGCAGAGACACACATTTGTGTGCAATACCGCCACACCCACATATCTTCCAACCTTTGACAGGGAAAAAACAGGTACACTTCATGTCACCAGTAATCCACACAAATTGGCATGCATTTGTGAAAATGTGTAATAGCCCACTGACAAACTTTGGGACTGAGCTGGGGAAAACGGGATATCTCTGCAAGAGGCTCTGTGTGCACGAATGTTTGTATGGGCAGGACCGATTGTTCAAGTTGCAACTGAACCTGTTAAAAGTCAAAATTCTCCAACGAATGCATTGACTTTGGCTCTAAAGCCTTCCTTTCAAAAGACTCTCAGAGGATCCCAGGTGGAAGCAGGGGCTGTCCCTTTCAGCACACTAAGGAATCCTCTCTCACAAACACACCCCTCCTATCTTTTCCAGTTTCCACAGCTCCCTCCAGTCCTACCTGGTTAATGTGAGAAAAGGTGCTGCCGTTTATCCTCTTACCCCCCATCCCTCCCAACAGCGAATACCATTAATAGCAACCAAGACTGGTAACCTAGGCAGCTCTAGGCTGGATGAATGAAGTGATTATCCCCTTTGTCTGCTGAACCTCGTACAAACCTTACACTACAGCAGCGGTGGGGAACTTTTTTCCTCACAGGGGGCCACTTTGAATGCTTGTGCAACCTCTGACGGCTGCACAAACATTGGGGCGGGAGTGCTTAAGGGATGCACTCAAGGAAAAGGAGGGCCCAATTCATGGATCTGCGCCATGGAACTGTTCCCCTTATCCCTGCTTGCATGATCTCTTCTGCTCCCTTCCCTTGAACACAGTTTTTCAGTGATTGGAGGTAAGAACTGGATCCTAGGGCCAGATCCAGGAAGTAGAAAGAGGCCACATCAAATCTCGCTGCAGGCCACCTTTGACCCCCGGGGCCTGAGATTCCCCCACCCTTGTGCTACAGGGAAGGCGATACAAGATAACAAAACTCATTACTGTACCAGACAAAATAGTGCTATTGGAGGGTGTGCACCTATGCATCCAGCCTGACAATTGTTCACATGGAGTTAGCCAGCTTGCATGTGGATTAAACCCTGCCCCGATAGCATCAGGAGGGCTTGTGCTCAGGACTTTCAGCCTCCAATAAAGAAGGGGCTTCTTCTTGTCCTGTTTTGTGGGATGAGTTTCAGGTTGTGTTGCCCTCGGATGCGGGGAATGCTCTAGGAACTGTTCAAGCCACTTATTGTGAATTGGATCCATGCTTGTCCTGGCTGGTTAAGGCTAGCCAGGAGACATTGGGGCCGTTGCTGGCGGGGATAGTCAACGCCTCGCTTGGGGAGGGCAGGGTGCCGGACTGCCTCAAGGAGGTGGTAGTGCGGCCCCTGCTCAAGAAGCCATCTTTGGACGTTGGCGTCCTGGCCAGCTATCAGCCAGTCTCCAACCTTCCCTTTTTAGGGAAGGTTATTGAACGGGTGGTGGCTTGGCAGCTTCGGGAGCATTTGGACCGGGTCAATTTTCTTGATCCCTCGCAGTCTGGCTTTCGTCCAGGGTATGGCACGGAGACTGTGCTTGTGGCCTTGGTCAACGACCTTTCCCGTGAGTTGGACCGGGGTCGCTCAACCCTGTTGCTCCTGTTAGATCTCTCGGCTGCATTTCATACCGTTGATCATGAGTTGTTGGTGATTTGGCTGTGGGACCCAGCAGGGATTAGCGGAACTGTGCTTGAATGGTTCTGTTCTTTCCTGGCTGGGAGAACCCAGCGTGTGGTGCTGGGGGAGTTTTCATCTCCCCTCCCCACCCCCCAGGGCCTCAGGTGTGGGGTTCCCCATGGTTTCATTCTATCCCCTCTTTTGTTCAACGTGTACGTGAAGCCTTTGGGGGAGGTTGTCAGGGAGTTTGGTGTAAGGTGTCATCAATATGCTGGTGACACCCAGCTATCTCACTCATTTTCATCTGACTCTGGCCCGGCAGTCTCGGTGCTTACCCGGTGTTTGTTGGCTGTGGGGGATTGGATGAGGGTGAGCTGCCTGAAATTAAATTCTGACAAGACGGAGGTGATGGTTGTGGGGAAAGCCAAGGGAGTGATGGTCCCCATCATTGATGGGGTCCGTCCTCCCCTGGTTTCTCAGGTCCAGAGTTTGGGGGTGCTCCTGGACCTGCAGCTCCGCTTAGATGCCCAGGAGCATTTAATCAGTTACATCTGGTGCGTCGGCTTAGGCCATATGTCTCGGACTCTGATCTGGATGCATTCAGATGGAGGCTGATGGAACCCCAGCAGTTCCAAGACATCCTGAGAGAATTAACCTTGGACCTGGACAGACACTCGGTCGATGAGCTGGTCCAGCATTGGAACAGCTTGCTGGAGGAGGCCTTTAACAGGGTGGCTCCGAGACGCCCTCTGCCTCGGTCTTGTCACCACAGGGCCCCTTGCTTTACTGAGGGGCTGCGGTGTATGAAAAAAGTAGGCAGGAGGCTAGAACGATGCTGGCATCGGACTCAGTCTGACTCTGACCGACTTCTCCATAGGGCCCATTTTCAGTCCTATGTTGAGGCTGTGAGGACAGCAAGGAAGGAGTTCTTTGCTGCCCTCATAGCGTCCACGAAGTCACGCCTGACGGAGCTGTTCCGAGTGGTGTGGGGGCTGGTCATTCCGGCCTCCCTCCGTCTGGACGGGGACCTGTCCCAGGCCCGCTGTGAGGAGTTTGTCACCTACTTTGCAGACAAGATCGCTCAGATTCAGAGTGACTTTGACACCAGGTTGGGGGCAGTAGGTGGAGAGCACAAGGTTACGGCGGCCCTGTCTGGTCCAACTTTGTGGGGGGAGTTTCAGGAAATGACGCCAGCCGATGCGGTGGATGTGCTGGGGTCTGTGACAGCCACCAGTTGTGAACTTGATCCGTGCCCGTCCTGGCTGGTGAAAGCCTCCAGGGAGACATTGGGGACGGTGCTGGCGAGAGTGGTTAACACGTCCCTGTGGCAGGGGAGGTTGTCACCCAGCCACAAGGAGGCGGTGGTGTGCCCCCTGCTGAAGAAACCATCATTAGATGTGGACGCACTCGCCAGTTACCAACCTGTCTCTAAGCTTCCCTTTTTAGGGAAGGTTATTGAGCGGGTAGTGGCAATCCAGCTCCAGGTGTATCTGGATGGCATCTGTTTCCTAGGCCCTTTTCAATCTGGGTTCCATCCTGGCTATGGCACACTGGCTGCTTTTAAACAAGGAGCGCTAAAGCGCCTCCTCAACGCCGCATTAAAGCAAAGCCGCCGGAAGTGACATTCTCCCCGTTGCTGGCGGCGGCGGCTGGAGACATGGGGCTTTGGAGCGGCGCGTTCTTAAGCCTGATAATTGAAGTCTTAAGAACGCGCCGCTCCAAAGCCCCGTGTCTTCAGCCGCCGCCAGCAACGGGGAGAATGTCACTTCCGGCAGCTTCGCTTTAATGCGGCATTGAGGAGGTGCTTCAGCGCTCCTCATTTAAAAGCAGCATAAGACAGCGTTGGTGGCCTTGGTTGACAATCTCGGCCGCGAGATGCATGCAGGATGTTCTACATTTCTCATCCTGCTAGATTTCTAGGCCGCTTTTGATACCATGGACCATGGGCTGCTGTTGATATGGCTGCGAGACCTGGGGGGGGTTCTGGGCGGGACTGTTCTTGAATGGTTCCATTCATTCCTCTTGGGGAGAAGCCAGCGGGTGCTGTTGGGAGCTGAAACATCTTGCCCCTGCACCGTATCCTGTGGCGTTCCGCAGGGTTCCATCCTGTCTCCTTTGTTTAATGTATACATGCAGCCCTTGGGGGAGGTCGAGAGAAGGTTCGGGGTGTGATGTCACCAATATGCTGGTGATACTCAGCTGTACCCCTCTTTTTCAGCTGACCCAGGCCCTGCTGTCTCGTTGCTATCCCAGTGTCTGGAGGCCGTGGCGGAGTGGATGCGACAGAGTACTCTGAAGCTCAACCCGATAAGATGGAGGGGATTGTGGTGGGGAGGACGAGGGAGGTGCTGGCTCCCTGATTGGGGGGGTTCGCCCGCCGATAGCTCAGCAAGTTCAGAGTCTGGGGGTGGTATTGGACTCAGATCTCTGCCTGGATCGACAGGTGGAGGGGATGCCGAAGGCCGCCTTCTGCCAGTTGTATCTAGCGTGGAGGTTGCGTCCATACGTCTCCGTCCCAGACCTGGCCTCCCTCATCCATGCCTTCGTTCCTCGAGGCTGGTCTACTGCAATGCGCTCTACGTGGGGCTGCCCTTGTTCCTGGTTCGAAGGCTGCAGCTGGTGCAGAATGCGGCGGCCTGGCTCCTGATGGGGAAGGGTCATCGGGAGCGTATAACACCTGTGCTCCGAGCTCTGCACTGGCTGCCGATAGCGTGCCGAGCCAGGTTCAAGGTGTTGGTGTTGATCTATAAGCCCCTTCACGGTCTGGGCCCCTCCTACCTCAGGGACCGCCTCGCCCTCCACCCCCCAGAGCGGCTCCTTCGGTCTGCCGAGGGTGCCTTCTTGGAGGTCCCTCGTGTTAAGCAGGGGGCCACGATGGAGAGGGCATTTTCGGTGGGTGGGCCGCGCCTTTGGAATTCCCTCCCGGAGGAAGCTCGCCTGGCCCCAAGCCTTTTAACATTCCGGCAGACTTGTAAAACCTGACTGTTCGTCCAGGCCTTTTGGGGGGGAGGGTGGGTTAGGCTTTTGGTTCTCCCCTACCTTTTATTTCTATTTTTATTTTTATTAATTTTGTTTTCCAACCCTGTTTTAGCTTTAAATTATTGTGGTGTTTTAAAAACGTTTTAATGTAATGTTTTATGAAGTTGTACGTCACCCTGAGATGCCATAGGCATCACAAATGCTTAACATAAAATAAATACTTCGGATCCATGAAGTCTTTCACTCATTCCTCATTTCATGATTCTTTTTTTTGGGGCAGTGTTGATAGTTTCTGATGCTCACTCTTGGCTGTGTTATGGCCTTGCTAAAGTCAACAGGGAGGGGGGGTTGGCCTGGAAATTGGGTGGGGGGGAGTTAGGATGAGGCCTTCATCTATAATGGCTTGTTGAGGTCTCATTGACTTGAATGATTTATTTATATTTATTTATTATTTTAATGTTTACCCCATCCTTCCCACCAACAGTGGCTCAGGGCCGCTTACAATAACGATATAAAATACAAGTAGAAAACAACAACAAAATGAAAACATAAAATACCCCACAACCCTACACCATCCTCCCCAACCCCCTAACTCACCCCTGACTGAAAACAAACAAAGAAATAAGATGAAATTCAATAAAGAGAAACGCAAAGCATTCCACACAGGAGAAAAAAATCAAGAGTATAAATATAAAATGGGACAAGGAAGGTCTTGTTGGATCTGTACAGCACCATGGTCTCTGAAGGGTGCGGCCGCAGCCACATTGGCCAGTTGCACATGGATCGGTGCGGGTGTCTACATATAACACACACTGGCATAGCTATCCTGGAGTGAGGGGGCTCAATTGATCCAGGGATCTGCATTTGGGGTGGGGAGGGGGCTTTGTAAGTGGCCTGAGGGCTGCTAGGAAATGTTCAGAGTTGGTAGGGTAGGGAGCCTCCCACCCACTCTGAACATTTTCTAGTGGCGCTCAGGCTTCTTGCCAAGAAGAAAGTTTTCACACTGGAAGGGGATGATGATCTGGCCCCGCCCACTTTGAAAACCCTGCTGGGGTCGCTGCTGCTCTATGGGACCTGCTG
Organism: Sphenodon punctatus; assembly: GCA_003113815.1. Classification (NCBI taxonomy): domain Eukaryota; kingdom Metazoa; phylum Chordata; class Lepidosauria; order Sphenodontia; family Sphenodontidae; genus Sphenodon; species Sphenodon punctatus. The sequence continues at coordinate 5,544,403 of QEPC01008474.1, forward strand.
GTAGCTTGAGCAGCACTGCCACCTTCAGGAAGGAAGGACCAAGATTGGCTGGAATGGTGCTGGCTGGGCTGGGCAGTCCTGAGGCTCATGATGATGCCCTGCATGCTGGCAGCACCTCCTCCCTCAGTGGCAATGGGGGAGCAGCTCCCCACCTACCCACCCAAGAAGCAACAGTGGCTTCAAGTGCCGCTCATATCCCTGCCACTGAGAGAGGAATCCTAGGCTTCTGGTCAGCTCCCAGTGAGGCCCCCTAGTGTGGTAATAGGAAGGAGGTTTAAAGGTGTAGTGACACCAGCACCCCACCCCATCCTACTCTGAAGCCTGAGTACCACTAGAAAATGTTCAGAGTGGGTGGGGGCAAAGTATTGATCTCCATCCACCCTGAAAAATTCCTAGCAGTGCTCATGCCACTTGCAGAAGGCTCCCCTAGAACAGCAGGGCCAGGCTCGACTGATCCCAATCACTCCATTGTAGCTACAGTCCTAATCCCTTTGATTTCCTCTGAAGGAAGGTGCACTGGAGACAGAAGCATTTCTGGGGGACAGAGTCAGCAGTCACCCACTTTGGGAGTAGCAGAAGCACACCTGAAATATTTCCCCCCTCTCTTTTGCACAAGCAAGAGTGTTCTCCGTGTCCACAGACCTCGGATTTAAAAATAGCCAAGCTGCATCCTTTCAGAGAGGGATGCAAGGCAGGTCTGCTGATTGGCTGACACTAGCAGGCTTCTATATTCAGTTTTCTGCATCTTAATATAGATGTGGTTGATCTAGACGCAAAGGTTGTAGACAGATCAGACTGATAGGACAGGAGGGAACCCCCAAAAGCTATCCAGTCCAGCCCTTCCACTCTTCCATTAAGAGGACTCACTGCCATTAAGCAGGATCCACAGGATCTGCACCATCCCTGAGCGATGTCTGTCTAACCTAATTTTAAAGGTCCCCAGTGATGGAGCCTCCATAACCTTATTCCACTGCCTAATTCCCCTGGTAGCTAGAAAATGCTGCCGAATGTTTAGCCTAAATTTTTTTCTCCTTTTTAATTGCTCAAGTATCAAACTCCCACTCCTTGACGTTTGCAACACATGCACCTCCCTGCAAGCTGAATGGGTATCGAGTGATCACCACGATGTGTCGTGCTTAATTTACAAATCATTCACCAGACCTTAAAAGCATGTACCTATGCATGTGCAATCACTGCTGGAAGGGAGATTGAGAGTCATTGAGTCCAACCCCCCCTGGTTGGATGCAAGCTGACTACAGCTACAACATCCCGGAGAGACAGCTGCCCAGCCTTTTTTAGAAAATCTCCAGCAATTGAGGGAACATGTTGCCTAGGGAAGCCACAGACCATTAGGAATTTTTTTCTGATATTTGAGCCCATTATTTTTAGCCCTGCCCTGTGTTGCAATGGAGAGCAGTTGCTTGCCACTTTCTTGGTGGCATCCCCTTAGCGATAGACTTTTATCATGTCTCTCCTTAATCTTCTTTTTGCTAGACTAAACATACCCATTCCTTTCAACCTCCTTTCCTCATAAGACTTGCTTTCCACATACTTTGTAATCTTTGTTGCCCTCCTCTGAACCCACTCCACTTGGTCAATGTTCTTAAAACGAGGCTCCCCAAATTGATCACAGTATTTCAGTGAGGTCTGACAGGTGCTGACTAGAGTACAATTATTACTTCTGCTGATTTGGACACAATCCTGTTGATGCAGCCTAAAATGCTACTGTAAATCCTTGCTTCCCTGTAAGTGTAGTATGCAGCAGCATTAGTATCAAGAGAGCTGCAACTTCCTTCCTACCATCTCTCTAATGTAGGTGCATGTATGTTCCTAATTTCGAAAGATGTCTGGCCCAATGAATTCTATTAGCACTCTCTTTTGACAATCTTCATTAGGGTGACTGGCCTGGCTTGGGGAGCTGCCTGAGTCTTATATACATGTACCTCCACCCTTACCCCCCATTTTCCTTAAACACAGCAGTAATTTGCAATGAATCGATCTTTCTGACAAGTGCACTGCCATAGAGTTAATGATAGATAAAACATCCCCCAGCCAGATGCCCAAGAACTATAACAGCAAAAGCAACTCACCAATTTTATTTGGAGACAAGTTTGATGTGATTGTTTGGCTTCAATAGCTTTCGGTCCATGGATTGCGCATGGGTGTCTTTCTCATGGTGCCCGCAAAGTTAAGGGTGTGGAGGTAGCAATAGTCCTGTTCCCTGCTAAATTTCCAGCTAATGTGGGCTGCCCAGCTGGGAAGCCCGCACATGCCTGCTTCATCTCTGCTTTCTGAGACAGTTGGAGGAGGGACCTGGGGCTTTCACAGCAGGGGTGGGGAACCCCAGGCCTGGGGAGCCCAGCAAGTTTTTACATGGCCCCTATCCAATTCCTGGGTCTGGCTCCTGGATCCACTTCCTACCCCCAAGCACAGAAAACCTGAGCTCAGGTTAACTGAGCAGAGATGAGGGCATGCGCACACGGATAGGGGACAGATTCATGAGACAGATCCAGGATCTGGAGTCAGACCCTCCTTTCCTTGAGCACACCCCTTACGCACCCCACCCCATCCCCAAACGTTTATGCAGCTTCTACTAATTGAAGTGGCGCTTGGGAGGGAAAAGGTTCTCCACCCTTGGTCTCTACACAGGGTATAAGTAGGGAGCTGTCCATTGTACTGAAAAGACCCCAAGTGGCAGGCACTGCGGAGCAAACTCAAACTGGTATTGGAAACTCTCATGTAAGGCTCATGGGCATTTGAGGGGCTAATGCCCCCCCCCCCCCAAAGTGCTTGTACTCTGGGGAAGAAGAGACTGCTGTGTATATTTGGGTGTGTATGAAAAATAATTCATCAGTAAGCTGTGTGACCCCTAGCGTGACTGCGTGGAGTGAGGGGGCTGCATCCTGGAGAGATTCATCGGGGGAGTGGCTGTGTCAAATCTCAGTGGCCTTTGACTTTTATTTTTTTATTTATATTAATTTATAGACTGCCCCCTCCTGCCACAGACATCTCGGGGCGGCTCACAACTTAAAAGCATATTAAAACATTAAATCGTAATGATTACAATTTAAAAACAATATAAACCCACCCACCCCATCTCCCTCGGGAAAGGCCTGGCGGAACAGCCAAGTCTCGGAAAGAGGGGAGGCCGGCAGCCATGCGGATCTCTGACGGGAGGGAGTTCCATCAAGAACGCCCTCCTCATAGTAGACACCCGAGGAACCCTGAGGAGGGCACCCCTAACCGACCGCAAGGGTCGATTCAGGATCCGGAGGGTGAGGCGGTCCTGCAGGTAGGCAGGGCCCAAGCCATCTAGGGCTTTAAAGGTCAGCGCCAACACCTTGAATTGGGCCCGGAAACCTACCGGCAGCCAGTGCAGAGAGCAAAGCACCGGTGTGATATGTTCACATCGGCCCGTCCCTGTCAAGAGACGGGCCACCGCATTCTGCCCCAGCTGCAGCTTCTGAATTAGTGCCAAGGGTAGCCCCATGTAGAGCGTGTTGCAGTAATCCAGTCTTGAGGTAATAAAAGCATGGATGACTGTGGCCAGATGGAAGTCCGAGACATACGGCCTAAGCCGATGCACCAGATGTAACTGGCAAAATGCTCCTTTTGCCACAGCCGCCACCTGGGCATGCAGGTGGAGCTGTGGGTCCAGGAGCACCCCCAGACTCTGAACCTGAGAAAGCAGGGCAGGGCAGACCCCATTAATGATGGGGGCCACCACTCCCTTGGCCCTCCCCACAACCATCACCTCCATCTTGTCAGGATTTAGCCTCAGGCTGCTCGTTCTCATCCAATCCCCCCCAGCCGTTAAACACCAGGTAAGCACCGAGACTGCCACTCCTCAGTCAGAGGAAAATGAGAGAGGGAGCTGGGTGCAGGGGCGACCCCACGCTTTGGCGCTGGGGGGCGGTGCCCCACAAGTACTCCAGCGCTGGCCCAGCACCAGTCCCAGAACCACAAGTCTGCCCTGCAGGCAGCAGCACAGCTTGCACAACTCACTGTCAGCTGCTGTCCGTCCTGCTGCATGCGCGTGGGTCAGCGTGAGCCGCGTGGCACATAGGACCTTTTAAAAAGGATCCTAGACTCTGGGAGGATCATTTTTTAAAGGTCCTGTGTGCCACGCGGCTCACGCTGATGCACACGCATGCTGCAGGATGGACAGAGCAGCAGCTGACAGCGCCAGTAAGTGAGTCCCCAACTCTCTCTTCTGCGCATGCGTGCCAGCCAGGGAGAAACAAAGGAATAGCTTTGGTTGCCCGTGGCTGGAGTAGTGCGCAGGCGCAGCCGCGGCTTCTGGCGGGTCAGCACTGTCGACCGAACTACTCGGAAGCAATTTGGGGGGGGCGTGGCCAGTCTGGGCAATGGGTTCTAATGGAACCCATTGCCCAGCCTTTTTAATTGCCTGGAGGGGCATCTTTGAAGTAGCTTCTCTCAGGCTGCGGCTGTGCAAGGCGGGAAAATTGTGTGTGGGCAGGGTCTCATCCAGACCTCGGTGGCTCGCTGATTGGGCCCCAGCGGTACTGGCAGACATTACGACCTGTCTGCAGTCTGCGAGCAGGGGGTTAACTGGGGGGCACTTGGGGACACTGGGGAGTGGGGGCACATTGGAGGCGCAGGGGCCACTTGAGGACACTGGACAGTGGGGACACTGGGGGGCCCTTGGGGACATGGTGGACGGTGGGGGGACAGTGGGGGGCACTTGGGGAGCAGGGGGCCCTTGGGGACACAGTGGGGGAGCCTGAAGCTTTGCTGAAACTGACACTGACATTTTAACATGTAAATATAACCTGCCTAAATTAAGGTGCCTCATTGTAGGTTGGTTTCTGGTTTACATGTGTTTTTTATATATCTCTGCATAGGGACCTGGGAATAAAGTTGGTTGGGTCAAGATTTGTTGGAATGTGGGTTTTGTTCACTTGATGATGTGGAATGTTTGTTTTGCTGCTGTCTTTGGGGGTCTCTGGATGCCTTTGGGGGCTTTGAACCTGGACAGACTTGTGGGAATGGTTTGAGTCTGCAGCTTTGCTGAAACTGACATTTTAACCTGTGCAGATTGGGGGAAAGCTTTGTGTCTGTTCTGTAGATCTTTGCTAAAACTTCTTGTAAGTGAGGTTTAAGGTGGTCTGTCTGCTTTTAAACCTGATAGATGCAGGAGGTGAATATAACCAAAGAAGCCCCAATTCCTCAAACTTAGAAAAGGGCCTGTTTGTTTGGACAGGCATTGGCTGGTGGGGATACAGTTTAGATAGGATGCTGTTTTGGATGGGCTTCTTTGGTTCCATTCTAGGTGACTCACTATTATAATAGCTCACTATTACTATTGTTGTTACTCTCTTAACTAAGAAGGTACCGGGGGGGGGGGACGAGGTCTTTGATATAATATTTCCAGCTGGCCTGTATTGTTTGTTTTAATTCCTTGTTATAGTGCTGTGTATTTTGTTGCCTTGCTTGCACCATTGTGGTGGTCTGTGCCAACCAATGTGTGCCATTTTGCTATGTCCTGTGCCAAAAGGAACTTCCGTTGCATATATATAGTTTTTTTCCAGGTTTCTTCTCTGGGGGGGATTCCTGTACAGTGCAATAGCAATGTGTAATCTGCCATTCTACTTTACTCAGAACTGCATGCTGCAGCTATTTTGTTGTGGCCCTGAGGTTTTGTGTGTGTTCAATATGTGATCAGATTTTTTTATCCTGCTATGGCACTACCGCTATTGGGGGGAGAGAGAGAGAGTTGTCCTACTGGAGTCCCATCCACTGAATGGATGAGATGCTAGTAGAAGGGTTCTCTCTCTCTCCGAGTGGCAGGGTTTTACTCAGCCGCAAGGCGTTCCCAGCGTTAACTAATGTTCCATCCATCAGATATTAACGCTGATAACTCCTAGTTGCTGGATTTATGGAGGCTCCGCCTACAATGGACAAGCCCCACCCTAGAGCTCTGGCAGCCATAAGGTTGCGCTGGCAGCCAGGCCGCTTTTGCTGCCTCACCGACCTCAAAACCCACCAGCCGCCACTGGTTGGGTGTCATCAGCATATTAATGACATCTCACTCCATACTGCTTAACAACCTCTCCCAAAGCCTGCAGGTTCATTATTTTAGAGGTTAGTTATCTTGTAGCAATGGATGAAGTTGGGAGTTTTGAAAGTGAGTTTCAGAATTGTGAGCATCTTTTGATACCACTGAGCATGAAAAATAGTTGATCTGCCAGGGAATCCTGGTAGGGGCAGGCAGGGCTCTGTTCTCTCCCTCAGGGAGACGATTGCTGAAGGCAGATAGTCTAGGTGCCAAAAAACTTCTTCAGTTTAAGAGAGGAGTTAAGGCTCTGACAAATTCAACCATGCTCCAAAAAGCATAGAAAATTGTAAGTTAAAGCTCCTGTCTTAACTTGCGGCACCATGTAAGCAGTAAAAGACGTACCGTCTGATGTATTGTGCTCACTTAGGCTCCAGGTCCCCCCACACCTCTACCTTTCAGCAGGAGGCTGAGGCTGGAGGGAGTCCCTGTGGGTGGGCTACTGCTTAGGAAGACCCTGTCCCCTCTTGTCCTTGTGGTCACATAATTGGGACATGATCCTAGGTCTATCGCAATCTTGCTACACCGAGACGACACCTTGTTGCTTTCCCAGTGCTCGAGTGAGTTTTCATTTACCTGGGGGAAGGACAAACAGGACAGCAATGATAGCGGTGGTCCAGGAGAACCCACAAGAGGGCATGGGAAGTGTAGCAGTTGCTGCCTTGGATAAGAAAGTGTCCCTGACCATCGTTCATGACAGTTCATTCACCGTCTGGTGGTCTTTTTTGATGCCTAAAGTTCTCGGAGACTCTCGGATGGTTGGGTATGCCTTTGCTATCCAAGATCTCACCAGAGTTATCTGTGCCGTTGTTAATCCCCATCTCTGATTCTTGCCACCCTCCCTAGCCTTGAAGGTGAATTGCGAACTTCATCTAGTGCGGAATATGATGACAGCCTGTTCCCTTAGCAGGGAGTATAATGATGGCACTCCATAGACTGCATTGACTATTGCACCAAACATTTTATGGAGGTAATGTAAGACCTTTCTGTTTAGCCAAGCATTTGGCATGTGGGGATAGGTGTTTTTTTTTGGGGGGGGGCTTTTATATGTTTGGAGGAGCTTTCACTTATTTGTATGTATGTTTATTTTAATATGTTTTGTTTTCCCACTGTAAGCTTTAGGGAAAAGGTGGGATCAAAATTTAAATAAATAAATATCAATTTACTTCCCAGTCCACCTCAATATGGTGGTTCTGATATGTACAGTTACATAGGATAGGGCTTGTCTGCTGTGGAAATTGTCTCCTTGGTGTGTCATCCAGGCCACTGAGGGCAGGTATGACTCCCTAGGGAAGAGTCCTCAGGCGACCACCCCAGGCACCATTCTTTTCTTGACTTCCAAGGGCCCCAGAGTGGCCCCTGTTTTCACCAGGGTGGGGGGACCCCATTCCCTCCCAGAAAGGCCCCAAATATGACCACCTGTAGGACCCCAGGGTGCTCCTGAGGGGGCAGAGTCAGAGGGGAGTGGGTGAAGCCACCAAGGGCTCTGCTTTTGCTTTTACCTTTTGCTCTGCAAATTCTCAGGCAGGCCCTGAGAGTCTCACCATTTGAATATCCATTGAGGGGATTTACGGCATGATCCTTGAAGTAGAGAATGCAGTGCTAGCACTTAGCATGGATGTGAGTGAGTCCCAGCCACTTCAGTGGGGGTCCCCCCTGTGCCAAGGCCCCATTATTTGCAATCTGACTCCCCTTTGTGTCCAGCAATGTCTGACTTTGCTGAACTTCAGGAGTTACAAGACCTTGTTCACTGTATTTCTGGAGACCAGGGGAACTCCTTTGGGTGCATTCTCATGGCTGGACAGCCATCTGTCAGGGATGTAATCATTGTAGTCATAGTCATCCAAGCAGGGGGACTTGGACCAGGAGGTAGGGGGAGGCCCCTGGTTCAAGTCTCACCTTAGCTATGGACTCACTGGGTGACCTTGGGCCAGTGACAGATCGCTCAGCCTAACCTACCTCACAGGCTGGTTGTGAGGATTAAGAGTTGAGTTGATTTGTTCATGTTACAGTTAATAAGCTAAAGAATTGTAAGCCACCCTGAGCCTAAGGGTGGGATTTTTTTTAAATTTAAACAAAACTTTAATTTGTGTAGTTTAACGTATATATATTTTGAATCATGTGAATAGATTAGGCTGCAGAATGCCTCAGCAAATAATGTTCAAGTGTGAGGTTGCAAACCAAGGTTTAACAATCCTGCTATTGCTGTTTTGCACATTTCCTTTAATGTAGGAATGGGCACTTCCCAGTTTTAGTCACCAGCTTCATAGAGACTTGAACCAGTCGTGAAGCCTCCTGGGTTTGTTGTCAGCGGCAGGGGCAACACCTGAGGCAAAATTGACCGGGGGTGGGTGGAGAGGAAGCCATGTGTGACAAACAACATAATAAGGCACAATTGTCAACTCTCGCAGCAAATTAAAAAGCTAGACAGGATGCTTGTGCACCCATAGGTGGTTATTTTGGCTGGGGAGCAGGGGAGAAAAGGAGATTGTGCATTTGGTTTGGTTTTGTATGAAAACCTCCATACTGCAAGTGCTCCCAGAGATTACTTCCCCCATTCCTGGGGCTCCTTACCTGGATACATTGGTTTTGCTCCTTCCAAATCCTTCCTGAAAACCTCTCTCTTTCATCAGGCTTTTCCTAGCTCCTCATCCCCACAAACTTCTCATAGATGGCTCCTTTTCCATCCTTCACTCAGTCCTCCTGTTCCCTGTAGCTAAGCTCCGCACGTGCACCTGCAACTCCTCAACCTCATGAACGTATCCTTGTCTCTCCCAATGTTCCCTCCTCTCCCATACTCCCTGTTTTTCTTACTGTAAGCCCCATGGGGCAGGGACCTGACTCTACCTACTGATTGTACAGCACCAGGTGCATTGTTGGTGCTATTTAAATAATGAATATAAGATAATAAATAAAAGCAAATTGTTGAATATATTCACTGTGAGAAGAGCACACAGGGCTCCTAGAGGTGGGAATTAAACCTCCTGCAGGGTGGGGATTGTCATTTCACTCCCACTTCACAAGATTAGACTATACCAACCAAGGGCCCCATTTACTGCTCTAGGGAAGGGGGGGGGGGGAGGGAGGCAGAGAAGGGGAGAGAGGACTTGCTCAATACCAAAGATTTAAGCTTAGTTTCAGTTGTAAGTTCAACACAATCCACTGGAGCATCCTGGTTCCTACAACAGATCCACAAACGGGGTAGAAACTGCTGACTCTTATCTTTCAGGTCATTTCCCATTGGGCAAGTTCTGCATCACAGAAAACGCAAAGAGCACCCCCATCCCGCCATTTTAAAAATTATTCAGCGGTTGGTTTGTTTGTTAGTTAAACTTAGCTAACCTATAATTATAAAACCAAGATCCCATCACCGTTTCCCATGGTCACCCATCCTACCCCACCCAGTGGAGTTTCCGTCCCAAGACCAGCTTCCTCCCGCATCCCCCAGGGGCGGGTCCCCTCTCTGACCATCCCAAAGTGGCAGCATCTCCTATTCATCCAGCCCCTGGAAAATTTAGATGCCAGTGGGGACCAGACTAGAGGGGGGAACAGCCTCTCACCTTAATTTTGCCCTCGCCCATGGCTCTAAATGGGAAGTCTCCCGTCCACACACCCACCTGGAATTTAGAGGGCGGAGGGCGTGGTGTCCCTTCCATTCCTCCCTGGTTTTACATCTCTGGTAGAGGAACCTATTGACAGAAGGAAATAAATAATCTTAACTGTTGTGGGAGACACGAGGTGTCCTCTGGAACAATGAAAGGGAGAGCTCACAAAGAGCCTCTGCCCCAAGAGGTTTACAGTAAGAAAAACTGTCGGTTGTCTGAGCCAGTTTCCACCGTTACAGAATCAGGCCCTGTATCCTTTGCTGTGGGATCTCTAAAGAAAATTTGCCATGTTAAAATTTAGAGTGTGAGATTTTGGCCCATTCCGCCCTGCCCCCTTTCTGCTTGTTGAACCTCTGCAAGTTTTGCACCAAGGTGCAAATAAGATTTATTTAAATCACCTAAATTAAGGTGCGATTTAAAGTTTTTTTAAAATGGTCAGGATTTGAGGACGGGGTGGGGGTGTGATCAAAGCGAGACGGCTCTTTGCCCCACTCTTTACCCCCCTCCCAAGCTCAGGTAGGAGGCGCGTCCCACTTCCCCCAGTGTTATTTTTTTTTTATGAATCCAAGTGGTCAGCCAGGGAGGGTGCAAAGAACTGCGCGCTTTTAACGCGGCTCAGCAGCGCCCGCGGTGCTTTCTTGCCCCGCTGTCTGGTCGGGCTTGGGGGGAGTGGGGCCCCCTCTCTCTCCTTACCCAGAGGCTAAGCTGTGCGAGGCGGCGAGGATGCATGCCGTGGCACAGATTCAACAGCAGAATCTGATCTGTTGAAAATATTTGCACTGTGCAAACTCCCACACTGTGACAGATGTCGAGTCCAATTAAGGCACGCGTGTCCACGTTTCTATCCAATAGCATCTCCCATTAAATATCAATTTAAAGAAGGGAGGAGGGGGGGGATGCCAGCTTCCCACCCTCCCCCCGCCTTTATCTTTTCCACCATCTCCAAGGCAAAATTCATTGGTACCAGGAGAGAATCCACTCACAGCTCTCTCTCTCTCCCCCACCCCCACGCTACGAGGAGGGCATGCACTTTTTCACCAGCATTTTTCACGCTCCTGCCACTATTTTCGCTAGCCTAAAGAAAGCAGGCGTGTTTGGGGGGGTGGGGAAAGATTTTTATTTAATGAATTTATTTATAAGTCTTCTCTTGAAGGACTGGAAGTCAGACTACCCAAAGGTTAGTCCCTGAGCCCCCCGTCTGCCTGCCTGGCGGGAGGAATCCTTGCCCCCACCCCCGCCATCCCACCGGAATCCTGCGTGTACCTGGAAAAGAGTCGAGAGACAAGCTCAGACAAAAGCCTTATCTCTCGCCACCCATCTCGATCCGAGCCGGAATCCGATCCGAGCTGCCGCCTAAAGCATCAATTAAAAGCCACCCTTATCGGGACCGGCATCCCGATCGATCGTCGCGGTGATTAGAAAGAAGAGGACAAACAAATCCCGATTGGGTTATCTCTCCCCATCGCTTTTGTTGTTTAACGAGAGAGCCGGAAGGAGGGAGAGCCGAAGAGAGAAAGCACTTTCAAATATTTTCTCAGCAGAATGCAGGCACACAACAACGCCTGAACTACCCGAGATATTTTTTAAAAAAAGAAAGAAAAGATTCTGACTTAATCCGTGCTAATTATAGTGCGCATCTTCTAGCTCCTCTTCCCCCAAACTGAGCGAAACAAACACCTTTGCTTTCACCGCTGGAGCCGCCAGGCCATGAATTAGCTCTGCTGCCGCCTCCTCTTTAAACGAGAGGAATCTTCTCTTCTTTCTCTGCCCCCCACCCCAATTTCTTCCTTTTGATTTTTGGATTTTCGTTCAATGGTTCGGAGGGACATGTGAATTCGCACAAGGAGGGCGAGCGAAAGATTGCTGAACCGATCCCCCCCCTCTCTCTCGCAAGGTAAATCCCCTTTCCTTTCGAATGGGTGGGTTTGTTTTTACAGGTGAAACGGGCGGCCTCGCTTCATTTGAAATATTAAAATAATAATAATTTGATATCGAAATTCATAATCTTTTCTCTTCCAACACAATCTGCGGGAGGCTGGATCGCCTCTGCGAAGGATAATGCCCGAACTCCTAAAGAAGGGCTTTGGGGAATCGACCGGCTTCTCTGGGCACCAAGTGCTTAACAACTTTCTCCTAAAACTCCAGCGGTAATTAAGCAGGACGGCCCAAGCAGCGGGAACCAGGGTCCTCGTGTCGTTGATTTACCCGTGTAGGCTCCTTCCAACCAACGACTAGCCTCGGCTTTGAGGGGCGCGGGTTAATCTTAGACAGGCACCCGCTGCAAATAGTTAAGGAGCCCGTTGGGCGAGGCGATTATTACTACTTAGGGTTGGATTTTATTTGTGTATTTTCGTGGGGCCTTTTGATACAGGGCAGAAGAGCAGACCAGGCGCTAGTCGGTCATGTAGCCGCTTGCTATTATACCTTCGATTTCTTTCCCACTAGGAATTTTTTTCCCGAGGGGAAGGCTTCCTTTTGCTACCTCGATGTACCCCAATTATTTCCTTTTTTCCACCCAGTCCTTTCCGTCCTTGGACTATTAAAAAAAAACAAAAAACAACCAACCCCCAAGGACTAGCTTTAAAATTCTGAGTTTTAAATTTTGTATTTCCAGGCAGCTTTTCCCCCCAGTCACAACTCATCTCTAGGGAAAAGCTTTTTTTGTTGCTTTTTTTTAGGGGGTGGGGGTGATAATAATAAAATAATTAATAATTATAATAAATATAAATAAAAATGTTTTAAAATTAAAAAATGAACGAAAAGCTCCATTATAACCAGATTTTATTCTAGTCCACTATTGTTTATTAATCTCCCCATCTGAAATCTCTGACTCGGCCAGCCTTCCCTCAGGCGGCCTTGTTATCTTTGTTAGTAATAATAAATCATCATCATCATCATTAATCTTGTACAAAATAATTCCCCGACGGTAAAGTTGACACGGGAATAGTTCGGTAGGCTGGCGTGTCTCCCTAATCCCCCTCCCCCGGCCCAAGGTTGTCGGCGGAGGCATTGTTGGAGGAGACATGCCGGCATGTCCCTAGGAGTTTCTGGAGGTCCGCATGACAGATGGGGCTCCGAGCAGGAGGCAGAGGGAAGAGGCGATTCGATTTCGCTGGGGGGATAAATAAATGAGGCGGCGCGTGGGAAATGATTTGTATTTTTGAAGGGGGATTAGAAAGGCCCAATGGAAAGTTTTGGGGGCCAGCAGCAAGCGACAGCTTGTGTGTGCGCCAGGCCGGGAGCCCGTTGGAGAGGCAGGGAGCTCAGCTCGGAGATGCGACCCGGAGCCCCCACGCCTCCCGCTCTGGCTGGCTGGCCTGCCCCGAACCTTGCAGCGAGCCGCGGCCTGCGCTTAGCAGAGAGGCCTCCATCCAGCCTTCCCCCACAAAGCCGTTTCCCCAGCCCCCGGCAGAGGAGCGGACAGACATACCGCGCACTGGCTAGGGGCCTGCCGAGCAAGGCATCCAGATCAGCCTGGCGCCGCGGCGCCCTGGGCCTGCCCCCCACCCCCCCCAGGCATTGGGAGATCCCCGGCGCCCTTTGGGGGCTGCTGAGACCCCTCGTGCTGGAGGGGGTGGGGGGTGAAAATGGGCTGGGGGCTCAGGTCTCTCGGCTAGTGCTGCAGGCCCGGGCCATGGGGGCACTGCGTGTAAGCAGCCTCCCTACAAAAGAAACGAGCGGTGTTCCCTTTAGTTGTCGCAGCTTGAAGAAATTGGCCCCCAGAGCTGTAACCTGCGCGCTGTCTGCCTCCCACCCCAGCCTGGTTTGCCCCTTGGGTGCATCCTGCCCCCCTTGTCCTGCAGCCTGTGTGCTGCCTGCCCCCACCCCATCGTGGTCTGCCTGCCCCCCTTCTCCTGCAGCCTGTGTGCTGCCTGCCCCCCACCCCATCGTGGTCTACCTGCCCCCCTTGTCCTGCAGCCTGTGTGCTGCCCCCACTACCCATTGTGGTCTGCCTGTCTCCTACCTGCCCCCCACACCATTGTGGTCCCCCCCTCCCTGCCCATTGTGCACCCTACACCCTTTCTAAAGCTATCATGCCATCTGCCACCCCGCTTAGTGCAATCTGTGGGCGTCTTTAGGCATAACAAAGATCAGGTGTCAAAACCCCTAAGCACATGTTTGGCGTTGTGTGTAAGCACCATAACAATCCCAACACCAGTATGGCCACCCGTTGAACACGCGATGTGAACGTGTTTCCGGCTGAACGTGTGGCCAAGGCGGCAGCAGCAAAACACCGATATACCCCAAGACGGGCTGTGTGTCTGAGCAGTGTCCCATGGTGAACACAGGGCCAAACTAGTGTTCACATCAAGGGCAAAACACACATTCAGCCACCCGTTGAGGTTACGTCTAAAGACACCCTGTGAAACCTCTGTCCCCCACCCCATCCTACATGGGCCGCCCCGCCGATCATCCTAGCCAGGGGCCTGCCGTGCATGTGCCCAGCAGGGGGGTTACTAGTCAATGTCACCATAAATCCGAAGGGGAGCAGGAGGCTGGGATGTGCCTGGTTTATTTATTCCTGGTCGAGCCTGGGTTTGCCCAGCAAGCACCATGGAGAGCTCCGTGCGGCGCATCCCTAGGCCAGGAAGTGGAAGCAGCACGGCGGCGAGGCGCGCGCTCGGAGCTTGTTCAGCTGCTGTGTGTGTCCTGCCCGGACGGCTGCAGAGCGCCGTCTAGGGGGCAGGGTAGGGCGGGCGCGCCCGGCTCTCCTCTTGGTCTTGGACTTGGACTTAACGAGGCTGGTCTCTGCTGCTCCCCTGGGGCTGGGCTCTCTCCCTCTGCTGCTCCCCCGAGGTAGGGGGCCCACTGGGCTCTCTCGCTCTGCTGCTCCCCCGAGGTAGGGGGCCACTGGGCTCTCTCACTCTGCTGCTCCCCCGGGGTAGAGGGCTGGCGCGCTTTGTTACTTCCCCCGGACACTCTCTCCCGTCGGTCGGTTCCCCACTAACGGTGCTGCCTCTGTTTTGTCTCCCTGCTCCCTCTTGCCCCGTCTTCCCCCCACCCCCCAGGGCCTTTTCCTTCTCCTCCTCCCCGCTCCCCCGAAGATGATGCTCAGCCCGGACCAGGCGGCGGACTCAGACCACCCTTCCTCGGCTCACTCGGACCCGGAGTCTCTGGGCGGGACGGAGGTCAAGGTGCTGGGCTGCTGCGTCTCGGATCTGGAGCCGGTGGAGGAGGGAGGCGACGGGGGCGGTAAGGCGGGTGGCCGCTCCCTGCACCCGCAGCAGCTGAGCCGGGAGGAGAAGCGGCGCCGGCGGCGCGCCACGGCCAAGTACCGCTCGGCCCACGCCACCCGCGAGCGGATCCGCGTGGAAGCCTTCAACCTGGCCTTCGCGGAGCTTCGCAAGCTCCTACCCACCCTGCCCCCGGACAAGAAACTCTCCAAGATCGAGATCCTCCGCCTGGCCATCTGCTACATCTCCTATCTCAACCACGTGCTCGACGTGTAGGGCCAGGCCGGGCAGAGCCACAGACTGCGGGGCAGCAGCAGGCGGTGGGGGGCGCTGGGGGGAGGAACCTTGTTACTTTAAACCCACCCACTTTCAGCTCCCCCAGGAGAGCCCCTCCTCCCCCTGGGTGTGTGTGTGTCTGCACATGGGAAGGGAGAGAAGGCTGCAAACTAGGGAGAGTTTGATTCTTTCTCCTGCTGCTGATCCATAATACCAGCAAGAGAGACCCACAGAAAATCCTGTATTCAAAATCACCTCCTCCTCCATGCCCCTCCCTCCCCCGCCCTGCTGAGACTGATCTTGGGCCCAGGAGGCCAGTTCTCCGCTTTCACAGCTGAGGACATCTTCACCAAAAGGGCAGGTGCTCTGAGTAATAGCACCAGCCCCTTCTGTCTCCTTTGGCCTCTGAATTTTTCAGGACAGGATCCCCACGACCCACCCCACATGACAGTGAGAGGAGATGGCTTGAGGGGACACCAATGGTGGAACAAAACCAAAATGTGTTGGGGGGGGGCATCCAATCCCCCTGCCTCACCCACTTGTCCAGTTGTTTCACATATCAATGGGGGAGGGGGGTGACAAATGTCAATGCAGGGGGCAGAAACCCATGGCAGGGCAGTCCTGTTCTTAATTTCCACCCTGTGCATTGCAGCAGGGGCCCAAACAGGTGAGAATTTGAGAGGACAGCTCCCTGTTCCCCAAACTGGCGGGGCAGGTAAGATATGTGCCCCTCCCATCCCCCTGTTTTAGCAACCTCAGGCCTGGGGGCCAAATGCAGCCCCCAGCTAGGTGGGGGTTTTATATGGCTCCTGGATCTGGTCTCTAGATCTAATTCTTACCCCCAAGCACTGAAAAACTGAGCTCAGGGTAAGGGAGCAGAGATGAGGGCATGTACTCAAGGACAGGGGACAGATCCACGATCTGGACCCTTTTTCTGAGCACACCCCTTAAGCACCCCTGCCCCTAACTTCTATGTGGCCCTTGGAGCCTGTAGTGATTTTCAAAGTAGCCCTTGGAAGAGAAAAGGTTCCCCACCCCTGCCTTACCCCATGCCTTTTTCAAATTGCTCCTCAACAAAAATGGTATCTTAACCAAAAGCAGACCGTCCATTAGCCTTTCCCAATAGTGACCTTCTGCAGGTAGGTTCCAGCTCAGAAAAGCATTTAGAGAATTTCTGCTAAAGCCTGCGGCTTATCAGCAGGATTTGTTTTAAGCATCTGCCCCAAGTGCTTTTGCTGAATTGGTTCCTTAATGCAAAAAAGTAAAGTGGAAACTTTAAATACAATTGAAGGTGGGGAAAAAATAAATAAGACCAGTGCGATTCCCCGAGCATGCGGAAAGGAAGAAATATTTTGTAAGGTTTCCTTTCTAACATAGATGGCCCTGTCGAAGGGCAGTGGATGACCCAAATGAGGGAAAGTCCATTTTTAAAAGAAGGACAATGTAATGTCAGATTGTTTTCCAAGGCTTTCAAGTGCCCCTTTCTATATCCAAAAAACATCTACTTGTGACCTTAAAACGTGTGACCCATGGGTGCAGTTATAAATGACTATTTTTTATTTAAGTTAGAAGGTAGACAATTTATTTTTTTCCGAGACCTATTTATTTTTTAAGAGTGGTGGCGATTTTCCTTTGGATACTTTGTGCCAATTGGTTTCTATAGTCGAGTGTTTACATTTTTTTTTCCTGTGGAATATGTTGTTGAACTTTTAAAGTGTTCGTTGAGGTCAATCCAGTGGGGTTTTTTTCTTTTTCTTTTTCTTTTTCTTGTTTGCTCCAATTATTTTGCACTTCTATATGACAAACCTTCCTTTCCTCCCTGTTTGTAAACATATTTTATATATTAAGAGTTTGTTCTTGAGTGTTATTTTTCTTTTTGTGTGTGTATGTATGTGTGGGATCAATGACACTAGCACTTCACTAGAGTTTTTTTTAAAATATACTCGTTGTTCTGACCTGTAATTACGTCTGAGAAGTACTTTGCAAAACCGTTTATAAAGGAAGTAGTTTCTTTACCTGTCTGTCTGTCTGTTGGTGTGCGTGTGTGTGTGTATGTAGAGGTATGTGTGGTAATTTTTTTAGGAAATTACTTTTTTTCTAGAACTACTTTCCTTTGTGACAACCAAAAAATTGTACAACCTAAAAATGTTTCATGCTGTCTGCTGTGAATCTCTTAACAAGAAGTGCGTTTCAGAGACAAAAAGAAAGAGAAAAAGAAAGAGAAAAAGAACACATCTGCTATCCAAAGATTCTAGTCTTTTTCAGGGTTTCTGTGTGTGTGTGTGTGTGTGTGTCTGTTGCTTTATATAATGCAATATTTTGTAGTGAAAATAGATAAATCTGGTTTCTATCTGAAGCGTTTTTTCATATCTCTCATTAATGGTGCACTGTTTTGCATATAAATAAAAGTATCAAATAAAGCTGGGGTTTTTTTCCTACTTTTTTTCTTTTGCTGATGTTTCACTGGGGGCTGGGTACGGTGAGGGCTACGGGGTGTGTGGGAGTATAACAGGGATGTGGGGCGCTTGGGGGGGTGTTGCTGGAGGGGACGATGGGAGCTGGGGAATGCTGAGGCATGTATGGGGGAGATGAGGGGCATTTCATGTTTTTTACACATTGCTTTATTGTATTTCTCTTTTTTTAGTATGTTGGGGAGCTGCCTTCAGTGATAGGCAGAATATAAATGAAGATCATTGCAATTGTAAGGTGATGGAGCTGGGAAAAGACACAAAATAGGTATTTGCACAAGGGTGTTTGAAAGCCTTTTTTTTTTTTTTTTTTAAATCTCAACAAGTTACAAACCTGCAGCTATTAGTTAAGGAGAAAATTTTAAATGCCCAGATATAGGGTTGACTTTACTCTAGGATAAATTAAATTCTCTTTAGCTGGTTCTAACTTGAGTGAAGTCCATTTAAAAAAAACACTGTCTTCCTTTTTAGACATTCTTTACCTACAGGTCTCTCCCACTGTCCCCTCTCCCTGTCTCCCCCCCCCCCCCTTTGTCTTTTAGACTGTAAGCCACAGGCAGGGACCGTGTCTGCCGTCTAGTTCTATGTTCTGTACAGCACCAGGTCACACGACTGGCGCTATATAAATGTTTATAATAATAATAATAATACAGGTAAAGGGAATGCCTTATGGGGAAGTCTGTGGCCCAGTATGTCACAGGTGACACATCACGCCCATTGTGACATGAACAGACAGGGACTAAGGTCACTGGGCAGTGGTGGCAGGGACCAGTAATGGCTGCATCTGTAGAGCAGGGAGGCGGAGAGGGGGTGACCAGTAGGGAGGGGGGAGGGCCACATTCCATGGGGACAGTTATCCTTGTGGAGACAGCACTGCCCCTGTACAGAGAGGGAAGTGTTACCTGTAATGTTTGTGTCAGGGAGCAGACTCATTGGGCCACCCTTGTACACAGCAGTGTCTGGTACACCAATCATCTATGCAAATCAGGCCCTGGAGAGGCTTTGTTTAGGGGAGAATGGCATCATTTTTCAGTTTGAACCAGCTGAAAAATATATTTTGTGGAGACAGCGGAAAACGTTAGATCTACACGTCTGTCCCTACATGTACACTGCCTGCTATATACAGCTGTGAGTCATGAACACGGGTCCCTGCATTTTTAAGGTACGTGCTACGACGGGGAGCTCAAATGATTTGGTTGGCCCAACACTGGTTTGCAAAGCCACCCTGCCCTCACCTCAGGAATCCCAGCCCCCTGACCCATCTTTTATTCGATTCTGTTTGCATTTCCTTGCCGAAGTGCTGGGGTTGAGAGGGGACACCTTGGGACATCTCCCTTGTGGCAGTGGCTCAGTGAGATGAAAGCAAGAGTCAGGGATCCATGTTGTCTGCATTTCCCCCCGTAGACCAATTGTCTGAGGACCATAGAGTGAGCTACATTTCGTCTTCGGGTCATACGTTGAGCATTCCTGTGTTAGGATGTGTCCAGAGATGTGGAAATTCACATATAGGGCATGAATTAGCTCTCACTTGTAGTCAGTAGTTGCCTTACAAAAATGAGTGCAGTTACCCAAGCATAAAACTGGTGTGGGAGAAGGGAGCATGGAGGGGCAGAGTTAAGGATACAGAGCATGGACTGGCATCTGGTGTTTTCAATGAGTGCCTGAGCATTCGTGAAAGAGAAAAGGAGGGTGTACGCTTAGGTGCCTAAATTTTCAATTTCTTTGCTTTTGTGGGTCAGAGTTGTGATATGGGATGCAACACTCACTGTTTCCCTGTAGCATATTTTGACATTGTTCTGTATGATAAGGCTTTAGTTCTAAGATCAGATTATCTTCCGACAGCTCCGTTGCATCGTTCAGTGCACAGAATGTGTATTCAGCAGGGGACTGGATAAAACAAGCCCAAATCCTGCTGCTGTTGTCAATAAATGCCTCTTGTGCTGTTAAACTTGATTTCGTCACCTCAGTTAACTATTGAACATTATTAACAAACATTTATATAGCACCAGCAGTGTACCTGGCACTTTACAAAGTAATAAAATAGACACGGTCCCTGCCCCTAGGGCTTACAATCTGAGAGACAGGAGCTGG
>QEPC01008474.1:5565229-5717633 GCA_003113815.1 Sphenodon punctatus
CCCCCGCCCATCCCCCTCGCAGCGCCCCCTCAGATCCCCTTAGCAGCGCCCCCTCAGATCTGCCCATCCCTTTCACAGTGCTCCCTCAGATCCCCTTAGTTGTGCCCTCTTGGGTCAATTTTAAGAAGAGAATAAGTCCATCTGGAGTGTGACAAGGCGGTCCTCCAGTGCCCCTGGGCCACTAGTCAACTTATGGGGAATTAGCTCTGACCCCCTGCACAATCCAAGTTCTATGCCACTCCACTGCCCTAGCGTCTTATTGGGCTATGGAGCTGATCCTGGTGTAAATATCTACTTCGTTAAGATCCAAACACACTAAGTGAGGTTGGTCCTGGCCTCCAGCCTCCCCTCAAGCCAAGCCTATTGTCACTAGTAGTGCAATAGTCTGATCTTAGGAATGGTGTAAAATAAAAACACTTCTGTCCTAGAGGTCCTGATGAAAGTAAGGACAGCACAGGCCCCACACTGAAGTAGATATAGATCCACTGGAGCTGATCCTGTTCTCTGCTAATCACCTTCATAGTTCCATCTTACTGCGCTGGGTGACTGATGTGGGAGATCTCTTTGCAGAAATCCTTCTCCTAGGGCCACCCTTGAGCCAACTGGGCTACAGTCAGATGGAGAGAGGCTTATACAAACCTCGCACCTGCCCAGTGAGGCCTGTGTCATCTGCGCATGCCTAGGGACTTACCTTCTAAGTCCAACTTGACTGCCCCGTGAACATGCCTAGGGACTTACCTTCTAAGTCCAACTTGAATGCCCAGTGAACATGCCTAGGGACTCAATTGCTGAGCCTCACCTATGTCCCTAGTGAGCATTCTCAGGGAGTTAACCTTCCAAGCAGGCCAGTTCCCCTGCTCTCTGCCACAATGAGACCTCTGACTCTCGAGGCCTGGGAGTGAATAGCAGGGAATGGATCACTGCATTGTGACCCATTGTGGACTTCCCTAAAGTGACCAAGGCTGGGGCAACTGTCAGAGACAGGATGCTGGACTACATAGACCATTATTATTATTCTTTATTTATTATAAAAAAATTCTTTCCCCGCCCCCTCCTGCCAAAGGCAGCTCAAGGTGGCATACAATATAAAAGCATAAGATATACACATAACTTAAAACAAATAACCATAAAACCATCAATTCCCCCTCTAACCCTATCCCATCCCTTCCCGTCTCTCTCACCAAAGGCCTGGCAGAACAACCAAGTGTTACACTGACGCCTGAAGGAGGAAAGGTCCCAGGCGAAAAGAACCTCTGCGGGGAGGGAGTTCCAAAACCGAGGTGCGGTGACTGAGAATGCTCTCTCCAATGTGACACACGCACACACACACGCCGGACGTGGGGGACCTCCAAAAGGGCGCCCCCAGCCGACTGCAACGGCGGTTCCAGAACCCGGGCAGTGAGGCAGTCCTGTGGGCAGGTGGGGCTTGAAAGATCAACACCAACACCTTGAACCGGGCCTGGTAGGCAACAGGCAGCCAGTGCAGAGAACGAAGCATGGGTGTTATGTGCTCTCGGCTGCCAGTACCCGTCAGGAGACGGGCCACTGTATTCTGCACCAGCTGCAGCCTCCGGACCGTCACCTTGGGTAGCCCCACGTAGCGTCCGTTACAGTAATGAAGCCTTGAGTGATGAAGGCATGGATGATGGTGGCAAGGTCGCAGTCTGAGACGTAAGGCCATAACCGTTGCACCAGATGTAATTTGGCAAATACACTCCGCGTCACAGCTGCCACCTGGACATCCCGGCGGAGCTGTGAAACAAGGAGCACCCCCAGACTACCAACTTGAGGAACCAAGACAGGGCACAGCCCATCAACAATGGGGGCCTCCACTCCTTCGGCCCTCCCCACCAGCATCATATCCGTCTTGTTGGGATTCAAGATGGTCCTAGAGCTGCTGGGCCACCACCCGCTCAATAACCAATACAGGCTTTGGTTATGACCAGGGAGTGTACCTAAGCTGGAATGGGCTCTGATGCAGAAGATAGAATGGGGCCCCTTGACCCTCTCCCCAGTAGCTCGGGATGTGAATGTACCAGGGAGTGTGGGCCCCTCAATCTCATGGGGCCCTGGGACAGCTGCTCCACTCGTCCCTATTATAATTATGCCTTCGGGTTACGCTGCGCGCTGTACCAAATCTTTCAAGAGGTTCTGTGCCTGATGTCGGTACAAAGGAATATAACAGCTAGAACTTTTGTGGATGAACAATTGGAGTAGGAACATGAAGAGTAAATATTCCTGAAACGCTCTAACTCCGCCCCCTCCTGTCAGTGCTCACACCTCTCCTGTGCACGCAGATGCATTCCTAACTCAAAGCGTTGATTTTCCTGGTTTTGCAGAGCTATTTGTCCATCTTTGGACTATTCACTTGAGTAAGAAATTGCAAGATCAGGTGCACAGAACATTTTGCAACCATACCAACATGGGGATGTGTGTATCCACTTGCATGAGGGGAGGGAACATTTATTTATTTATACGCCACCCTTCCCACCATAGCAAAGGGTAGCTTACAATCCATTTAAAACAAACCCCAACAATGGCAATAAAACAATAATAAAATGCATACNGTGGGATCTCCAGGGCATGCGATTCTCCTCCCACAACCAACACCTTCCATGGTGCCTTTCCTTCTGCCACCAGCCTGTAGTTCCGCCATGGTGCCAAAACCCCTCCTCCCCCCCAGCCCTCAAACCCCACCCAAAACCTCAAAGCAATCCCTATCCCTGCCTGCCCAATGCTGGTTCAAATAAAAAGGTTTTGCATTGCTTTCAGAAGATATTTAGGCCCCGGACTCAGGGGAACCTCCAGGGGAAGGGGGTTCCACACAAAGTACCTGGAACTCACCATGCAGACAGAGTGCTTGGGCCAATCTTTATCACTATATAGCTTAGCCACCGACTCGAAAATATATTTTTTTCTTGCTATCTGAACGAGGCTAGGCTGGGGAATCGCTGAGCTGGTTTTGAAATGCTTGCTGGTCTTTATTCCCATGGGAGGGTGGGGAGAGAAATTATCTTCTGTTTTTGCATGTGTACTTCAGCTACAGAAAGGCTCTTCCAATATCTTGCTGTAAATAAATACCCAAGATTATCTAATCTCCATATCTCTAATCCACTCCTTCTTTCCCTCCCTTCTTTATTTATACGGCGGCTTTGCCTCTTTTTATCCTCCCCACTCTATATAATCTATTCTGTAACCCAATTAACTCAGTCCTCTTAGTGGGGCTAGATAAGTCTGAGTATTGCCCATTATTTTCTGGTGCTCTGGGTTTATTCTTTAGGGGAAGAAAGAACAGTAACAGCCAACCGAAAAAGAAAAGAAACCCTCCCAACCCTTTTTATTATTCTCGTTCGGACAGGATTCTGCTTTCTCTGCTTCCCCCCAACCCCCTCCCCCAAGGAAGGGTTTCTCCTCCTCTGTCCTCCAGAGCCCCCATGTTATTTTATCCAGAGTCCTATTTGCATGTGGGCTTCAGATCTGGCTTTGGCTGCTTGTACGGTTTGGGATGAGACCCTCGGGTCCCCAGGGAGGGGGGGCAGGTGTTGCTCCAGTCGAGCGAATGGAACCAAATTACAGGACCGTCTGTCGCCTCCTCTGGGAAACGGGGAGAGAGGAGGAGGGAGGAGAGGGAGGCAGGTTGCCACATAACAGGAAATAAAAGCGGAACCTCATACTGATGCCGATAAGAGACTGAAAACATGAGTCATCTCAGCCCTCGGTCCCTCCCCGAAATAGGTAGTGGCCACCTGCAATAGACATGTCAACTGGAGACAGAAATGGATTCCCACAATTGGGCCTGGAGTCCCTGGACAGAGCAGGATTAAAACCAGATGTAGAAAGACAAGAGGGGGGCTGTTTCTCCTGAGGCAGGGGTGCCCCCTTTCTTAATTCTGACCTCACGCAGCTGTGGCATGAACTGCGCCCCCATGTCACTTTTGCCCTCTGGTATTTTAATTTCCCAGGATACCCCCCTCCCTCTCTCAAATATCTGGTCTTGTTTCTGCCCCCCCCTTCTTAATCCCCCCCCCCCCCGCAGTTCGAGTCCCTCCAGCTTCTCCTCCCACCTTTGGCTTCATCTTCTCTCGGCCCCACAACTAGAGCAGAAACACCAAAATGGGTCTACCCATTGAAATTGTGGTACTTGACCCAACCGGGTAACATCGGGATGTAAGACCTTTCTTTTTGGCAAAATATTTGGCCAGCGAGGCTAGGGGAAAGTTGTTTAGTATTACAGGTAGGGTTTTTAAAAGAGATTTTAAATGTATTTTCTTTGTTTTTATGTTGTAAGATGCCCTGAGCCTTAGAGGGAGAGGGCAGGGTATTACATTCAACTAAATAAATAATCTGTACCCTATTCATGCCCAATGGGCTACCCCATCTACTGATTTCTGTCTTGATTTTCTGAGTTCTGGTACCAATTTTATGACTTCCCATCCCAATCAGTCATACCCAGTATTTTGGGGTAATTTGTTGCCTGACTTGGTACTTGGGTACCAAGCTGGCACACGATAGACTAATTGAAAATGCCGGTATTGCCCACGGATAGAAAATGCCAGCTTCAGCTCTGCCCTCAACTCCTTCATCCCTTCCCTTCCCCAGTCTTAGTGCTGTGGGTAGTGGTGTAATCCTAAATGTTAAAGAATTGGAACATTCCCCCTACAAAACCCGGCCCCATGCCAGTCTGGACTCAGCTCAATTCCCCTGTCAGAGCCTAGTCTGGTCTGGTTCATGGGATGCCAAAGTGTGAAGTACTGGGTTCCCAGGGGGAGCTGAGAAGCTGGAACACAGAATTGCTGGGAGGATCTCTTCTCACAGGTAGATATCTGCTTGTGTTGTGGAGACACTTCCTGTAGGGCTTTACATATAGACCAAGGCAGCCAATGGGGAGACAGCTAGGGGCCCAGCCAATCATGGGGAGAGTGGGAGTGGTGCAGTATGGGGCTCTACTGCTGGAAGAAACTAAGAGCTTCAGCCTGGGTGTACAAATCCCCCCCTGCCTGACAACAGCCTGGCTTAAAGTTACTGATTGGGTAGGTGTGACCTCTGCAGGGATTGGCTAGATGAAGGTATTTAACTTCCCTTCCAGGTCTCCCTCTTGAGTTTGCCAGTGCAACCGATCAGAGTCTAGCCTCTAGGACTCTCTGTGTTGCTTGGCTCTTCCCAGTTCCCACGGTCCAGTCCTTGTTACCTTCTGGATTCACCATTCTCCAGCTCCCTCTGCCTTAGCCCTTTTCCCCACTCTAGACCTTCCTACCTGTCTTGGACTGACCTTCTGGCTCGACCCCCACTTTGGCTTACCGGCTATGTTTCTGGATTGTTCCTGCTCTGTTTAGAAGCGTGTTAGACCATGATCCTGCTAAGACTTATGCCTGATCCTGTCGTCACTCTGCCTGGACTCTTCTTGGTGTCTGACAGAGAAAGAGAGTTTGAATAGAAACAGGGCAAATGGGTCCAAAAACAGGGAACAGATGGGGACAGCAGAGCCAGTCTAGGAGCAAGCAGACTGGAGCTTGGGGAGGAAAGAGTGGCTCTAAGAGCCAGCAGCAATAGAGCTGTTTTCAGAGAACACCAGGAAAGCAGAGACAGAGGCCATTCAGTTTTCTGTGTTCTCAGACGGGCCTTATATACAGACAGACAGTCAATCAGGAAGCTGGAGGCAGGGCTTGGAGGAGTCGGAGACCTATCAAGAGGCATGGGGGGCAGTGCCTTTTGAAGACTTGGTGAGGCCAGGAACAGAAGGTTCATTTGAGGGCACCACCCCCATCCCTGAATTTCCTGTCTGTGGTACCGTTGGTCACTGGTGATGTGGTCTCCTCTAAGTGTGAGGCCTGGGTTGCCTCCCCCCCAAAAAAGGGCCTGCTAGGGTGTGCGGCCAAATTAGCACAAGGAGAGCCTCCATCATCCATCCAGTGCTCAAACAAAGAATGGCAGTAGGGGGTGGTAAGCTAGCCACTGTCCAGGCACCCTCTAAGGTTGTTAGTTCAAAGGCCTGGGTTCTGGCACAGGTCGAGGAAGATGGTTTGTGAGATGTTTTGAGAGGCGATGGGGTCTGTTGGTCTAGAACATTTGGGAACTGCCGGGGTGGGACATGCTGAGTTCTAGGAAAGAGAAAATGTTGATAGATAATTTTTAGGGTTGCGACCATTAATCGATTAATTGGCCCAATTAATCTGTCTAGACTGGATTAAAATTTGTCCCCCGATTAATCCGTTAGCCGCCAGGACCTTCTGACAGTCCATAGTTCTGAGTCCATAGCTCAAGGGGACGCGTTCCAGCGGAAGGCAAGTTTACCCAACACACGCAAATTAGGCAAACCTATGCAAACTTGTGTATATTTATGTAAATGGATGCAAATTTATGCACATTTTAATCAATTCATCAACAAAAAATACTTACTCTATTAACCAACTAAAATTTCTACTTGGGTTGCAGACCTAATAATTTTACCTCAGTTTCATTTTTTTTTTTATAGTCAGCCACCACCCTGGGAAGGATTCTAACTAGAGGAGCAGCAGGGAGCACATTTGCTATCTGCAGGTAATACACACATTTTGGGGGCACCCCCAGTAGGCACTTGACAGTGTACCCAGCCCCCCATTGGGTGCCCGAAAATATAGGTATTACTGTGGTATCCTGGGGCAGTCCCAGAGCCCATGGTTCCCCAGGGTGAGTCACCTCACTACCGGGCTGCTACTCCTCAGGTCCTGCTCACTGCTTGCTACTCCCTGCTCCTCCCCAACCCATGCACCGCTCAGCTGAGCTGAGGACTTCCCTGCTTGACTTTTTCTGAGTGTGTGTGTGTGTGGGGTGGGGTGGGGTGAGGAGGCCTTTTCCCACTTGCGTGCACCCCTCAATGGGTCCCCCATTCCCAGGGGGACCCATATCAGGGGTGCACATGGGTCCTGCATGCACCTCCATTTTGGGTCCCCCTGGAAATGGGGGTCCCATTAGAAGGGTGGCTACAGGTGAGAAGAGGCCTCCTCAGTCACCCCCCCTCAGAAAAAGCTCTGCCGGGAAGTTGCCAGCTCAACTGAGCATCACATGGACTGGGGAGGAGCAGGGAGTAGCAAGTGTGACCAGGATCAGAGGAGCAGCGGTCCGGCGGGAGGGCACCAACTGGTGGCCAAATGCAACTGGAGCAAGTCGGGATGGGGTTCCTGACTTGCTCGGTACCTGGTTGCAGCTCTGATTGTAACTGGCTTAATCCAGCAGAGATTTCTGGATTAGAGGCTACTTACTCTAATGAAAACTACCACTAAGGAACACTTGGTATGATATGTTTATGCACCCATCATTGCAGTCCACAGCCAGTCTGAAATAACGGTGTAGCAGGGAGCAGTCCTGTGGGGCTGCTGCCCCTTTAAGAGGGCTGAGCGCACACAGGGATGTGGCAGAGCCAGCCCCATAGCTGGGGATCAGCCTGTGGGGAGCACAGTCTGCGAAACCCCTGTGACAGAGTGGGCAGGTTACTGGCCCTTTAAGGCTGAAGAGTAGAAGCCTGACCACACCCACTCTGCTGTGTATAAGAAGAGAGCAAGGCAGAGAGGAGAGAGTCTCTGCTAGGGAGCTGAAAGAGCAACATCTCCCTGAGAAAGCCTTTCTGCTCTATGCTCTTCAGGGGGTGCTGAAGACTAGAGAACCAGAGGAACCCAGGCAAGTGGGAGAGGCTTTGCCCAGGAGGGAGCCTCTTGCCTGGGGAAGGCTTGGTCAGAGCCTGGGGGTTTAATGGCTGAATAGACTCTGGGGGGCTGAGGTTGTGTTGCTCCTGAGTCTGCAGAGATGGACCTGGGCCTGCAGGGTGGAGACGATTGAGCCGGCAGCCCCAGGTACAGAGGACATGGGTGGTGTCCAATAAAGGACTGTGGATTAATACCCTCTGGACTGTGTGGTGTGTCCTGAGAGGGTACCCCCTTCCTTGAAGAGGGGGATTCAGCTGAGGCTCGAGGCTGAAATGGCGTAGCAGGCGGTGAGCTAATTCCCCTGAGTGACACCCCAGCACCCCGTGTGGCCCTGGGAGGCCCCCTGCTACAGACAGGTTTGTTTGTTTTGTTTATGTAGTGCATGCAATGTACTTGGCACTTTACAATCATTAATAACATTGTGTCTTCCGTCGATGAGCAATTGGGCTTTTGCTGCGGCGGGCCCCTCGGTGTGGAATTCACTCCCCATGGATGTCCGTCTCCATTTCTCCCTCCTTACCTTTTAAAAAGCACCAGAAAATGTATTTATTTTCTAGGTGCTTTTAGGATCCACTGCTGGGTTTCGCTGTACTCAGTTTTCCCTTTTTCCTTCCCCTATTTTACATTTTAAAAAATACTATTTTAAGTTACTTTGTTTTTAAATTGTTTGCTTACATTGTTTTTATTTTGTGTAATGTGTGAAGCACTCCGAGGTGCCGTGTAGGCTGGGGGCACTATAAAAATAAAATTATAATAATTATTGATTTTTTATTATTTTATTTTATTATAGACTGGTCCCTGCTCCAGCAAGCTTACTGTGTAGCAGGTATGAAGTCAATACAGTTATGGTACTTTTGACACCAACTATGTTTGAAAAGAGAAGAGACCGACACTTTCCTAAAAGCAGGTGAAGGAAGATCCTGTCAAATTCTTGAGAACTTCCTACTTTACATGCCTCTTTCCCCCTCTGCCTTCTGCTGCTGTGAAAAATACTGACCCAAAGACACATGTGGACCCCACCAAATGCTGGTGGCAATGAGAATAAGCAGCATATTAGAACTCCTCCGAAACAGGGGGGTAGCTAGGATGGAATGCCTCCCCCCCACCGTCCTCCCAGCAGCAGGGGGATCAGCTGCACCAGCAAGT
Source organism: Sphenodon punctatus (assembly GCA_003113815.1). Taxonomy (NCBI): domain Eukaryota; kingdom Metazoa; phylum Chordata; class Lepidosauria; order Sphenodontia; family Sphenodontidae; genus Sphenodon; species Sphenodon punctatus. Next base: position 5,574,055 of record QEPC01008474.1, read on the forward strand.
ATGGCTACTGTATCTATGCCCTTCCTCAGGCAGCCTGTGGAAGGGGTCCCCTGAAAGTGAGAGCAGGGAGAAACATGGAATTATGGGAGGGGAGTTTGGGACTCAGTCAAAAAGATCAGGGAGATGGAGAGAGAATGGAAAATCAGGCATTTGAAAGGAAAGCAGGATCTAGAGAAAAGACTGAAGGAGGACAGGATAGCTGTTTTCAAATATCTAAAAGGTGGTGAGAAGAAGCAGGCTGTGGCCCCTTTAAGGGGGGGGCGGGCCTCCTCATAACTTTGGACCCACCCCAGCTGGGAGCTATAAGATCAGCTGGCTTCACAACTCTGGCAGTCTGCAGTGGGAGACCAAGCAGGAAGGAGTTGTGCTGGGAGCTCTCCTGGGTCCTGAAAACAGGCAACTTTAGCTGATAAGAGGGAAGGCTAGAAGGGAGAATTTCAGCCTTGAAACCCAGACTACTGCTCTGCATCCATCAGAAGCCTTGAGAAGGGAGCAGAGGACATCACTTAACCCAAGGGGGCTTGCCCCCAAACCTACAAAGCACTATTGAGAAAGCCAGGCCCTGGACTGTGGGAAAATACAGAGCAGGCTTTTCCAAATTGAGATAACAGACGGCACTGAAATGGGTAGCTCCTTTGCTACATGTGGGTAATACCAGCGATTTCAAGTACTGCTGCGCGAGACCATCCAGCTACCTGAGGAGTACTGATCAGGCACTCGATTACTGGAAAATAACGAGGTATTGTTGTAGCAGGGAAGGAGGGTTACCCCATGTGAGTAGCTGAAGGATGCTGCCCAATAGCCACACCTCTCTGGTCTCTCCCACAGCTTCTTTATTGGTATACATGTTCACAGCTTCTGCTCAGCCTCCCTCACTGAGCTCCCAGCTCCCTGGTCTGATGAGTTCTGGGCTCACCCCTGTAGTGCCCAGCTCAGCTGGGCCTACCCAGGCCCTCTGTTAGCCCTCAGATATGCCCTCTAAAAGGGCCAGAGGCATGGTAGGCACTGCTACAGTGACCGTTACCAATTCACCATTTACTGATTGATAAAGCGGTATATTAATTGGGACAAAAAGTTGACAAAATGGTATTGGTAGTCAAACTTGGCACTGGAAGTCAGAAAATTGGGACAAAAATCAGTAAATTGGTACATCCGTTTGTAAGAGTTAGGGCGGAGACGAGTGATCTAGACATAGTGTAAGTCAGGCCAGGTAGTCAGTTAGCGCAGGCATCAGGCAGAGGGATCAGCAGAGGCGTAGTCTAGATGTAGCATAGATCCAGTCAGTTAGCGCAGACGTCAGGCAGTGGGCTCAGCAGAGGCGTAGTCTAGATGTAGCATAGGTCAGGTACTCAGTTAGCGCAGGCGTCAGGCAGAGGGATCAGCAGAGGCGTAGTCTAGATGTAGCATAGATCCAGTCAGTTAGCGCAGACGTCAGGCAGTGGGCTCAGCAGAGGCGTAGTCTAGATGTAGCATAGGTCAGGTACTCAGTTAGCGCAGGCGTCAGGCAGAGGGGTCAGCAGAGGCGTAGTCTAGATGTAGCATAGGTCAGGTAGTCAGTTAGCGCAGGCGTCAGGCAGAGGGATCAGCAGAGGCGTAGTCTAGATGTAGCATAGATCCAGTCAGTTAGCGCAGACGTCAGGCAGTGGGCTCAGCAGAGGCGTAGTCTAGATGTAGCATAGGTCAGGTACTCAGTTAGCGCAGGCGTCAGGCAGAGGGGTCAGCAGAGGCGTAGTCTAGATGTAGCATAGGTCAGGTAGTCAGTTAGCACAGGCGTCAGGCAGAGGGATCAGCAGAGGCGTAGTCTAGATGTAGTGTAGGCCAGGCTGGGTAGTCCGTTAGTGCAGGCAGTAGCAAACTGAGGTTCAGGATGAGGCAACCGGTCAGGAGAAAACAGAAGCTAGGCACAAGGCAGGAACATGCAGCAGGTAGGAGTACAGAGAAGCTTCATCAGGGGAGTGTGTTGGTAAGCCAGTGACTGCTTGCTGTGTTCTGCTTATATGGAGGGGAAAGAGGACATCCTAGGTCCTTCCTGTCTCGCCCCATGGCTGCTGAAGCTATCTCTGATTGGCTGTGGTCATAGCAGTCTCTGCGCTAAAGGGGGAGATGCTACCTACAGGCCAATGCTATCATGACTAGAGGATGCCTCCTCTGGAGTAACAGGTGCTAACTGCAGGCTGGTGCTATCAGGACTGGAGGATGCCTCCTCTGAAGTAGCAGGTGCTGCCTGTGGCCAATTAGTACCCAATGTTACTGGGTCGGGGTTGAGTACTTCAGTTTCCATGTCTATACTCTTTTTGGGGGGGAGGGTACTTGTTTCACCTCTAGCGAATAGCCCAGGTGTGGCTGCTTGGATTTTTTAAGCTTAAGTTTCTGTGCTTATATTCATCTGTGGCACCAGATGGGGGTAATGAGGTGTGGCATCAGGATAGATTGAAGAGAGAAAAGGGTCCTTAACCAGGCCTCCTTGAGTGGTTGCATGCCCTTGGGAGTGCTGGCTCCTGCAGCCACTCGCCCGCTGAGGGGGGTACTGTAGCAGGGCACAGCCAATGACGATTGCAGCTCCTTTATGAGGGCAGAGAAAGCCAGCCCTGTAGAACTGAGCAAGCCTGAGTCATATATACAAGGCTGAATATACAGTGACCAGTGGAGAACGTTTCTGGCTCTTTAAGAGCTGGGAAACAGAGGAACTAGCCACACCCACTCTTGGATATAAGAAGAGGCGGAAGCCAGAGAAGGATCAATCTGTGCCTGACAGCGAGAGGCCATTTTTAAATGAGCACGGCTGAGGAGGGGGTCCATGTGCACTGAGTGGGGTGGCTGTGGACCACCCACCCACGTGGGGAGGGATTCAGATGGGCTGGGGATGCATGTGTTTCCCTACCCACGCAGATTTTATTCTTCCCCTGCACAAAGCAGTCTGGCTTTTTCTCCGATGCTCTGTGAATGGCCATGGGTGGGTAGTGCATGGGTCACAGGAGCACCCACACAAACACACACACACCGCCTTCAGACGGGCGTTTGGATGCGTGTGGGATGGGTGGACTTGCGTGGTTGTGTCTTGTTTTAAAACAGCCAGAGAAAGGAATGCTACTGAGGATCGCTGTCCAGGGTCCTGATCTTGCTGGCAGCCTAGAGGAAGCTGGTGCCTGAATGATGCTATCCAGGGTATTGTGGAAGGAAACGGTGAAGGAGTGACTTCAGCGGGACTTTGGAGAGCCAGCCAGAGGAAAGGGCTTGACTGAGATTGTGTTAGGGAAGTGGGGTGCCAGAGGACTGCTTCCTGGTGTCTGTGAAGAAAGCCTGTATAGAGACTTTATGTATGCCGGAGTACTGCGTCTCTATGTAAGAGACTTTGTATTAGAGAATAAAGACTGTATGGTTAATTCCCAAGAGAATTAACCTTTGGGCCCAGTCCTGTGGGAACATACCCCAGGAGGCCACACCCTGTGACGGGTCCATTACCAGGTGCCACAAGAAAGATGGAGAACACTTGTTCTCTGTTGCCACAGGAGACTGAACAAGAGGGAATGGACTTCAATTGCAGCAAGAGAGAGCTTGGCAAAATAATAGGAAAACCTTTCTGACTGTAAAACCAGTTGAGCAATGGAATCGGTTTCCAAGGGAGATTGTATAGTCTCCTTCGCTGGCTGTTTTTAATAAATAGTTGACTTCTGGGTCAGCATCTGTCAGTGGTACTGGCCTCCCCTCTTCCAATTGTCTATAATAGTAATAAATTAATTTGTGTGTAACCAAAGACCATTACAAAACAATCAGATAGAAAAATATACCAATAACAAACTCCCCACCCCCAAAACAGCCACATAATACACTTAAATTTTACTGCCTTATTAAACAAATATAATAAAACATAAACACACATCCAGGGCACATTTCATCCCCATTTTACAGATAAAATTACAAAGAAGGACTGCCTTGCCTTGCCTCAACTACCCCAGTCACTATTACCATGGATTCAATTTTCCCCTGCCTTAGGGTAGCTGTAGTCTCTGCCCCCAAGCGGCTTACAATCTAAGAAAGATAAGGGCGAGGGTAACATAGGGAGAGACATCTTGTTCTCCTCCTTCCCCTCCTCCTATTCCTTCCTTCTTTTCTTCCCTTTGTTCTTTGACTCTCTGTCCCCCTTGCGACCTGATTTATTTTGGAGACTCCCCCCTTCCTCAGTGGGAGTGCAAAGCTAGGTGTTTGCCAGCTGGGGTCTTTCTCATGCCCCTTGAGGATGCAGGGACTAGATAAATCTTCCAATTCTACACACCAAGCTGGGTCATCCCAGACCTGTGTCTGTCAAGAGCAGTGTGTTTCCGGGGAACGACAGCAACTAGCTTGTCCGCAGGGGTGGTGTTAATGCAGATTTGTGTGTCCTCCTGGAGCAGCGCAGAGTGCAGCTGCTCAGCTGGTTCCATCACATCACAGTTTTGCCAGCAGCTGACTTACCCACACTGTGCTGGGCTGTGAGTGTCCTGTAGCAATCTGGTCTGGAAAGTTTCCAGAGAGTGACAGTCACTCGCTTCTCCGTAGTGGTACCGTAGTGCTGCAGCACAGCTCTCTCTCTCTCTCTGCTCCTTGCGCAGCTGGAAGGTGTCCAAGCACATCTGGAAATGGTGCCCACGGGTCACTTGAGTCTGGTTGTGCGATGCTTGCTTTCCCACCAGCCTACACTCACTAATAGGTACCACTTGGTCCTGTACTAGGAATGGAGCTCGTCCTTTAGGACCAGCGGCATTGCTACCATTGAGCAAGGGGGCTTAGTTGAGCCCAGCCCTTGCACTTGACAGGGAGAGGGCTTTGCAAGCAGACTCAAATTTTCAGAGTGGGGAGAGGAAGGAGCATGGCCCATGCTCTGCTCCCACCCACTCTGAAAATTTCCTAGTGGTACTCAGATCATTCGCAAAGGGAAGGAAGTTTTCAGACTGGAAGCTGAGGAGTGCTGGCCCTACCCCTTTTCAAGATCCTGGTGAGGTTGCTACTGCTCCAGGGGGCCTGCTGGGTGCTGGAGTGGCACTGCCACTTTTGGAGGCAGCAGGGGTCTCTGGGGAGCCAACTGGGAGCCCCACTGCAGCCCAGGTGTCCTGAGGCTCACCGCAGCAGCCTGAAGCAGTTCTTGATCTTCCCTTGCCCCCCCCAAGCAAGAGTGGCAGCCTGCTGCAGCACCCACCTCCCCTGCTCACCCCCAAGCAGCAATGGTAGCTCCCAGTGGGTCCCCCGCCCCCCCCCCACCAGTGAAGCATGGCTTCCGACTGGAGCCCTTCTACAGCAGTAAGAGCCTTGCTTCACCAAGGCAAGCTCCTGTCCCCAGCCTTCACCCTGGCGATCTCATCTCCTTGCTCTTAAGGAGCCCATAACTGGGACCTGAACCAGGCCCTGCAAAATCTTGGAACAGCAATGACTGTTATTTCTTTAGCATCAGCCACATCCCCGGTATTGAACAGTTCAGTTCAGTTCAACAGACAGGTCCCTGCCTCACAGGGCTTACAGTCTAGAATGGGCACGGGCAGGGGGGAGACAAGGAAAAGAGGAGCATAAAGAGACATTCATAAAGCTAAGGCATTGCATGGGCATGTGCTTAGCTAAGTTACCAGGGAAGGAGAGGGGATCCTGCAGAGTAAGCTAGAAAATGGTGATGAATCTGACTGTGGCCCCTTTAAGGCTCCACTTTGGCGACACCTCTTTGGAGGGGTTTACGAATAGAAGGCTGCAGATCCAAGGCAAGCTGCACGGTGACGGGGACGAGGATGAATCCTGCTTTGTCAGGGACGTGATGACCACCGGGAGCCTCGGCGAGGACTTGAACATGGTGAAGCGTTGGTGTGTACGGAGCCAACACCGCAAGGACGTTTCCTGGCCGGGTGAGTCGTTTATCACAGTACTGAAGTAGGAGAGGGTGTAAAAGGAACTGCCTGTAGAATTCTGCGCCGTTGTTTTATTCATTTATAAACGCAGTGGCTGAAAAATGCCGCTTGAGGACCTGACTTCAGCCTCTTTCTCTCTCTCATCCCAGTCACCAAGTATTTAGGACTCTGTCCCTTCAGCCCAGGCCACGCTGACATCACCTGCACTTCTACCCTCTTCCCCCTTCGGTTTCCCATTATCCTGTGCCAGGTCATTAATCCCCAGAAGCCACCTCTCCTGGTTGCCTGCTGACTGAATGCAGTCAAGGCACCTCAGGGTAATAGGCCTCTAGCACTCAGACTAAGCCTAGGCTCATGAGGCCTGCGTTTGAACGAAATACAAGTGCAATTCTTTATACTAAGCCAAGCCCCGGTGGCACCAGCGACTCCTCAACTTCATGAACGTATCCTTGTCTCCCCTTACGTTCCCCTCTCCCTTGGCTCCCTCCCCTTGTCTCTCTTAGATTAGTTGTCAGGATGTGGAAGGGGGGCAAATTTTGTATTTCTGATCTCTGTTCTGGTTTCAGTGACTATTTTTGTGGGATTTCTTTGTGTTTTGTGTCTCAGAATTTTGGAACCTTTTTTAAGGGAGAAAAATTTGCTACAGTTGCTTGAGAAGCAAGCAAGTGCAAGGGTGTGTGTGTGTGTGTGTGCATGTGCGCGCACATTCACACATGTTCAGGTGGTGACCCTACAACAAACAGCAAAGGAGCCTGGTATCTGTGAGCTCCGGAGCCCCAGGCAGGGGAATCTCATCCCATTCCCTGCACGCAGCGCTACCTCCAGCTGTCTATAGGAATAAGCCAAGCTCCCAAACCATGAAGCGCTCAAAGATCAAAAGTAAACCTAAGTCAAAACGCAACCCATGTCTTAAAGATCACCGTTACTGGGGTTAAATTCCACCCCCAGAGCAGCACAACACACCGTGAAACTTGAAAGATGCACAAACTGCTAGAGGAACAATGAAAGACGCCAAATTAGAAGTAGAAATGGAGAGGCAGAAGGCATGCTAACACAGAGTTGAATATCCCAGGGCAGTTTTTGTGCATCAAATACAGAAGCTGAAAAGGGCCTTTTGTGTTTTATCCGAACCCGAATGCACAGCCCCTAATCAATTGTAACCAGGCTAAACAGGTGGACCTGCAACATCTCAACTGCATGAGTGTATCCCTGCCTCTCCCTAGGTTTAATTTAGTTATGATTTATTATTCACATAGTGCCAGCAATGTACTTGGCACCATACAATCAGTATCTATTTTGATTTATATTCTGCTCTTTCCTGCAGGCATATATATAAAAACCAATTAAAACCATAGAAAATTTCCATTAAAACCATTCCCATGCACACCATCCAAACCCTATCTCCTCCTGCTAAAAGCCTGGCCAGATAAAAATGTCTTACATTGCCATCTGAAGATGCTCAGGCAAACCTCTAGGGGAGGGCTAGGGTGACTGCCTCTGTTGCTAGCCCAACAACCAGGAGCCCTTTCTAATCCAGAACAGTTTGTCTGCCTTCTTCCCTTGTGGGAGGATGGGGTGCTGCCCAGGAAGGCAGCATATGCCATCCCTACAAGGAGAGCTGGCGGTGTTGTGATACAACATCGGCCACTAAAAGATTTAGCAGCTCTCACCTCTCCAGACAGCAATTGTGGGGCAGAATCCTGCAGTTTCTACATCTGACTTTGTCTCCATGAGAAGGGAGGCTCAATAGGGTAGACCTTTTACCTGAGAAAAGAGACCACTAAAATGGGATATGCTAGAATTTTTCAAAAGAATGAGTGGTGTGGGACAAATGGGTTGGGCATCGGCCCTTTAAGGAGCAGTGGTCTGTGACTTGGCCCCTCCCCTCCACAGGACTATAAGAACCCAGGCCTGGGGAGGCTCAGGCAGTCAGTACCTGGCTCTTAGGTTGTTTTTAAACAAGCACACTATACTGTTCTGAACTCGTTCTTACCTGACTGGTCAGAATGACATGATCGTCATAATCAGTCCAGGTTCTGTGGGTAGGTGACCACTGTTGTGACGTTCTAGTAGGGTATCCCATTCCTGGTTGTCTTAAAGATGATAACGTTCTGTCGTCCGACTGGAGGACTGCATGCATTTTGCTGGAGGTTTGAAAAGTGGGCGTGACAAGCAAAGAACAACAGGGGAAAAATGCAGGTGCTACTCTCGCTTTGCATCGTGATGCATAGAGACAGGGGACAGAGAGGAGGGACAGTCAAAGCGCCACTGTATTGTAGTGACAGAACATTCCATCTGGACAGATGGTTAAAATGACTGTTGTATAACGTTCTTTATTTAGAACGCTCTAAAACCTTTTGAAAAGGTGTTTTAGAAAAACATTCTAAAACCAGGAAGCAAGCCAGAAGTGTCAACAATTTTAATGCTCTAACTATTGAGACAATTGCCTTTGTAATGACACGAAAAGCCCTGGAACGTTCTAAACGTAGCATTTAAAAACAGCCTGAGAGAGAGAGAGAGAGAGAGAGAGAGCAGACTTCAGGCAGAGCACTTGGAGCTCTCCAAGGTACTGACATGGGTAGAAGGCTGGGAGCCTGCATCCAGGGCTAGAAAGGTATGGATTGTGCTGCACTGGTTTTTTAATGGAATAAAAAAGCTAGATTAGCTGTAATTTGCCTGAGACTCTGAGCTCTGGGACTTGCTTCTGCTGCCATGGCCCGGGGGAGCTAGGCCACCTTCCCACACTCCCTCTAACAATACTAGAAGGAGTGGACACTTCATGAAACGCATTGACAGAAGACTTAAAACAAATAGAAGAAAGTGGTGTGTTGTGTTTTTTTCACTCAACACACAATTAACTTGTGCAACTTGTTGCCAGAAGAAGTTGTGAGCATCGCTGGGTTTAAATGATTATGTAAGTTCTTGGAGGACAGGTCCATAAATGGCTGTTAGTCAAGTTGGTTGAAGACATAACCTCTGGGAGTAAATAGCAGAGAATGGATCACTCCATGATGATCTTCTCCACAGTGAAAGAGTGGCCACTGTCGGAGACAGGACACTGGGCTGGATGGACCATTGGTCTGACCCAATGGGAGGGCAGGGTGCTTGACACCCTTAAAACTGGTTGTATGACCCTGCTCAAGAAACCATCTCTTGATGCTGGCTCCCCTGCCAGCTATCATCCTACCTCTAATATTGCCTTTTTTAGGGAAGGTTATTGAATGGGTGGATGGTCCAGCATGGATGAATCGGAGCGTTGCATGCCTCCGCCTTCGGGTGATTTGTCCTGGACATGAACCTCTTGATCTTTGCATTCACTACTGAGGCAAAAAGATCTATTACTGGATTCCAGTAATAGATCTCCTTGCCTCAGTAGTGAATGCAAAGATGGAACTCCATACTTCTCTATTATCTGGTGGAATGTCTCTTTATTGAGAAACCATTTCCCCAGATCCAACTTGTCTCTGACTGAGATAATCTGCTATCTCATTGTTCTGGCCCTTGGTATGGTGAGCTGTTAGAGACAACAAATTCACTTTGGCACAGCGTAATATCAGCATGGCCTCTTGATGAAGGGCGTAAGATCTTGATTCTTTATATAAGCCAGAGTTGTGGTATTGACCATAAGCACTCAGCCATTGTAGTTCAACACATCAGTTACAAAACCCTTCAATGCTAGATGAATTGCTCGAAGTTCCATTCAATTAATTGATTGATTGTAGTCGAGAGTGGAATATTCGTCTTATATACATCTTCTGTTGAGATGGACCCCCCCCCAACCCAAAAGACTGGCATCTGTTATGGTTAACCTCTCCAGATCCTGTAGCGCCCAAGCTTGTTGAAAACGATGGGGGCGTATTCACCAATCCAGTGACAGCCTTACCATTCACCAATCCAGTGACAGTCTTACCTCCTTCGTTAACTGCAAAGAAACTGCCTTGTTTTCCATGATCTGCTGCTGCCATGGTCATAAAAACATTTGAAGAGGTCTTAGAAGTAGATGGGCCCACTGTAGATGCTGGATACAAGAAACAAACAGGCCTTGCAGCGAGACATGGACTTTCAGGAGAACTCTCCTTATTATCAGGATGCATTGTATCAGTTCTCTGATTTTCATCTGTCTTTGCTGCACAATGAATATCTTTCCAAGTTTGGTGTTGATTATCACCCCCAAGTGTTCCAATTCCTGCGATGGAAGCAAGTGGCTTTCCCCACTGTTTATCAGGAAACCATGCACTTCCAGATAACTTACGGTGGTTTCCAAATCCACTTGCACCTGCTCTCTGTTCACACCTCTGATTAGAATATTGTCTAAGTACGGATGTAACCTTATTCCCTTTATACGTATATTTGCCACCGGTGGGATTAACACTTCTGTGAAAGTTCTTGGCAATTATCCCAATCCAAATGGAAGGGAGGTGTATTGCCAATGTACCCCCTGACAAGCAAATCTATCTCAGCCATTTTCTGTGACTTGGTCTTACAAGAACATGGAGATACGTGTCCCTCAAATCAAGAGATGCTAACCAATCTCCTTGCAAGATTGTTACACACATCAAACAGAGAGTCTACATTTTGAATTTGGGTAGTTGAAGAAACTTGTTCAGTCATTTGAGATCTAAGACTGTCCTCCAAGATCCTATCTTATCAGAATTAGAAACAAAATTAAATATAGACCTTGGCCCCAATGTCCCTTTTGGAACCTTCTCTATTGCGGCGATCCTCTATAACTTCATAATCTCTTGAATCATGGCCTGATGATGTTTTTCCATACATGAAAGATGAGTTGTGGGGGAGGAGAATTTTATGCACATGTTAGATTTTATTGTTTAGTGGTTTTGTGGTTAGATGTGTGTGTGTGTGTGTTTATTGAATTGATTGTTTTTATTCAATCGTAAGCCACCTGAGTCATGTTTGTGAGAGGGGTGGAGTACACATGGAAATAATAACAAATAAATAAATGGCTTGGGACCCAAATATCTGAAAGACCTCCTCCTCCCCTTGTCCTGTCGCGGCCTCTGAGGTCAGCCAGGAGTGCCCTCTTGCAAGCACCATCTGCCCCACAAAACCTTTACAACAAGGGCATGCAGAGAGGTATTCTGCATGGCTACTCCATAATTATGGGACTCCCTCCCCTTGGAGGTTCAAATAAGCTCAAGCCTGCTCATCTTCTGGAGACCGTGTAAGACCTTTTTGTTTGGCCAGGCAAGGATAGGGTCAGGTGAGATTGGGTGCTCAGAGAAACGCTGGTGGGCAGTTAGGGGATTCTAAACATATTTTTATTTGGTTGTGAACTGTTCTGAGCCTATTGGGAAGAGTGGCTGTAACAGGGTACAGTTTACCCAGAATAAGTCCCCACAGGATTAGTCCCACTCAATCACATTCCACAGGGAATTTGCTAACCGCCCATTTATTCCATTCAGTCCCAGCTCCTGTTCCTACTCAGAGAGTAAAGCCAGTGTAGGCATGATAATGCTCCTGATGGAGACTTTGTACCTAACACCGGGGAACAGTTCTCTGGCAACCCCGTTGCTAGCCACAGCCGGTCAGCACTTCCCCACATCGTTATTCACAGTTCAGGGTCTTTGGGTCAGGCACAGTTCTCTTGCCGCCTGTAGCCTCTCGGGCTCTGACAAAAATAATAATTAAAAAATCGATGTGGGTTTTCCCAGGTTTCACAGCACTCACTAAGCCATCTTTTTTAGGACCTTGGACAGCGTAGAGTGCTAGGGCTATTCCTCAGCCCAAGACCCAGGTTTCCCTTTCTTACCCAGCCTGGGAGACAGTACCCTGGACAGGGCTCCTCTGCAGCCCAGCTCTCAACAAAAAAGCCTTCCTTGTTTGTCCACAGCCAGGCACTAACTGGCCCTCTCTGTCTCCTTGTCTCTTCTTCTATGCCCAGAGTGGGCGAGGCTGGCTTTCCAGTCTCCCAGCCCTTAAAGGGCCAGTACCACCCCACTATCCAGTTTAGCTCTACTTGGTTTTACCAACTCTACAGGGCTGACTCTGCTAAGGCCTTACCCAGCTGCCCAGTTCAGTTCCAGTCACACGCAGCCCAGCCTGCCCAGTCCTCAGGCTGGCACTCAGGGCTCTGTTAAAGGGACCACAGTGCCATCAGGCTGTGCCGAGCTGCTGTGCAGGATGGGGCGGTATATAAATCCAATAAATGAAATGAAATGAAAATGAAATGCCCTGCCAGAGTGACACATTAATTTAAATCAATCAATCTTTTTTTAGGTTCTAATCCATGGGTGGAGAACCTTCCCCCCCCCCCCCAGGGGCCTGTTTGAAAATCAGTACAAGCTCTGAGGGATGCATTTCTTGTTGTGCCCAGTTGGGCATAACTCGGTTGGAATGGGCCCTGGTGCAGAAGATGGAAAGTGTCATTCTCTCCCCTTCCAGGGAGAGGGGATACAGCTGCACCAGGGAAAATGACCTCCCCCCAGGCTCATGGGTGCCAGTGCAACTGCATGGTCCACACTTATTTTAGCTATGCCCTTGATGCTCAAACCCGTTCTCACTGAGGACAATGGGAAAACTGCAGCTGACCACAACTAAGATTTTAAAAACAGTACCCTAATGCAGGGTGCCTAAATCCATATTTATTATCAATTTCTATATCACTTTCAATGTTCAAAGTGCTTTACAATCCTTATCTAGTTCACCTTCATGACAACGCTGTGCTAGATCGCCCAACGTTTTGAGTGGCCAAAGAGGGAGAAGCTCCACCCCCTTGGCAAATAGTTCTGTAGTAAGTGGTTTGTGGATCGCTGACTTGGTTTCTCCACTCAGGCAATGGGCTTGTGGTACGCTCTTCTGTGGGGAAGGCGTGGGTGCTAACAGTATGTCCCGTTGGTAATCGTGCTGGCACTGATTCGTATCTCCCAACATTCTGACTGGCCACCGAGGAACAAGCCCCACCCCTTCACCCAATAAACTCCACCTCCTCCGTGAATAAGCTCCACTCTTTCATGCACTCGCACATGCACTCGCACACACCTCTGAACATTCCCAGCGCATAAAGAGAGACAGATGCTCTCCTGCTTCTCATTTCACTTAGCTATTGTCATTCTTTCATCTTCCGGTTGTCCTCTCAAGGGCTTTTCCTGGGGAGGCAACCAGGAAAGAGGTGTCTGACTCTCTGAGGCTTAAGGACTGAAATGAGAATCAATTTGATTCTTGTGGGAATCTCATGAAAATCGTGAACCATTAATGAGATCTTTCTGGGATCTTGTTAAGTTTTTGAGAGTCTCACTCAAACACCCTCCGCCGCCCCCACTCCCCCCCAAAAACCTGCATATGTGAAAATGGCCACCGGCCTGTTCTATACATGTGCAGACATTTCCAAAAGGGCAGCCATTCTGCGCATGAGCTGGGAAGGGCTCTGCCTCACAGGACTAAGCCAGCCCAGCAGCCAAAGGGGCCGCTCTATGGAGCCTGGCTCAGGGAAGACACGGTGCCTGGCCGGAGGAACCTTGAACGTAGATGCCTGTGTAAAAGACCGTGGGGTACCTGGCTGGGAGGGATAGTGCCTAGCAAGGTGGGGCCTACTGAGGAGCTACCCAGAGAGACTATACCAGACTGTGGATGTCAAAGGTCCTGCTTGGGCTGGCTCATTGGGGGGGCTAGATCCTGCCAATACATACCCCCTCAGGCCATGCCCTGTTACAATCACACTACCATTTACCATGTTATCATGCATGAGAGTGCTCGTTTCAGCTCTGGTGGGAATACCAAGAGTTGGATTTTAGTAAATTTCTCCCCTCCTTTTACAGTAAAAATCCCTTTAACTGGCATTAGTTCACTGCTTTTCTGCTCAACAGAAACTTCCCCAAATCTCATTTCCCTCTTCTGTTCAGAACCCCAGGTAGCCGTTCACCATCTCTCCTCTGGAAATCTTTCTTTCTTTCTATCCCATGTGTCCTCCAGGTTTAGTGATTGCATTTAAAACTGATACGATGACGTTAGAAAGCAGTAAACTAATGGCATTTGAGACCGTTTCTTTCCCTTAAACCATTATGACTTCTCTGTAGATGCTGGAAGAGATTTCCTTCTATGGCACTCCATCCCCTTGTGGGATCGAAGTGCCATCTCCCTCCCTGCTCTCACTCTAACAGTCCCAGGGAAAGCTGTTGTGATCTTTAAATGAACTGTTTGGCATGGCCATGATAATAAGTGAGTGGAAGGCGATGGGGGTGGGGGGCGCCATGCATTGCAAAGTACTTTCTCAATCCACCAAGGAAGAGAGGGATAGAGCTTCAGCCACACCCGTCTGATGTGTTGCTAATTACATGGATCAGGAATTGTTACCACATGTGCAAAAGTGGTGAAAATTGACTTTCAAAACCATCTCTGGCCCCCTCATCATTTGTTGTGTATTCTGCCTTTTCACTTTCTCTCTCTGTGTGTGCATAAATCACAGGTAAAGTGTGAAATGCAGAAACTTACACAAAAGCCAGAGACACTATAGAATCCCTGCGGCTTTGGGGGGCACTAGATAAGAACTGAGCTCCAATCATTTGCTGGTCTTAGCTCAAAAGGCGGCAGAGCTAGGGTGCAGAGAAGACCATCTTAAAGGGGCCAGCAGCTGTCCGATCATGGTCCCCTCAAAATAAGAGATGGAGACAAAGAGGTTCAGATGATTTTTTTTGTTTATTGAAGCAACTTATGATGTCTGCAAGCCTTCAAGCCACATAGCTTTTTCAGGCGGATAGTAGGTCAGAACGGAATGAATTTACTAACTGAGGGCACTCCATCAGAGAGGTAGATGAAATAGCTCCTGTAATACCTTCAGAGAACTTGTTAGAATACAGAAAGAAGGAACCCTCCAACTAGGGCTGAAACACAATTTTCACCCCGCTTCCAATTCTATCAGAACCGGGTGCTTCGACCGTTCCCATCAAAAATCGGGATGAACGACATTCCATTCTGGTTTTTTTATCAGAAAGAAGATTCCACCATTTTGCACATCCACAGCATGGGCCGTAGCCATTTTGTGTGAGCGGAAAATGACCCTGTGGCAGTGAGGCCACAATAGGGCTACTGGCCCTTTAAGAATTGCTGAGCAGAAGCAGAAGCCGCACCCACTCTTCAGATATATAAGAGGAAGAGCTGAGAGGAAGAGGAGAAGCAACTAGGACAAAGAAGGGAGCACATCTCTGCTAGAAGCTGCCTGGAAGCTGAAGAAGTCACATGGGTACTCCTGAGCTGGAGGAGACACTGGACCTGATTTGAGGAGCCTGAAAGTGAATTGACAGCCAGAAGATTGTTACCTGGCTAAGCATGAGACTTTGTGCTAGCAGCTTGACTACTGTGGAGAAGGCTATGATGATGGAATGTGCTGTATGGAGCGTGATCAGCGGTTTGGTGCATGGCCTGAGAAGAGACTGTGTATGGAAATAAACTGGTTTAATGCTAATTTCCAGTGACTGCTTGAGTGATCTGGGCCAGGATCCTGTATCGACGTATACATGGGCACCTCTTAGCTGCTACAGACCTGATCGGAATTTCACCAGTTGTTCCATTTGGGTGGAACAGTTCTGCAAAAACAGAACAGCTGCTTCGAATCAGCCCTGCCTCCAATTGCACACCTTTGGTTGTCACCTGCCACCCCACACTGGAACCTATCAAAGAATTACAACCCATACTTGATAGAGACCAATTATGTGTATATTGTAGCCTACGTTTACTGTGTTTCTATGTTGACTGTTTTCCCTCTCGTTATATTTAAATGTTGGACATGCAAATGAGACAAAGTAATTCAGATGATTATTTTTATTGGGTCAATGTTTATTGGTAAGAGTCTGCAAGCTTTCGGACCACACAGGGCCCTTCCTCTGGCATGCAAGATGTCAGAACGATAGACTGAGCAAAAATGAAGGGGTGTGTGTGTGTGTGTGTGTGTGTGTGTTTTTGTTTTTGTTTTGAAACCTCTGACTCCCTCCTCCCCTGTCTGGTGCCATTTTGTACGTGTGCAGAAGGTCTTTCTGTTCATTGTCCATGCACAAAATGAAGCTGTGCGCAGGGCATATTTCCTATAGGCTCCCCTCTCCATGGGGTAGCACAGTTTTGCACATGAGAATCTCCATGTAGGAGGAGAAGCATAACTTTACCATACCTTTTGTGAGAAAGGCGAATAGCAGGAGACAAGTCTTCTCACTTTGGAGAAGGCGGAGAAGGGCAGCTGAGGGCTCACCTAGTGGCAGTGGGGAAAGGCAGCTCCTCTCCCAGTGGCACCATAGAGTTGCAACCACTCACCGGATGCTCTAGGCTGGAGGCTGCAACTCCATGGTGCTGGCCAGGAGTGGAGCAGAGGTATCAAAAGCAGCCGACAGGTCTGTTAGCCGCTCTGGGCTGCCGTGTGGCGGGAAGAGCGGGGTACAAGTGTGTTAATTAAATAAATACATAAATCAATATGAAATAAATAATAGAATCAGCAGGGTCGAGCAACCCTGCTCTAATTTGAGCAACCCGGGGTAGAAGAAATCTATAAAATAAATAAATAAATAATATAATTCACAGTGACGGTTGTCAACCAAAGTCACAAACACAGTCTCAGTGCCATAGCCCGGACGAAAGGCAGGCAGCGAGGGATCTAGAAAACTGAGTCGGTCCAGATGCTCCTGCAATTACCAAGCCACTACCCATTCAATAACCTTCCCTAAAAAGGAAGGTTAGAGACTGGCAGATAACTGGTGAGGGAGTCAATGTCCAGAGATGGTTTTTTGAGCAGAGGCCGGACCACTGTCTCTTTAAGGCAGCTCGGCACTCTGCCCTCCCGAAGGGAGCCATTGACCACCAGCAATGGCCCCAGCATCTCCCCACTGGCCTTAACCAGCCATGATGGGCACAGGTCTAGTTCATAAGAGGTGGCTCTGACCATCCCAAGAACATCCTCTGCATCAGTGGGCGAGACCCACTGAAACCAGTTCCACAAAGTAGTACAAGGTGAGGGCTTCCATAATCTCTGGTTCTCCTATTGTAATAAGTGCAGCATCGAAGTCATGGTGAATACGAGCAATTTTATCAGTGAAGTAATCAACAAACATGTCACAGCGGACACTGGAAGGTTCCAGTTCCAGGAGGAGGGAGGCTGGACCAACCAGCCCCCTCACCACCTGGAAAAGCTCCATTGAACGAGACTTCACTGATGCTATGAGGGCAGCAAGGAACTCCTTCTTTGCTGCCCACACAGCCATGGTATAGACTTGCAAACTGGCTCTGTGTTGCAATCTGTTGGCTTCAGCATGAGAACAGCGCCACCATTGCTTTAACTGCCTTCCTTCTTGCTTCAGCAATCACAGATCCTCCGTGAACTGAGGAAGCCTGCGGTGCTGATGCCTAGGGAGCAGACGCCTAGGAGCAGTCCGGTTGATGGCCTCAGTCAGGAAGAAGTTCCAAATAGCAACAAGGTCATTGAGCATCCGGCTGTCAAGATCAGAGGGTAATTCCCCCCGAGCATTTTGGAACCTCTCCAGTTCCATCAGTCTCCGGGGACGAACCAACCAAACTGATTCCACACCCCTCCAGGGGCAGATGTGTACCAGCAGACAGGTCCACAGGAGGTAACGATCCATCCATGACAAGGGTGCCATGACACTTCCAGTTATCCCTGCTGCACGCAGCGTGCTCCTGAATCTTCCAGGGCACTGCTGGCATGACTGCCCCGAAACAGGTACAGCCTGATCTGCTTCTGCTTTGCACACCTCACGGGTGACTCTACACGGACTGGTCAACCTATGGGCAAAGTAGGCATCAGCGGAGCTGCTGTCCATCTAAAAGCACCCTGTGGGCTAGCCTCGCTCCCTCCCCCTCTGAAAATTGCCTAGAATGAGTCCCTCGAGTCCTGGCTCAATTGAGCCTCCATCCTCCATGGTAGCTACCCCCTGACCTCATCTCCATCTCACACAATACCTAGGCATTGCAGCACAATGAAGGAACGGCTAAGTAGATACTTTGACGATGTATTCCATCATCATCGTCGTCTTCTCTCTCTTTTTTGGTTAATCCAACTTTATAAAATGAATTCTTTGAGGACAGAATTAAATTCTGCATCCCTTAGACCTGGTGCATCTTCTATATTTTATATATATATATATATTATATATTTTCTATATTGGCTGTTCTTTCAGTTGCCTGCATAAAAGCCGTCGTGCCACGTGAAAGGGTTGCATGTGTTGAAATGTTGCCCAAGGATATGTGTTATTATCCCTCCCCTCTTGACCAGCAGGGTCTCGGCTCTCTCTCCCTTTCAGCCTTTTGTTTGAACAGATGGGGTCGGGGAGCGGAGGGAAAGAAAGGCAGTCTGTTCTCATTAACTCTCCCAATACACAAACACAAACCGGAGCACTGGGGACCCACTGGACGGGGCCGCTGCCACTCCACACCCATCGAGACCATATGCACTGGCACACAAAGACGTCTAGGAGATGCAGAGAGACGCATCAAGCAGACATTGACCTAAGAGGGCTCACCTGCTTTCTAAATAATAATAACAACAACAATATAATATAATAATAGAATGTAATTTCTTTTCTATTCCATCATTAACAATAAATAAATAAATAAATTATCCCCATGTGAAGGCTAAGTCCATGCCACCTGGAATGAAGGACAGTAGCCCATCATCGTCGGGAGAAACATTAGACCCTGAGGATTTGCAGAGCCCTTGTCTGGTTGTATAAATATTCAGGGCTGTTTTAGGACGTGCTGATGGGAATGAAGGGGATCAGGATTGCCAGAGCAGATCAGACCAGCTGTCCATCCAGCCAGCCTAGCGGCCTGTCTTTGATCCTGGCCACTACTACCAGCAGCTTCTCAGGAAGATAGTCAAAACCCTTCATGTGTCAGAGCCTAGCCTAATTTGGCTCCAAGTTTGCCAGAGTCTGGTACGGTGTCTCTAGGGGTCGGCAAGTCCAGGAACACGAGGATGCTGGTAAGCTGCAGGACTAGGAAGTCTCTATTCACACACCAGGCTGAGCTGTGCCTGTGTTGTGGAAGTGTTTCCGGAGGGTACTTTATGTAGTCCGGACAGCCAATAGGGATACAGACAGGACTCAACCTGTTATCAGGGAGAGAGAGGAAGTGAAGAAGAATGACATTCACCTCCCTGAGACTATCCAATAGTCCTGGTGGCTGAATGGGTAAGAAGCCTGCATCCAAAACCTGGGTTCCCAGAGGCAGTATAGAGCCTATTTATTTGGCCACACATTTAGTGGGAGGGGACTGGGTCCAGGGAGTTATTTTAATGTGAATTTTGTATATTTTACATATGTGTATTAGGCTTTGGTGAACTTCCAGTGGAAGGGAGTTCCAGAGGCCTATGGAGCAGCCCTCAAGAACACCACCCTGTGTACCCCTGCTGTAGAGATTTGGTGCAGCGATGGGACTAGTAAGAGGGCGTCCCCGGATGTCCTTAGGGCTTGCAAGGGAGTGTAGGAGAGAAGGTGGTCTTTTACATACATAAACAGCCACTTTCATGCCTCTCACCCACCCTGCCCCCATGTCTTCTTAAACACACACACACTGGGTGTGGATAGACAGACAGAAGTCTCAGGGGTGCCCGTGGATGCCCCCATCACCTCTGGGTTTACTGGTCCATTTTAAGGGCACCCGCCAGATGTGCAACCCCAGAATGGGCTGGAGCAGCTCTGGGGCAGCCCAGCACGGAGTGCTCTGCCAGATCCTGTGTGTATCTACTGGGGGCCTGTAGGATAAAACCCAGCGCTGCAGAGACAGCAGCACTGGTGATTCAGAGAAACCGGCCCCTTTAATTGAGCGCGGTGAAGTGCGAGCTGTGGAGCAAGCGAATGCAAGTAACCTCACAAGCCCCGAGCACCTGGATCCTTTCCTGTGTGTCTCCCCTTGGTGGAATCGACGAGTGTGAGTGGAGCGTGGGTGTGTGCGCGAGTCCCTATTCCCCTCCCCTGCCCAGGGTTTCACCCTTCCTGCGCGAGTGACCCACTTCCCCACCTCTTGTGGGTTGCCTTCCTGACCCCTTCCCCCACACGGATCCTTCCCTTCCCCTCGCTGACCCTGGAGAGAGTGGGACGAGTGACCACCAGGGCAGACCGTGGCCTTCCTGTGTCGCAGCGCCCAATGATGATAGCGGCCTGTTCTCTTTGAGTAGAGGTAAAGGCCATCATACTATCCTGACAGGCATTATCCTTAAACACCTATTGTGTTGTTATCCACTGTAGTAGAGTAGCATGCTCTGGGAGCTGCTGGCCCTTTAAGGGAATCAAGATGGCACCCAGGCCAGAACCACAATGGCCGTCTAATGAAGGGTAGCTGAGCAAGATGGCACCCAGGCAAGAGCCACAATGGCTGTCTAATGAAGGGTAGCTGAGCAAGATGGCACCCAGGCAAGAGCCACAATGGCCGTCTAATGAAGGGTAGCTGAGCAAGGGTGTGGCGGAAGCTACACACAGCAAGTCAGAGCTGCGGGAGAGAGACTGCTGAGAAGCTGGAGAAGCAGAAGCAGTTGCTGGAGTCTGTGTAAAGGAGTCAGAAGCCTAAGGGACTGCTGAGCTGAGCTGAGCTGAGCTGGCTGATGGGGAAATAGCAAGGTGAGGTTCTACTCAGCATAGGGCAGAGGAACAGAGAGACCAGGAGAGCAAGAGAAGGCACAGGGAAGCCAAACGGCTATTCCCTGGAGCTGCTAGAAGCAAGGTCTGTGAAGCCAACAAGGGGGCTTGTTTGGCCACTTGCCCTTGCTAGGCTGGGACTACGGACTGTGGGCATGGTGATACGGAGGGGCTGCTGAACCCCAAGCATAGCCAGAGGTGTACCCTTGCTGGAAGGACTTGATACGAGAGGGGTGTGTGGTTTTCAAAGTACATAAATAAAGCAAAGTGGTGACTAAACTCAAACCCCATATATTTAGATCTCGTTCAGGGACATTAAGCAAAATGTCCAGAGAGATTGTGTTGGTAAGTGAGGGAGACAAGGAAGTTAAGATGCTGACTCTCAGTGGAGCCGCTTCTGTTGGTGATAATTTGCAAGTCTGTAGTTCCGACTTGCTACAAGCCTGAGGAAGGGTCCCATGTGGTCCCAAAGCTTGCACTTTCTCCCTTGAACATATGTTGTTCCAACAAAAGATATCCTCTGAACTACTTTGTCTCCAAATGTAAAACGGTCTCCAATTATTCTCTGTGGGCACTGAGCTCAGTATTTGAAAGGCTTAAATTGAAGGAGGAAAAATATTACACTAAATATTAGGAAGAATTTTCTAAGCATAAAACAATGAAAGATTCCCAAGTGAGACTGAAAACAGGCTAGGTAAACCCTTCTTGAGGATGGTCTAGGCAAGTTAAGGTCAGAGGGATGGACTAGATGACCTTTTATTTTTATCGTACCTGTGATGAGTGGACAGTGGCCCTTTAAGGCCAACCTGCCCATCACTGTAGCCCCACCCCTTTGGGGGAGCATATAAAGAGGGAAGAGTTGTAAAGCCATGCAGTCTGTTGTAAGCTGTAAGTGGGACCAGAAGCCTTGGCAGGAGGGCTCATCCTGGGAGCTGTCCCGGGTCCTGAAGGCAAGGCCCCAAGCTGCAGAGGGATCCAGCCAAACCTGTGAACCTGTAAGAGCCAGAGCTGAAGTACCCAGGATTAAAGGCCCAGAGGTACAAACCCCAACCCAGACAGGAAAGGGAAACATGGGGGAAGGATGCCAAGGACTAGTGCTGTCTGCTGTGTGTATTTTAAACTTGTCTTCACGGTGGTTAAAATAAACCAGGTGAAGGAGACCTCATTGCAGTGTCTGCTGTAGTACTGGGGAAGACAGAGAGCAGAAGGATGAGGTTGGCCCTGGTTCTGCAGGGAAGTAGCAAGGATGAGGGGAGCCATTTGTCACAGTCCCATTCAGCCCTGTAGGGTACGAATCTATCAATTAACTGAAGCAAATGGATTGCCACCTACAAAGCTGGGACAAGAGGAGCCTCAAGCCTCGTGTGAACGTGAATCAGTTGTCACACACGTAGGACGGTCCTCCGCTATTAAAGTGAATGGGAATGTTGCCATTGACTTTAATGGCAGAGGGTTGGGCCCACAGTGTAAACCAGTGGTCTCCAAACCTTTTTGTGGCTACAAGAAACTTTCAAATGTCAAGATTTAGGGCGAGCCACAACTTGATCTTGAAAGTTGAATCATACAAATAGGTTATATTCTAAGGCTGCAAGCAAGCAGGAAAGGTAGAGAAAGTCAGAACCAAAAAGAAACCTCTTGTTTTTTCATTGGTGTTGTTTTTAGTGCACCTATGGGTTGTTTTTTTTAAGAAACCCTAGCAGAGAGCGTTTTTTAAAAAAACTTTATTTTTCCTGCTGCAGCAGCTCGTGGCTTCACCTTGTCTCCCTATACACGTCTCTGTCAGGATCTCCAGGTGCATTTTAACCTAGCTGTCTCCAAGGCACCTGTGTGCACATGCACTCTCTCTCTCTCTCACCTCCCTCTCAATATTTTGCATTTATTTATTGAGCTGCTGTGAGCAACATAAAAGGGCACCGCAAGCAACATGTTGCTCACAACAAGCCACAGGCTGGGGAATCACTGTTGAAGGTGGGGAAAAAAATTGTTCAGCCACCCATTTCTTCTTTCTTTTTGTCTCTTTCTCCACCTCCTCTTCATGTTTTACTTAGTTCATGTGTTCCCCAGTGAACATTATAATCGTGTTGCCGGCTGGATTCTACAGATCACAGGAATGAGGCAGATGTCAGCGGCTCCAGGAGATCCTATTCCATTCCGCAGCAGAATAAATGAGCACAAGAGAAGGGGCTGGCTGGTCTAGCAAGAAAACAGAGTCAACAGGCACAAAATCAAGGAAGAAAGAGACCCTGTGGGGACAGGCAGGCTGGCTCTGATTAGATATTACACTAACTTGATGTCTGCTTTCTGCGCTAACAGTGTTTTTAATACGTTTAATCGATACAGAGGGAAATAAGTCATGAGGCACAAGAAGCAGCTTTGGTGTCAGAAGCGATTCAGATTACCCGCAAATCCTGGCGGCAGTTTCTATGAGGATCAGGGTTTTGAATGTAGCCTGACAAGACACTGACATAGGCTGGCCTGACATTATCTATTAACAATGGCTTCTTTTGACTGCTGAAGGAGTGGCGGGGTCAGATGTACAAATGGAGATGTTTTATGCGCACAGACTGTGACATGTATAGGGTGTAAAAAAAGGGGGGGGAAACAAAAGAGACACATCTCTCCCTGAATTTGGGTGGGGTGGGGTGTCAGGCTGCCCTCTTCCCAGCAGGATAAGTTGCTCCAGGAGTCAGCCTTCCCAAGGGTACGTGACCACGTAATGAGGCCTAAATGAAGAGTCCCTTTCTTGCTTTAATAGGTCATTCTGATACCATCCCTCCCATCAGACACAACAGCTGAACCTAAAAATAAAACCCACGCAGTCCTTGCTGGGCAGTTGTGCCCTGTCAGGCTTTGCCCTTTCTGAGCCCTTTGTGGCCACGCCCTCTTTCCCAGCATTGTGACATCATCATGACACCTGGAAAGGGGGCGTGGCCACATTGCAACAGGGCTAGGCCAAGGGGCTCTCCCACCCCCTGCCTCTCACTGGTGCACCTGATCAGGGAGCTGGTGGCAGAACCCAGCTACTGAATGGCTAGCCCCTGTGGGGGTCAGGCCACACCATGCTCCCAGCTTCCTGGTTGGCTGCTGGCTTGTATATAAGGCCAGCCCAAAGCTACCGGAAGCAGTGTGGCTCAGTCATCAGTCAACTTCTTGATTCCCAGTCAGTTCCTGGTTCCTGTCTGGCCCCTCTGTTTCCATCTGCCTTGTGTCTCCTCATGTCTCCATGCACTTTGGACTGGCTCTGCACTCGCTGCCCCTTGTGTGTGTTTGGGGACAGCTAAAGGCTGGCCCTTCCGGCCCTCGCTTCACACCGGTCCTTCATATCCTCCCTGTTTGCCTTTCAGTTGTGCTCCTGGCGCTGAGGCTTGATGTGAGGTTTGGATGCCCACCCCAGCACCTAGTATGATGCCCCCACTCCACATCCATTAGGGGGATGATTGTAAGCCAGCTATGTGGGGTCAGTGATCCCACTGCAGGCCTGCCTCGCAAACCCACCCTTCCGTCTGCCTGCCTAATTCAGTTTGTCTGTCCTGACACTCCACATCTGACCCTCCACTGACTCTCTGGCCCAGATCCTGCACTGACTTACCTGGACTGAGACTCTGGTTGCCTTATGCAGCCCAGCAGCTGCAGCATTTCGGGTCAGCCAGCCCGAGGTTAACCCTTTCTGTGCTGTCAGGGAGCAGGGGATATACACTCTGCCACAGAGAGACAGGCCTCTTGAGCATGACTGCCAACAGCCCCCATTTAGGAGGGACAGTCCCTCTTTTGGGGAGCTGAATCCCACTGTCCCACTTTCAAGGCTCAAAGTCCCTCTTTCAGGAGGGAGAGAGAGAGTGACAAAAAGATCCTTAGGTCCCTTTTTCTTGGTGGCCCCCCCAGGAAAAGCATTCGAGAGAACAATGAGGAGGTGAGGGAATGACAAGAAACTACGTGGAATGATAAACAATAGAGCCACGTCGTTTCTTGTCATTCCATCATCTTCCCCATTGTCCTCTCGAATGCTTATTGGGGGCCGTGTACATGTAAGCATCTGACTGGGTGGAGCTTATTGGCTAAGGGGGTGGGGTTTGTCCCTTTGTAAGGCTGAAATCAGAAGCCAATTTTTTCTTGTGAAACTATCGCAAGAATCAAGAATTGTCACTGAGATCTCAGTACAACCTCGATGACAGACAGAGATCTCGGTCAAGAAATCTTTGTCAAAATACCGTTTACCGCAGTTTCCTGTTTATTGATTTACCATGTACTGCTTACTGTGTACCGTCTTCATCCAGGTAATGCGCATGCGCAAAATGCCACTTTGTGCATGCACATTAGTGGGATGAACATGGTACATGGTAAGCAGTACACGGTTAAACTGTAAATTGCAGTAAACAGTAATCGGTACCAGTAAATGGTATTTTGTTTTTGAGAAAAGCAACTAAAAATGGTGGGAGGTATGCTCTTTATCCCTTCTCCATCCCATCCCTCCCTCTCCAAAGAAGGATAAACATGCACCTGAAAGTGTTTGGATTAAGAAATAGCCACAAAACCCCTGTAATATTGTATGCTACGATGCTGACTCCGCTGCGAAATTATGTCCTTTCACATCCCCCCCCCAGAGCCAAGCAACACTAATAAATGGCCCTTTCTCATCTGCAGCCCATAATCTCCCTGCTGCTGGAACCCATCTTGTCATTTTCCTTGAGATGCCAAGCCACAAATGAAATGTGGGCTCAGGTTTCAGTTGCGATGTGCAAAGTAGGGATCTGGGCACGAAAAGCTAAATCCATCAAGAACACAGGGGGCTTGTCAGGAGCTGGGCAGCAGTAGTTCTGAAGAGGATCTGGGGTTATAGTAGATGACAGACTATGAGTACAAACATATGTGCATCTGCACATCTGCGTGGCAGGTCAGGTTGGGGGACGGAACCAGACCTTCCCCCGGCCTGACCCGGCCAAGAAGGTGGAGCGGGGAGCAACATGTGGCCACAGCTCTGCCCCCGTGTTGCGGCTGGT
The DNA here is from genome assembly GCA_003113815.1 of Sphenodon punctatus. Taxonomy (NCBI): domain Eukaryota; kingdom Metazoa; phylum Chordata; class Lepidosauria; order Sphenodontia; family Sphenodontidae; genus Sphenodon; species Sphenodon punctatus. The sequence goes on from QEPC01008474.1 coordinate 5,599,504, forward strand.
GCACGCCTCCCCCTGCCCCACCATGACAGGCAGCCATGGCTGACTGCCATGGCAACCCTCCATGCCGGACCGGGTGGGCATGAAAGCAGATGCGCCCACCTAGTTCACCAGGCTCTGGCCCACCTGGGCGGCTTGCGGGGCTGGACCGTGGGCCTGTTCTGGGCCCACTTTTCCAGCCCAGCTGTCAACCCTGCTGGGGTCTGAACTGGACCCACATCTGGTGGGCTTGCAACAGATGTGTGGGTTCGGCGCTGGCAAGCGGGGCGATCCGGGCCAGTGTCTCATATGTTCACACCCTGTGAGTCCGCAACGGGACGCAGCAGCTAAAAAGGCAATCGGTATTGGGGGTTGCAGAAACAGAAGTACTGTCTCTAGACCAGGGTGGGGATTTCAGAGGGCCCTGTCCTGGTTTGGGCATCCCACTTGAAGAAGGACATTTGCCTGGGAGGAAGACTGGCCCTTTACAAGTGAGCTAGAAGCAGCCAGGAGACTGAGCTGGCGGGACTGCAGGTGCGGAGAGAAGTTAGGGACAGCGCCTGAGGGAAAACAGGTGCGTGGGCATGGCGAGAGCCAGCCCTATGAGGCAGAGCTCAGTGCTGGGGGGGAAGGCAGGGGGGCTGTTGAACTGTAAGGAGCTGCAGAAGGCTCTGAGGCAAAGCCTCTTCTGGGTTCCAGAGAGCCTGTGCCTAGCTCAAGGGCCCCAAGAGACTGTGAGAGGGCCTGGATAGGAAGCGCCAGCGAGCAAGAGAAGCCCATTGAACAAAAGGAAATAGAGGCCAAGGGCCAGAGGGGCCAACAGAGAAGCCTCCAGATAATAGGCAGATGAGAATAACACAGACGAGCCTGACCATAGAAAGGACCTATGAAAACACGAGGGAACTAGTGAGGGAGAACCTAGCCCTCCGCCAAGAGGAGAGACCATTAAGGGCGGCTCTCGCCGAGTACCAAGAGCCTGGAGAGTCGGAGAAGGAAAAAGAAATAAATGAAAACAAACCCCTGGGAGATGACTGTGTAGCGGTGTTCATTTTATGTTGTGCAGTCGTTTCTTTTACCAATGACTCAAGCTGTTGAAACACTGATATATCAGAAACATACCTGCCAGCTCTATTTTTGGAGAAATTGTATAAATAAAATTTTAAAAAAATTTAAAAAAAGATTGTGAGCCCACTGGGCCAGGACCTGTCTCAGAAATATGTGGCTGTAAAGCGCTGCGAATGTCCAGTCGCGCTATAGAAATTATTCGTAGTAAAATGGCACCCAGTTATTCTCTAGAATTAGAGGGAATGGGTTTAAATCATAGGAGAAAAGATTTAAGCGAAACATTCAAAAGAACATTATAACTCCCAGGGCAGTTAAGTAGCGGAGTAACTTGTGTTAATGTCAGTCAGGATTTCACCCTGGGCGTAGTACTGAGACCGCGCTTATGGCCTTGGTTGATGATCTACGCTTGGAAATCAACAGGGGCAGTTGCACCCTATTGATCTTGTTAAACCATCCAGCAGCCTTTGATGACAGTTTGATCATGGGATGCTGTTGACACATGGCTACAGCAATCTGGGAAGGGGTGCACGGGCCCACTCCGGAGTGGTTCATTCAAGTCCCAGAGGGTGGTGATGGGCAGTGGTTTGTCATGTCCTCTGGGGTCCCGCAGGGTTCCATCTTGTCTCCCCTCCCATTCAATGTGTATCTGGGACCGCTGGGTGAGGTCGTAGGGAGATTTGGAGTGAGGTGCCATCAATATGCTGATGACACCCAACTCTCTCTTCTTTTCATCTGACCCAGATCCTGCAGTCTTGCTGCTTACCCAGTAACCTGGCGGTCATTGGGCACTTTGTTAAACCAATTTAAAGCTCATCTAGCTTTAGCAACTCACTCCTGTATCATTCGCGCCACGGCTGCAAAGCCATTTCGTACCTCGCCACTCGTTCCCTAGCGGCCAGCCAGGAAATTGCACTAGAGAACACTTATCCCATCATGCCTTGTACACAAAGCATTCTGGGATGTCACAGTGCCTTCTTGTTACTGCAGAGAGTTCACAGCAAGCCAGGCACCATGCACTGCACCCTGGGGATGATTCATGTATAAGGTTAGCCAACTTACCACGAAAAGCGTTCACTTTTCAAGGTACTTCAGTTTAGGAAGAGACGGGTTTCTGTGATCCCATGTCTTCCCAGAGCATGCACTTTGACTCCCATTCCCAGAACAAGGACATAGATGTAATAGGGAGAGCGGCTAAAAAGGGGCACACATTCATATTTAGGACTAAAAAGGGTCACACAGTCACTATCTGTGTGTAATACCCGCATTTTTGAGTAGTCTATTGCATGCTCGGTGGGTCCCCGAGTACCAAGACAGGCTCCCAATTACCTTAGAATACCTGGTGTTTCCATTACCAAACTACCCATTTAGTGCATCAGGATGGGAGCGGAAGTTGAAAAAATGGCTATGGAAGTTGGAAAATCGGTACCGGAAGTCAGAAAATTGATACTGGAATTTGGAAAATTGGGATGAAAAACAGTAAACAGGTATATTGAGTAGCCAGTCAAGCGCTATTTATTTATTTGATTTTTATTTTGTTTATTAGAATTTATATCCTTATTTATATGGATTTGGATAATGATCTGATTCTGTATTCTTATTTTTTTGGGGTGTTTTATATATTTGTATTGTTTTTGCATTGTATTTGTATTAATTGTGTTTGTTGACTATGGCGGAAGCGAATGCCATAATAATAAATTTCCAATTACTAATGACTGATTACTCAGAATTTATATCCCACCTTTTCCCGCAGGCTCAGGACATCTTACAAACAATCGTTGCATACTCATTAGTACCAGTGTTCCTGGGACGCATCACGTACTGGCATTTCGATGGGTACACTAATTTCAGCTTAGTGCAGCCAAGCCTTGCGCCCTGGTGCAGCTGCGTCCCTTGGCACTGAGAGAGGGAGCAGGAGTCCCCCGTCCTATCTTCGTCAACAGGGCTCATTCCATCCTAGCTACACCCCTGCTCCGGAACGCTGCTGCTTGATATGAGAACAATTCCAAGGTATGAGCGAGTTAGGGACTTATTAAATCGATTTAGATGTTCATGAGAATGCGCCCGAGAGACACAGGTGAACATTGGGGTGTTTCTATTTCTGAAACAAACAAGCAGCCAGCCAACCAAAGCGTGCTTACCTGTCAGCAGCACACAGAGTCCTGATTTGTTGTACATCTGTGTTGCGGCGTTACAGCCTATCGATTTCCACTGTTGTACAGTGTAGGAAACTCCCTGGGTAATGCGGCTGTGAATTAGTCAGAAATGGGCATTCCATCACCATTTTGTGGGGCAGAATAGATAGAGTCGATTCGATATTTAAAAACAAAACAAAAACTGGGTGTTGCTTTTCTTGTCAAACAAGTTTAAGAAACCAAAAGTGCCAAACTGCGTCCTCATATATTTCTGTGTACAGCCCTTGCTGTCTGCAGCATGCTTCAATAATTGGTTGATTGATTGCAAACAGGTCATGCACAATGGGAAGGAATTAGTAGCAGTTGTTTAACATGTCCTGTTTAGAGAGGTGATAGCATGCTGCGACCTTCCGCTAGTGTTGCCAGATCAAAATCTCAAAAATGAACAGCACCCTGGAGCTGTGGGGTGGCTGGTCTATGGGGCTCTATGCAGGGCTGGCCTTAGACTTTGCAGGGCCCAGGGTAAAGATAAAATGTCCCATCCCCTTCCCCGCACCCTGTACTACCTCTGTGGCTCCATCCCCCTCGGGGGCACGCTCTGCAGAGTCCTAGAGGTGGTTGTGCTTGGGGCCCCGCATTCTGTCCTGGTGAACATGGGGTCTACTGTGTCCCCTCTCCCCTGCCCAGAAGTAAAGAAAATAGCAGGTCTGGAGGCAGTTCTTCCAGATTGCCCTGCACTAAGGCCGGCCTTGGCTGGCTCTATGGAGCTGGGGGAGTGTCTGGTCCATGGGGTTCTATGGAGCTGCCTTTTCTGTGGGTCTCTATAGAATTTAGGGGTGTTCATTTATTATTGTCTTTTTAAGATTAACTTTTCATTACATTTTTAACGATACAAAAGAAACAAAAATGGTTGGTTTACAGCATCTCTAAGAGTAGATGATAAACAAACTACAAATGACTTATTGTGAAACCTAGTAGAGAAGAGAGAGGAGAAAAAGGTAATAGAGAACGAGATAAAGGAAGAGGGGTGAGGCGAGAAGACAAGGGTGAGAGCCAACCAAAGAATTCAATTCAGTAACTAAGAAGCATTCCATATGTTCACCCATAATTTCCTGGTTACACCCATCTCCCCAGAAACTGGGTCTGGTTTCAGACGACACAGTAACAGTAATACAGTAAACTGATTAACCATTGTGGTATTATCCAGCTATTCGGTTCATCAGCCATCACAGTCGTCAAGACCCGTGTGGCAGTCCCTGAAAGCTCCTGGCCTTTTAAGAGAAGCTAGTCCCATCCTAGGCTCAGGTGCTAATAGGGAACCGTGCCTAAGGATACAGCTGAGCTGGGTGTGGCAGGGGCCAGTCCAGGAGAGTGAAAGCCTAGGAAGAGGGTGGTAGGGTACTAGCTCTTTAAGAGCTAGGAGCCAGAGGGTTAACCCCGCCTACTCAAGTGCGTATAAAAGAAACCCAAGCTAGCTAGAGAAGCAGTCTGTGCCTGACTGCAGGGGGGGAAGGCTCTCTGCTGGGAGCTGCATTGCAGAAGCGCTCTAGCCAAGGACTGAAAGAGGATGATTGGAGTACAGAGTGCTGTGCTTTGACTAAAAGCATGAGATTGTGTGCAACAGCCAGAGAGCTGTTGCCTGGCTGTATATAGAGACTGTGTCTGAGCTGTATATATGGTGGAGGACTATTAATAAGCCCACAGGGAGTTAATTTGGACTAGTGACTGTGTAGGCCTCATCCTGCTGGGTCTTACCTTGGGGAACCATACCCTGCTACAACCCAGGTCTTGAACCCTTATCCCCAAGGGTGCTTGGGTGGTGTCTGTGGGGATACTGCTTCACCTTGCCCCAGCCCCCCTACCTCCTTGGAAAGCCTCCCTGTCATGCCTCAGTCACGCCCCCTCCTATCTGTCTCCAGCCCCTGTCGCTTCCTGATTGGCTGCCTGATGACAGCAGGCAACTGGGTGGAGCAACTCTCACCTGATCCTCTTCTTGGCACGCCTCTGTGCTCAACCCTTGTCTTTAGCCTTGCTCCTTGACCTCCTTGCTCCCAGTCCTGCCTCTTCTCTAGCCCTTGGCTTCAGCCTTGCTTCTTACTTGGCCCCCCCCGCCTTGTCTCCCTGCCCTGATCCTGACCCCCTCTGCCCCAAATCTGCCCACTTCCCAAATGTCCTTCACCCTCCAACTCTTACGGTGATAATCAGTTAATGGCCAGATAACCATCAAACTATCCGGAATGGTGGATAGTAAATTTACTATTCAGCTCAGCTCTAAGCCTGAGCACAAGCTGTTAGGCGTAAATACGGCCACACAAGCAGCCATGTGGTCAGGAATGCCCACGTGGGTAATTCTGAACACGTAGCTTGTGCGACAGCTAAGACCACCCACAGGCGAGAACCCGCATCTCTAGGGGCTTCTATCCATGTTTCACTCCCTTCTTGTCAGGCCGCGTGTAGTCGGAGGCTAGCAGGCCAAGTTCCTTGGGGTGTGGTGGAGTTCTGCACGCTGGTGCCATGTCCACAAAACTGTTGCAGAGGCTCTCCAGAGTTGCCTGTTGATTCTGCACTGATAACAAAGACGCTTTTTACATGGCTTTCCTCCTCTGCTCTAGGGGTAGCAAGGGAAAAGTGTGTGGCTGAAGGGAATGAGGACACATCCAAGATGCAGCTCCATTGCTACTTGTATTTGCTACTCATGGGTTTGCTACACCCAAGTTGACTGAGTTGCTGCAATTTGCAATTATTTTTGCGGAATCGGCCAGTCCTCGCAGTGACAGGCTGAAATTGCAGTGAAACGGCAGTGGGATCTGTCTGTCTGCAGGAACTTTAAATCCTGACTCGGGCATTAACTTGTTGCCTGACCCCATACTAAAACAGCTGCTGTAGCTGCCGTCTGTCAAGGAGGTGTGACCACAACCTTGAGGGTCAGTAGGCCCTTCAGAGATGAATTAGTGGGGAGGTGGAAGGTCTTAGAACCCTATGTTTTGGTGAGGGAGGTCTGGGCCTTTAACATGGAGGGGGGAGTTCTGAGGTGCTGAAATTCCAGAGGATTTGAGTGGTGTTTGTTTAACAAGTTGTGATTCTAGTTCAAACCTGTTGAAAAAGCATGCTGGTAAGCAAATTTGCATGTATAATTTGTTTCATAATTATGCAAATCAAGGTAATTGTGCAAATATGAATGCTCGTGGTGGATTTGAAGGATTTGGTTTCACTGGTTGCAGAATTGAAGATTTTTGCTGCACTGTTGCCTATGCCTTCTTAACCTTGAGGATCCATTGCTGCACCTGGATTGCCAAGTTGCGGCGGTTGCCAGGAGAGCTTTTCACTAACTGCATCTGGTGAGATGGCTGTGCCGTTGTCTATGCCTTCGTAACCTTGAGGCTAGACTACTACAGAGCGCTCTACATTTGCCGCCCTTCATGACTGTTTGGAAGCTGCAGTTGGTGAGAACATGGTGGCCCGTTTTCTGTCAGGGGTGGGTTGCCAGGCACATGCTACATATGTGCTCCAGCATCTGCACTGGCAGTGGCTACCAAGAGCTTTCTGGGCACAATTCAAGGTGCTAATGCTCACGGTGAATTGGCAGAACTGGGCAGCAGTACTTGCAGTAAATTTGCAGAACTGGACATTGCTGGACGTAGAATTGAAATTTTTTTGGCACAGTCAACTTGGGTCCCTGCTCATGGGTAATACCTGCATTTTTTCCCCAAGTAATCTATCAGGTGCCCGATTGGAACCCGAATTCTGAGTTCGGCACCCAATTACCTGATAATACCAGGTATTACCGGTAAATTCTAAAACCGTAAATCCGTACAGGAAACGGTACCAGGAGTTTGAAATTCAGTACTGGAAGTTTTTTTTTTACAGCTGGAGAGTTAAGTTAGAGCAGCCTCGGGGCTACTCTAACATGGCATGGAAGATACTGGTGGCAGAGGGCAGCAGACAGGCCACTTGGTTGGGAGTCAGGAGAGAGGGATTGTTTCCTGGCTCTGTAGGATTTTGTGGAAGACTTCTCACCTTCCAGTTCACAGTGCACCCACTTTTGGGAGCTGCTCTGAGGCCTGTATCTGGAGAGTGCTGTGCTGGAGTTACTGGAGGCTGCAGGAGACTGGAGAAGAGTAAGCCATCATCCCCTCCCTTGACCTACGTTCTGGGCAGCGCAGTCATATCCGGTGTGTTACACAATTCATGTGTTTTAACTCTTTGCCATCTCTTTTGCCTCCCCCTTCTTCTTCCTTTTCACTCTGTCTCTCATGTATTCCTTTCTCTTATAATATTTCCTCATTGTCTTTCCTTCTCATGATTGCCCACCACCACCAAAAACACCCTCCCCCACCCTTACCTCTCTTTGTCTTTTTTCCCCTTCCCTCTTTCTTTGTCTTTTTTTCTCCATGCCTCATGGTCTCTCTCTCTCTCTCTCACTGCTCTCCCCGCTTGCTTGCTTGCTCTCTCTGTAGACTGGTCTAGTGGCCTGGTTGCCATCTGCTGCCTGTTTTTGTGTATGTGTGTGTGTGTGTGTGGTTTTTTTTTTTTTATGAGGTTGAGATCAGATGGCATCTAATCGATCGTCATGGTCTCCATAGTTACCAGGGTGACAGAGTAGTTGGGAGAGACACATACTTCAGCCTGGGGCTGTCAGACCATTCCTGAGAGGAACAGAAAGAAATCAAGCCTCTTGCATCACGTTACATATTTACAGCTTCCTCGACTCTGGGAAACATGGGCCCTGTGTATGTTTCACGCCGTTATCCCCTGTCTTGGCTCCGGGAGATACAGGCTGAGTTTTCTATATGACATTTCCAGGGACAAAGGTGAAATGTAGCTTTGGAAACTCAAGAGGATTTCCACTTTCCCTCAAACACCTTGGAAGTTTTAATTGTGTTTTTATTTTAGTTTATCAGTGATAGTTCCTTCTTATCCCTCTACACTGGGAGGTTAGACTGGGGACAATAATGTTCTCCAGAAACAGAATGGCAATCTATTACTATCAGAGGGGTTTTTTTTTGCCTGTTATACCCAGGGCCCTGTGTTCACTGCAGCAAAAAATCTTAAGTTCTGCAACCAGTAAAGCCAAATTCTGCAAATTGACCATGAGCGTTAATATTTGCATAATTAACTTGATTTGCATAATTATGCAACAATTTGTACATGCAAATTTGCTTACCAGCATGCTTTTTCAACATGTTTGAAATAGGGTAATTTCCAACATGACGAGATCACAGTCAACCACCCTGAATCACAGGGGGGTGAAAATGTTCTGGTAGAAGACTGAAAGAAAGGAAAAATAAAGGGTGGCGGGGTGTTCTTGTGCTTTATACCAGAATGGTAAGTACTGCAGTAGTCTTTCATGTACGTTGCGTTTATGTATGTATTCGTATGTTGGATCACCCCAAGGGAGTGGAATAATGGGTGCGTGCCCTTGGAGAGCTGGTGTGCGGCCATGCCCCTCGGAGCTATAAAAGGCTGAGTCAAGAAGAAGACAGCTCAGTTGGCTAAGGGCTCTCTGGGGGAAAGGCTGGAAGCAGTTTTCTTCTGGCGACACAGCACAGGGAACCCTCCAAAGTGCTGTCCCAGCAAGGGGAAAAGTCCCTGAGGGGACAGATCAAAGGGGTCTATATTAAGACCCCGCTTTGTGGCTCAAAAGGACTTATCTGCTGAAGAGGTTCCCTTGTTGGCCAACTCCAAGAGAACTGTTTTGGAACAGCAGCTGGGTTAAGGACCTCTAATAGCTGCGTGCTGCACCCAGCCAACAGACCCAGTGTCACTCTATAGGGCCAGGGCCTGAACTGAACCCTAGAGGTGGTAGGAGACTTCTTAGCGCCACTGGCTCACTTTGTCCAGGGCCCGGGGTTGGCACTGAAGGCCTTCCCCAGTGCTGATCAAGCAACACCCCCTCTCAGCCTTTGGAACAGCACAGCAGTCCTTCTGTTCATCTGCCCTGGACACTTGGTCCATGTGCTTGACATGATTCAACACTGACCCTTCTGGACCTTGTCCTAATCCTGCACTGTTCTCTGGGCCCTTGGGCCCTGGTCCTGCATGAACACCCTGGATCTGATCCTGCATCTATCCTCCGAGCCCCACCCTTGGTTCATGACAAAACCAAATCCTGAGCTCAGTCAACCATACCCCATGTTCCTCTGCTTTTCCCTGAGTCTGAGAAGCAGGGAGCGATCCCTCTTTAATTTGGGTTGCCTTCAATCTCACGTGCCCACCATTGCAGGGGGGGTCAGAGGACTGACCCCAGCACCACTCTGCTACCTATCCTATCCGGTACAGGCCGAGCCATGCAGTCCGTCTGTCTGGTGTGGTTGAGGCACACCAATTTCTGTAGCCTACAGAGCCCAAGGGAGTGATGTGCGCAGCACCGCATCCAACCTCCTTGGACTTCCCCAACCCAATGGTTCAGGTTCCCATTCACAGCTGGGTGGACTGCAGGTGGCCATTCAGCATGAGGCCAAGCAGAATTTGAACCCACAACATTTAGAAGTTGTAGTCAAGAACCTAATAACCACTGTGCCTCTGAATCCTTTCTATCACCTCTAATGCTGGTAATCCTTCTCTGATCTCTTCAATTTAGTTTCCTATGCCAGGCGTTTCACCCTAGCGTCTGGGCATCTTAATATGGCAGATGAAAAATCTTTGGCTTTCCTTGGTCATTGCTCTGTGGAATCATTATCTAAGTGAACGGTATGAATACAGCCCGTTAAAGTGACGGAGCACATTGTTGAGTGTCTGATGCTGTTCTTTTGCAAGGGATTATTTATGTTACAGCGGTTTTCCACTCAGATGGCAGCCGTGCGCCCTGGAAAAAAAATGTAAACATGACAGCATCTCTCTAGCTTGCAGCGAGGTGTCGGTGCATGACTGTGCATGCTCCATCGTATATTAATACACCGGGGCTGGCCAATCCTGCTGGAGCATTCAATCATGCCATATTAGAATAGAACTTAATGGAGTCAGTGGCTAAGACCTAGTAGCCCAAGATACACGTAAGACCTTTACAATTAATGGAAAAGGGGGGGGCAGAGCTTTTTTGGAGATGCTTGTAAAAGAGTAAGATAACAGGCACTGATCAAGTGTTGGAGGCTATGAGAGGTGAGAATCCAATGCTCCCTTTCATGAATTTATTTATCAGCCCCTTTAATAGTAGACACACTGGCCTCCCCGAGGCCAAAATGCAATTTCTTTCTCCTCCCTCAGCGGGAGCTTTTTCATGTCCCCATTCTCCAGGTTCTGAACTGCACATTTAATAAGCAATAAAGCATCATTGCCTCTTGATTCCAAGCCCTGAAGCCCACCCCACCCCCATCCACAGGCAGATGTGGGGCTGTCCTTTACCCACGGTGGGGGTGGGGGATGTGAACTCTGAGGTTGCATGCAGGGGTTGTGCACACACGCATGCCTTCGACTACACTGCAAGAGTCCCTGTGCACTAGTGTCCTGTGCTTATTTAAGTCCAGGAAATGGGGGATGCCTCAATCCCACTCTTCAGTACCATGGACAGGGACCCGGGCCTTAAAGCTGCAATACAGATGAATTAATTGCTGCTCTGGGACCTGAAACGCCCGTTATTACTAGCTGTGCACTTAAAAGGATAGAATTACGCTGGCTACTCACTAGCTACCCATGAGCTGTTCTTGGGGGGCAGATCAGCAGGTTCCCCATCACTGGTCCTGATACTGCTGCTTGCTGCTCCTCTGGACTGGCTGGCAACAAGAGAAGCAGGCCTCGGAGATCTTCATCCCTGCCACCACTTAAAATCATGGAATCTCGTCCATTTTGACAAATTTGGATGGGTTCAGAGGAGGGCAACCAAGACACTAAAGAGTCTGGGAAGCAAATCTTTCCAGAGGAAAGGTTGAAGGAACTGGATATGTTTAGCCTAGCGAAGAGGAAATTAAGGGACAGGGCCGGCCTTAGAATTTGGGGGGCCAAGGTAAAAGCAAGTTGTGGGTTCCCCCATGACCCCATCCCCTTTAACATTTGGCAGCTTGCTGCTTGCTTATAAATGCAAAGTATCATATATGTTTTTAAAAACACATCAGTGCGACGGGCAAGTGAAACCACGGAGCTGAAAACTGATGATGTGAGACACAAAACCTAACACTGGCAAGAATGTTCAGCAAGATTTTCACAAACGGAGGGTAACTCAGGAGGATCCATTTTGCAACAGGCTCCGATGAAAACACCGGTGGGAGGGAGGACGCAGCTCCCTCCAGCAGCCCAGTCATGTTGGGGGAATAAGAGGGGGTAGCACTGCAGCAGCAGCAGCTACAGCTGGACCCACGTGGGGGGCGGGCTGGCATGGCCATGCAGTGGAAGTCCCACACTCACCCCCTAGCTGCCGCCACCTCCAGGACTGCCTCTGCCCCAGCCCTGGGAGGGAGGCAGGGCCAGTACTTAGGAAACAGCCACAGCTCCTGCAGGGCCCTAAAGACCATTGGCTTACTCAAAGCTTAGGTGCTGAAAGTCAAGGCCAGCTAGGGATGGACGAATGCGGTTCGGAAGTTCGGAGTTTGGCCCGAACCCGGCCTCTTCGGATGACCGAACACAAACCCGAACATACTGAACAGAACCAAACACCAAACGGCGAAATGGCCAAACAGTTCGGTCAGTTTGGATCGCGTTCAGGTGAGTTCAGGTGGCAAAAAAAGGTTCACTGTAAGGTGACAGGGAGGGGTAGTACTAGTCACTGAGGAGCAGACTTCCAGGCACCAGGGGTGGAGAGGCTTGCAAGAAATGAAACTATCTGCCTCCCCCCTTCCCAACACCTTCTGAGCTAGTCACTGTTCCTGAACAGCAGGCGTTGAGTAGGATTACTAGATTGCTTTAAGTTTTTCATTTCATTTTTGTACTGAAATGAAACTTAAACCTTAAACTGAAACCTTGTGTTTGTGATTCCACCCCCCATCCCATATAGAGAGAGATAGAGAGATAGGTTAGGGATAGTAGTTGTAGGAGCTAGCTTAGTGATAGAGATAGCATTAGTGATTTCATTTTAGTGTTTGTAGGAGTAGGCCTGTGTACTTATTAGATAATCCATTTAGTTCATAGCATTAAGAATAGTTAATAGCAGTTAGATTTAGTGTAGATAGTGTAGATAGATAGATATAATAATAGATAATAATATAATAAAATAAACCCATATAAAAACAAAAAAACCAAATAAAAAACAAAAGAAAACCATATAAAACCCAATAAAAAAACAAAAAAACATAAAAAACAAAAAAAACACCCATAACATTTCCCAAATGGCCGAACCAAATGGCCGAACAGCCAAACAGAACGGCTGAACGGCCGAACCTGAACCCAGCGAACTAACCAAACGGACGAACCGAACGCAGCCGAACCGAACAGACGAACCGAACGTGGTCGAACCGAATGGTCGAACCCGAACCGCGATCTGTTCGCCCATCCCTAGGGCTGGCCCTACTGTAAGCGGGGCCCAGGGGGGGAAGAAATGCAGGCCCCTATACCTTCCTGGCTCACGGGGCGCTCCCCAGCTTGGAGGCGGCGTGCTGCCTGGGCTCTGGGACGGGCCTCCGCCCATCCCCAAGCCTGAGCGGCCAATCGGATTTCGACCGGGTCAATTATCTGATCCGCTGCTGGTGTCGCCACTGTCATCGCCGCTGCCGCCTCTGGCCTGGGTCCCACACCCCCTCCACTGCTTGGCACAGTCTCTCCGCCAGGGGAAATGAGGGAGAGAGAGGCAGAGGCCCCGCCTCTCCCTCAGTTCCCCTGGCTGAAACAGCCAGGCAGGTAGCGGAGGGGGCCAGCAGCATGAGGGAGTGGTGGGGGCTCTGCCTTCTTCTCCCTCACTTCTGGTGGAAATGAGGGAAGACGCAGAAGCCCTGCCTCTCCCTCACTCTCCCCCCCCCCAGTGCCTGTCAGTCTCTCAGCCAGGGGAACTGAGGGAGAGGCGGGGCCTCTGCCTCTCATTCCCCCTGGTCGAGACTGTGCCGGCAGCGGAGGCGGGGGGGCGCGGAGGGGGGGGAGAGACGGGGCCTCTGCCTCTCCCTCACTCCTGCTGCCCCCACACCTGATCCGATTAAAAAAAAACAACAAAAACCCATCCCCCCCCCAAGCACGGGGCCCTGGGCGGTCACCCCTAGCCGCCCCTCGGTAAGGCCGGCCCTGCTGAAAGTCAGTCTAATGTTGTGCATGTAGCATCTACAGAAGGGGACCTCAGTAGTTCAATATGCGAGCAGCACCCCAAACTTCAGAGAGGCCAACTTATGACCTAATAACTAAATTAAAACCACAGTTCTTCCTAATATAGAAGCAAAGGAAGCACGCATCATATCTAGAACTGAAATGGATAGCATAAAAATTATCCACGGTTACTATCCGGTATTCTGGGAAGCTTGGTGGTTATTTGGTAACTAGGGGTGTGCAGAAGGCATCCCTATCATTTTAATTTTCATTTACAAACACCCCATAAGTTTGGGGGGGTTTCATAAATGACCCTACCCTACCATTTGGGGTTTTTCATTCTCCTCGATTATTTTATTAAAAAATTACTGAGTAAAAGAACCCACCTGCTGCACATGTTCAAAATGGCTGCCGGGCCGTTCTGCGCATGCGCAGACCTGCTGCAAAATGGAGCCAACACTGCCGGTGCCATTTTGAGAGAGGGCGGCACATGCATACAATGATCTGGCAGCCATTTTCCACAGGCACAGTGATTTTTTTACAATTATTTTTAAATTTAAAAATGAAAAAGAAAAATTGCTACGGACATGCAAAATGGCTTCCAGGGCCATTTCTGCACACGCGCAGCTCTTTCCCAAAATGGCATCGGCAGCATTGGCGCCATTTTGGGAAAGGGTGTGCATGTGTAGAATGGTCCCAGAAGCCATTTTGCTCACACACACGGGGGATTTTTTAATTAATTTTTTTATTTTAAAAATGAAAATGGATGAAAGGAAATGAAAAATCATTTGCTTATTCATCTGATTTTGTATTTTAAATACTAAAATGAATGGGGCTTCATTTGTTTTATTAATTTAAAAATGAAAATGAATTGCACATCTCGACTGGCGGCCACAGAGGTTAACCGCGAAACCGGAATACCGGATATTACCATTTACTGCATTACCACATAACCAGCCAGTCCAAATAGAGGGAAGGAGGTTTGTTTTTTTGTTTTTTTAAAGTCAAATGGTAATTAAACAGTAATGTAGTAACCGGAAATTTGGTAATCTGGTTAACCGGATAGTCGGCAGATACCAAACCAGATATCATTTGCTATCCGACTGGGGTCTGAATACTGCAATATCAGGCTAGATACCAGGTAATAGCAGATACTCATTTCAGTTCTAGTCATATCCGTGCTATCATGTGATCATATGACTAGGTGTTTTTTTTCTAGCCTAAAATGACCCTCGAGGCTTCTTTCAACTCTGTGGTTCTACAAAACTATGGTTTTTAGACTGTAAATCCTTAAGCAGAGACCTGAGATCCTATCACTACAAATGTTGAGCGCTAGGCACATTGCTGGTCTTATATTAAAAAATAGCAACAATGAATAAGTAATAGCAACCCAGGCTAGAAAATTAATGGTTTGCTGTTGACTTTAGAAATGTGATATACTGACTCCCGGATGCCGCTCTTTGGGGGTCTCTTGCTTGGCACGAAAGAGGCATTTCTCCATGTCTTAAGCCTGCGTGCAAGGAGGGCATCATCTCCCGCTCGCCTCCCGCAAATGAAGTTTGTCAGTGCTCAGCTGCGCCGCTGAGCGAGATGTTGTACAGCGCCTCGCCTCTCGTGGGAAATGGGAACTCAGAACTGGCATAAGCCACACTGTAATGGGATCCCAAAACAAAGGAGCGTGAATGAAGTGCTAATTGCATTCATAAAGACATTAACAAAGGAATTTACATGGCAGAAGCTTCCTTTCCCCCTCAAGATTCAGATAAACAGGCAGAAATGTATTAATAATCACTGAGGTTTGAAATCTTCAGTGTAGCTTCCTGAGCTGCCCTCAGCAAATCGGCCTTTATCTGTTAGCCCGCGGGAGCTTTCCCCTTTCCACTCCATTCCTGCCCTTTCTCCCCTGGATTACGCCTAGCTCTTGAAAGGCTGAAGTAGGTTTAAAGTTTTGTAAGGAAACTGTCTATCTGCAAAGGGAGGGCAGTTGCTCTGCTGATCCCAAATGCAAGAGATGAAGACATAGAACACGTTCTCATGGGACAAAAAATATGTCAGAACCGGTCTCCCTCACATTTTAAAAACTGTGTAAATAGATTAGTTCACAGGACACCTTGCTTTGAAATGGCAAAACAACAACAACCCCCGATTAATTTTAGGGCTCAAATGAAGGTTGAGTTCCTCCCTGCTCATTTCTAGTAATACGGGAAGGGATGCTTCCCACTCCAGTCCACCTCGCGGGTAACAAATGCCCCACAATGCCTCATACAAAACCCAGCTGAACCGCATTATGTAATTGCTAGCCGCAGTTGTGACACTACCTGTGGGGAAGAAACGTGTGAAAAATGATCAGGCATCATTCGAACGGAAACAAATACCCACAAAAACAGATATTTCTGCCAAATTTCCAGTCTCTGAATCAACTCAAAATTATCAGGTACTACTCGGTACCCAACTCGATTTGGGTACCCAAAGTCCCAAAATGTCGACTTCCTCAGTTCCAATATTTCATTTTCCATTCCAATTTACTGGTAACTGTAAAATCGAAACATGGGTACAGGAAAGGAATGCCTTTTCAGGTATCTGGGTCACCAATGGGTGACTGGGTAGCCCACTGAATACCCGGCACAGTACTCTGAAATGCAGGAATTGCTGCAGGTACTGAATTGGGTACCCATTTCTCCTCAGTTATCTCCCACAGGACCAGGGTCAATCTTACCACAGAGCAACTGCCCCGGGCACTGCTATTTTCTCTACTTCCGGGGGGCCTGCAGTGGGCCCCATTTTCACCTGGGTGTAGGGCCTCTCCTCCCAGTGGGACCCCAAACATGATCACTTCTAGGGCCCCCACAGAGGGTGCCCCTGAGGGAACAGAGCCACAGGGAAGAGGGTGCAAATCCAAGGAGCCCACATTTTATCTTTGCTCTGGGCCTTGCAAATTCTAAGGCTGGTCCTGCTCTTCAGGGAAGCCTCCTGACCCCAATTTCTCTAACTAAGGTAGCTGAAGGGAAGGCAGTGTTCTTTTATGGAGCAAAATGCTAAGGTTAGTACCTTCCTGGCCAGTCTACTCTGGGGGCCCCAAGACAGGGCCAACCTTAAGCAGGGCCAGTAGAAGCAGGGTTACCATACCTCCCTTTAAAAGAGGGTGGTTATGAAAAATACATGGTGCAGGGCTGCATTGGTTCCGGTGCAGCTTTGCAACATGGATTGTTCATAAGCATCCTCTTTTAAAGGGGAGGTATGGTAACCCTAAAGAAGCCACAGCCCAGTCCTCCACAGTCAGACTGGGGGCCCCTCAGGGAAGCCAGTCCTGGTAACCATGTGGGCAGGGGGGAAGCTAGATTGGAATGCTAGGGTTGCCATACCTCCCCTTTAATCCAGGATGCTTATGCAAAGTTCATGGTGCAGGGCTGCATTGATTCCCACTCCATTCCCCACCTAGTGAGGAAGTTGCTTCCTTCTTCCAGTGACAGGAAATGCTGCTGTGTCAGAGAGTGTGCCTCCCCTGCCCCCAGCTCGTGAGACCTGCTGCAATGGCACCAGCTGTCCACAATGTTATAGCTATGCCCTTGACTTTAGGTCCAGTGCTTCTAAGGCCCCGGGACGGGCTATTTCAGAGGGCCCTCTCCCTGCCTGCAACTCTGCGCCCCCAAAGGATGGCTGCTTCCCACCCGGCTTTCCCCCTCACTTTCAGTAAAGCACAGACCACCCTGGAATTCTCTCGCAGGGCGGGCGGGGGGTGAAGCCTTTGTGTGCGCAAGCAGGTGTGTGAAACACATATGACCCTTTGTTGGTTTTGTAAACATCCACCAAACTGCCCATGGTTAAAGGGGTGTGGTGGGCAGGGCCAAGGGGGACCCGCATTTTATGTTCGCCCTGGATCCTGCAAATGCTAAGGCTGGCTCTGAGCAGGACATTAAAAATTCAGGAGAAGAGGCTGGTGTGAATGTGCCCGTAGTTCACATGATTGATCTTTTCCTGGGGAAGATAATTTGCCTCTTCCTCTATGTTCAGAAGGAGAATTTCCAAACCATGTTGGCAGTTAAGTGTTGGCAGCTAACTGCTGCCCTTTATGCTTTGGATAATTCCCCGTCCTACCCTCCCCACCCTATTCTAAGACCGCTTTCCCCTGGAAAGTTTTATTTGATTTGCATGGACAGCTTTCCCCGCCACCACTGTGGCTAATGACACCTTAGAAGCCCCTCACCTCCTTTAATCTGGCCCTGGTATTCACCCCTAGATGGCTGGAGCCGGTGAGGTGCCAGAAGACCGGAGATGGGCAAATGTCCTTATCTTCAAAAAGAGGGGGGAAAGGGGGCTGTGGGAAACTATAGACTGGTCATCCTGACATTGGGCATTTTCAGACGTTACGAGATCATGCTCAACCACAGTGAATCCCCACATTGTGATCGTGATCCCGTAACATCTGTTGGGGGGAACAAAAGTTCTTCCCCAGATGTTCACCCCTGTGAATCACGGGGGGGAATCACATTCAACATGCAAACGGAGGTCCTGGCCGGACCATCTCGTCTGGCCCCCTACCACGGCCCGGAATCAGCGGCGGGATTCCGTGCCATGGTCAATGCTGGCGGCCGCTGCGGCCGCATTGGCCACAGCGCCCACCTGTCTCCCAAGAGGGCGGGCGGCCTAGGGAGTGGGGGGGGGCGTGCGGTAGCACGTTGTGCCACTCGCCCCCCCCCCCGGATTCCCCGCCAGGAGCGGCCAACACATCTGTTGGCTGTTACGTGTTGACCCTGGTGGGGAATCATTAGGGTGTTTCTGTAGCAGGGCGAATTGAGCCCCGTCACATCTGAAAATACCCATTGATACCTGGGAAGTTACTATAACAGAGTACAAAGCAAAACTTCCTAATGGTAAGAGCTGCTCAACAGTGGAACAAATTGACTAGATGACTAGGGTGTAGTAGATGATTTCTGGGATACCTTCCAACTCTATGATTCTATGAAGTTAGAATTTGCTAGGAAAATGTCCCTTATTGAAGAAAGAGGTTTGAGCACTGCTGGCATCAGCCTGGTCAAGTTCTAACCACGGGCAGCCATACTTTGGATGTCTCTACACGTCACTTTGGCCACCCTACTAGGGGTCTCCCGTGATGCTTGTTCATGCCAACGCCGAGGTTCACCACAGAGTGAATGCAGGTTTGTGGACTGGAACGTACCCGGGGAACCAGTGGTGCAGCAGTGGTGGAACCAGTGGTGCAGCAAGGCAGTGGCAGGCCCCAGCTGATGTCCCAATTATGGCCCCTTCTAAGGGCAAGTGGGCGAGGTCTTCCTAAGTGGCGGCCCTCTCAAGGGAACTCCTAGCCGGCCTCGGCCTTCCCTCCACAAAAGTATTTTCCATATTTTTTTAATATCTTTATGTATTGTAACCCGCTCTGAGCCTCATGAGAATGGGCAAAATAAAAATGTGAATACATGAATAGATAATAAACATTTGATTATGCAATAATAAGGTAATTTGGTAAACAGTATTGCAGCAAAACGGATAACTTTTGCTCTATTATCCGGTAATCTAGTTCAGTTAATAACTTTCGCGGTAAGCAGTTAGCTACCAAATAATCGTCGAACTAGCCAGAAATACTTGATATTAACCGTGGACTGTTTGGGGGGGTGTTTGTTTCTCCTCTGATCCAAATTTGTGTCTCATCCTGCAATGAGGCAGCCTAGCTCGTTGCGAACGTTAATTTGATTTCAGGGGGAGTTTGGGCGGTGCGAGAATTGCAGTCTCAGGCCATCGAAACTCCATCCTCCAAACCTATTTCCTTCTGCTTCCCTCTCTGGAAAACACGAGAAATAATTCCTTTCAGGAGGAAAGCATGACCTCGCTGTCACTTAGAGCCGCAGCCGAATGAGGGGTGGGAGGGGAGGCCTGAGCCAAGGCCTGGTTTCCAAATAAATGAAACGTGTATCCTCCATGCAGTCAGCTTCGAAGGAGAGCCTATCTCTGGAGTGATAGCAGGTGCTACTAAGCTATTTCCATTTTCCAGCTCTGCAACCTTAGGAACCTCTTTAATCCAAAGCCAGGCGCCAAGCCTCGCTCGCTCGCTCGCTGGCAGGCAGGCAGGCAGGCAGGCTTGCTCCTTGCTTTGGATTCATTTTCAAGCAGGCTTTTAATTTTTTGGAAATGTATCTCCCTTGCATGATGGAGGAGCCGAGGAGGGCTCCCTCCCCCCGGCTCCCTGTGGATTTCAATGAGCTGGTCTTTTACAAATCTAACTTTCAGTGAGGCTGATCCCAAGCCCCATGGATCTCCTCCTGCGCTTGTGCATGCGTGTAGTTTCCACGCGGCACTATGGGTCGACAACGGTGGTGTATGCGGTCTCCATGTGCGTGCACATGGTTACGGACAGGATCCACGGGGCTTGGGATCAGCCCCACTGTCAATAATAGCACAGTCATTCATGGTGGGAGTTTAATGCCAAGAGTTTAGAATCGCTTTAAAAAAAGATTAAGAGTAAAAGGAAACAGTTGAAGGACAGACACCTCCATGCTTTATTAAAGGACAGGCCTACTTCAACTGCGCTCAGGTGAAAGAGTCTGTGGGAACATCAGCCTGCCCAAGAAGCAGTGGTTTGCATAGTTTGCATATGCTGTGGGAGAATGTGGGTGGTGGAAGGGAGAAGGGTGGCCAGGTGAGACATGGGGGAGTCCATGGGAGTAGGGATTTATAAACAGGTACCCGATTTATTACCCATGAGTAATACTTACAATTTTGGGTGCCAGGTCGGGGACCCGAATACTCGGGAAAATATAAAACAGTACAGCAATTGGAACAGAAAGCTGGAAAACTGATACTGGAAGTCAGAAAATCGGGATGAAAAATGGTAAATCAGGTAGCCTATCAGACACTAGTCAGGTACCAATTAAAACCTGGCGTTACCGGGTCAGGTTGAGAGTACTACAATTTTGATGGATATACCCGTTTTTGTGGGTACTCCTCGTAGGCTCTTGGGCCCCAGTGCACGCTGTGCCACCTGTTCCTATTATAACGATGCCCTTGATGTGCAGCAGGTACAAGGCCACCTTGCAGCAAGCAGGCAGGCAGACATGTGGATTTATAGGTAGTGGGGGAGTTTATATAGCACAGTGGTTAAAAGACCCTATTGTGCCAGACAGACAGGTCAATAGATTTGTGCGTAGGTAGGTAGCTGGGGGTTCTATCGCCCAGTGATGACAAACGTTTTTGTCTTGGCCTGTTCTGTTTTAATCGTTGTGGCTTGCGGATCACCTCCAC
Source organism: Sphenodon punctatus (assembly GCA_003113815.1). Lineage (NCBI taxonomy): Eukaryota > Metazoa > Chordata > Lepidosauria > Sphenodontia > Sphenodontidae > Sphenodon > Sphenodon punctatus. The sequence goes on from QEPC01008474.1 coordinate 5,620,083, forward strand.
ACATATGCAGCTGCTCGGAGCCAATGCCATTCCAGCAGGGTTCTAGTGTCTATCTTGCCGAAGCACTTTCAATTAGGCTTTGGAAAGGGTTGACTCCATTTGTCTGCGCAAGGCTTGCCAAAGACAAAATTGGTTTCAGCCATCGCTGTTTCTCATCCAAGAAGTGCCCCCCTCCCCCTGCCCACTTCCTCAAGCTCCCTCCTCTCTCCCTGTATGCTGAGCAGGGAGCCCTCTCAGAGAGACATTTAGCTGGTTGGTTTTTTTTTAATGCCACTGAAACTTCATTTGCAAACTCGTTAGAAACTCTTTAGTAAAGCAGCCTAGTAAAGGAGATGATTAATATTGGTAAGCTCCTCATTTGCATATTAATTAGTCTCTGTACTCGACTAATTAAAACAGGGCTGCCTGTCTTTCTGGATTCCAGGTTGTTGCTGCCTGCCATTCCTGTAGCGTGCATTTAGTGCAGAAAAACAAGGCCACTGATATTACCACCCTGTCCTCACAGGTAGCCATGTTGAAGGTACCTGGAGCTAGAAAGGAGGCAACTGGCGCATTTCCTGTAAAAGACCAAGACAAAAGGATAAAACTCAATAGGGCAGGGTGTAACAATGAAGTCGCACTCAAGATCCCACAAGATTGTTCTCAAGTAGCAAGACTGCAACAGACTGTAATTTATTCAAAAGGCACGAAGGGGAGAACGAGACTGCAAGGGAGGCACACAGAGAGGTCTAACCAGGGCCCTACTGCAGCAGGGAGACACCAGCACTCTTTCCAACTTTGCCCACGGATTCCCTAGAAATCTTGCCCCTGATGAAGGTGCTCCCATGTTTGGTCCCTGGGTTGCTGAAGCGGGTACACCCGCAGGTAATACTCACATTTTCACGTACCGTTTAGGGTACTGGAATACCGTTCTAGTGCTCAAAAACATGACATTTTTGCTACTGGTTCTTAATTTTTTTTACTATTTTTGTTACCAAAATAATACCTCCAAAATCCAGGTCTAAATCGGGATAAAATCAGTATTTCAGTATACAAGTTTGTTGGTATTTTCACATTTCAGCATTTAGGGTACCTGATCGGAAACTAGTCCAGGTACCGATTCATACCCTTGGTTCAATTCAGGCACTGGAAATTGTGGCAGTGAGCTCCATGGACCCAGAGTAAATGCCAGTACAGCCAAATAGGACTGGGTGTTGATAGTCCCATTGGCTGGCTCTCAATAGTGCCAGCATCCCATTGGCTAGCTCATGATGCTGACACGGGGAGCCCTGTACAACTGCACAGTCTGCACTGTTCTGGATCAGTCCCTGGCTAAGGACTAGAGTTGACATTATCTTCCTGGAAGATTGCCCCCTCGAGACCTGTTTCCTGGGGTGGCTATAGTCAATACAGGGAAACAGAGAGAAATAAATGTAAGTGATTTTAAAGAAAGTGCCCTAATTTGGACAATTAATCTGTTTTAAGGGAATTCTCTCAAAGGCTTCTCTTAATGCTGAAATAGGTAGTTCATATTGTACCCACACGGGTTAATAATATTGGAAATTCTAGGTGGTCTTTCAGATGCCCAGTCAGGACCCGAATACCTGAAATACTGGGTATTACCATTACCATATTGCCCATCTTCTGCCTGGCCAAGCCATATTGTTAAACTGGTTTAGTGTCTTTCTGGATGTGTGTAACCTTTTTCCTGTCTTGGTAAGTTGTGCAAAATGGAAAACTGGTAATGGAAAACCAGAAATTCAAGAACACTGTCTTGGTAATTCAGGTCACTTGTCAGGCGCTAAAGGCCAATCTGCCTGAACGTAAGGACTAGGCCTTGAATCAGCAGCACCTGTGAGGGCTCTGACTGTGGTGGCTGGCACCTCAAGGCCACACCCCCTTCAGCCTTACTCCACGCCCCCTGCTTCCTGATTGGCTGCTTGCCATATAAAAGGCAGGCTGGCAGACACAGGAAGTTGGGTGGGTCATCTGTCTATTTCCTGTCTAGCTTTCTGGTTCCTGCTTGCTTCCTCCATATTGGGTGCCCTTGGCTTGGCTCGGCTCTGCTTTGCCCTTAGCCCAGTTTGTATTTAGATTGGCTCTACCCTGTCTTGTGTTTTCTGCCTGGACTCTGTTTGTGCCTGTCTGATCTTACCTCAAACTGGTCCTTTTGCCCCTTACCCCAAATCTGGTCCTTCTGCCCATTGTTCTGTCTCGCTGCCCATCCCATCTTAAGAGTATCTGAGATTAGGTGTCTCCCTGGGAGCACTGCTCGACTTCTGCTTTGATGCTTGCTCCACAACACCTGTGAGCCTACCCTGTGACCATGTCTGTCTGCTTACCCATCGTCTGCCTCCTGCTCGTCTGCCCACCCGTCATCTGCCCTACCCTCTATCCTCCTTCCTGCTCCACCGCTTGTTCTTGAGACCCTTGGACCCAATCCTGCATGACCTCCTGGACTTGATCCTTCACCTGCTCTCCTGGACCCAGATCTGAACCTATTCTGCCTTCCTAGACCCAAAGCCACCACGACCATCTGGACTTTGACCCCCAGCACGTTCCTGGCTCTGAAACAGGTCAGGTACCACAAATTTGATGGGTATACTCTATTTGTGGGGGTTGGTTGTACCATTATTAGACACACACACACCCAAAGAGTTGAACAGCTCGCAGCTTCCTAACAGAAGGTATCATCTTGCACTAGTGTAGCACCTCTGGGATAGATCCTGTACATCCGACAGGCTACTCAAAATTTTGGGTATTACATGCAGCAGGTAGCAAATTAGCTTCCTGTTTCAGCTCTGAAAAGGAGAGGTTCAGAAAAAAGCTAGACGAAGCCACCTCAACAGCATGGAAGTAAAAGGATCTCTTGCCTTTGGGACTCTAAACTTTTGTGCCTGGTCTGGCATGGGCCAAGTGATGGACTCTGCCTGAACCCTGATGCATTTTATCGTAAAAAAATATAGGTCAGGGGGTCTAACTAAGCCAAGCTACAGCATTGCGTTGATTTGCCTTTCTTTTCATTCATGCACCTTCTCTGCAAGCTGAGATCGAGATCGTACACTGACAATCTTAAATCTTTTTCTGAAAACTTTTTCTCATTATAAAGCTGATGTGTATGTCACCGCACCTGATTGCTGGCATTTGGGGGGGGGGATAGTTCTTAATCTATACTTGTCAGGCCCCGGCCTTGAACCTCCGAGAGCAGTGGCTGGTGTGTCAGTACCACTGCCTCCACCTTCTTCTGTCCCAGCCACTCCTGCCAGGTGTGCCCCCGTGCGTTGTCCTGACGCCGCCCCATCTCCTGCCTGTCTTGCCTGTGCCCCGCCTCTCAGCTTCCTGGTTGGCTGCTAGCAAACCTAAAAAGCATGCTGGTAGCAACAGGAAGCCGGCTGGAACAGCAGAGGATTGTCTTTGCTGAGTGCACAGTCTCTTGTTTCGAACCCCGCTTTTGTTCTTTGTATTTCTGGTGCCTTGTCTCCCTTCTTGCTCATGTCTTGTCTCATTCCCAGTCTTGTTGTTGTTTCCCACTAGTTGTGCCTTGTCTCCCTTGCCCCTCTCCTGATCTTGTTTCCTTTCCCTGTCTTAATTCATGCCTTTCGCTCAGCCTTGCCTCCTGTTGTGTCTCCCAGCTCCCCTGACTCTGAACACCACCACCACTAAACCCCCATATCCTGGATGCCCCTCACCCCTGACCCTTACAATATTGGGACAAGTGGTGCCTGCGTGTGTTACTGGAGCTGAGTGCTAACAAGCCCAGTGTATGCACAAGGCTGGCAGCTTTGACCTCCACTGGCTCTGGGGCCATCTCTGAGTGTTGGGGAGACTGCACTGAGGTAGTTCTGTAAGCATCCTTTCGTTTTCCAATCTCCCTCTGACAGCAAGGTGCCCAGGATGACTGCAGCACTCCAGAGGCATACAGTGGAGTCGTACTGACTCCATGCTGTGAGGAAGCCATACACACACTGTAACACTGTGTTGACCCCAATTATAATTATTAATTCTGCCACCCTATCCCCAGCAATCAGGCAAAGGGCAAGATGAGTTACCCGGCTGTAGGGAACTCAGCTGTGTCTTTTGGCACTTTGGATTGCCTAGATGCGCCCTCATCTCCGCTAAAGCGCTTTGCTTCATTAGTGCAACTAAGCACAATCATTAAAGGCGTCTGAGATGCACTTACAAAGTCATGCAAGATCCTGTCCTCTGCGCCTCAAGTGTTGAACCCTGCAAGCCAGCCAGAAATGCCAACAACTCTTAGAGTATCACAGCTGAATGCGTATACCCTGTGGCATTGACAGCAGCAAAGCAAGTTTGTATTGTTAAGAACATAGGAACACAAGAAATGCCACACTGGATTAGATGAACGGTCCGTCCAGCACAGCATCCTGTCTATGACACTGGTCACTCTCAGTCACTTTGAAGAAGTACCCAACAGGTCATAATGGAGTCACCCATTCCCTGTTGTTCACTCCCAGCTCCCAACAATCATCAGAGGTTCCATCCCTGAAACCTACTTGGCTAACAGGCATTTTTGGACCTATCCTCCAAGAATGTATCCAATCCTTGTTTAAACCTAGCTACGCTATTGGCCTTGACCGCCTCCTCTGGCAACAAGTTCCACAAGTGAATTGTACGCTGAGTGAAAAAGCACTTCCTCTTCTTTTAAATTTGCTTTCAGTTAATTTAACGGAATGTCCCCTAATTTTAGTATTACTTAAGAGGGTGAATAACTGTTCCCTATTTGCTCATTCCACACCACTTGTGATTTTATAAACTTCAATCATATTTTCTCCAAGCTGAAGTGCCCAAACCTATCAAGACTCTCTCCTTGATCTACAGAAGCTGTTCCATACCCTGGATCATTTTCGTTGCCCTTCTCTGTATTTTTTCCAGTTCCGCTATATCTTTTTTTGAGATGGGGCAACCCAAACTGCACCCAACAGTCACGCTATAGATTGGGTACTTTTCCGAAGCAACTGACAATGACCACCGTTGGCTGGGCTCGGTGGATCATTGGTCTGACTCAGTATGGCACATCTTCCGTTCTTATAGATTTATTCCGATTTTTGATACGTTCTGTTTTATTCTCTCTATTCCTTTCCAAATAATTCCAAACATTCTGTTAAAGCGTCAAGGTTTGTTCATCCCATCAAAAACCCAATGGAGTTCTTACCAGCTGGTGGCTGCCCACTAGTCCTCCAAACTGGTTTCTAGTGGCTATTCAGTATATCCATATTACTAGAAACACCACCCTTCAGAAAAGCAGACCCTTTTTACACAGACACTCTAGCACTGATAAAATGGGTGTTGCATTTTATTATACATGTTGCAGGGCACCCATAGAGCACACATGCAGCCCTGCAACATGTATAATCAAATGTAACACCCACTTTATCAGTGTTAGAGTGTCTGCATGAAAAGCTGCAGTCAGCAGCACCAAATCAGAAGAGCCACTTCTATGGTGTAAACTCTAGAAGATGGGTCTTTCCCAGTGCTAGTACGGAATGGGAGTCAATGCAACATGTAGCTCCAAAGAATTCAGTGTCCAGATCTGGAACAGCTTCCCTAGGTCTGGACGTGTCCAGCCTGGAGAATTTAGACACACTGCTATTAATACCAGTTCCTGAGACTGCGTTCACATGGGTAATTTCTCCCACCTGTTTAATTTCTCGTGTGACATTGTAAATGCACGTTTTAACCGTTCCCACGTTTCCTCCCCAACTTTAAAAGTGACCGCCTGTACCGTGGTGGTGGCTGCTAGGTATCCCATTATGCTTTGTGGCTTGTTTCCAACTCTTTGTGGGGGTGCCAGGAGAACCGACGGCTGAGTTAATCCCTTTACTTCTTGTGAAAAATGTGTGTGAGAAAAAAAGCACAATTGTTAATCTTGGTTTCCAGCGTCCATTATCCCACATGGCATCCCACATCCTAACCTTTTCATACATTTTTTTGAAGAAAGAATGGCCATGAGATTCTCCCGGAATTGGCATCTGGTGCAAATGCAGGCTGAGTTAAGAACCAGGTCTCTCTCCCTTCCTCTGTCCAATCTTTCAAATCTAGCTCCAACACTTACCCATTCTTGACTGAAGTTTAACACAGCACCTCTGCCCCACCTTGTGGATAAGCAGAGAACTGTAAGGGGTACACTTTATTGTTCCCACTAATGACTCTCCCTTGATGTTTAATAAATCCAGTAAAGAGGAAACAAAATAAGGTTCTTCCCCTTTCTTGGAAGTGATGTAAGCACCTCACGCAATTCTGCAGTCCCTTTTCAGGCAACAAAAAACTAACTTTAATGCCTGCCTCGGGCAAACATTCAAAGCTTAAATCCATACCCTAAATAGGGTGACCATATTTTCCTATGCTGAAAAAGGGACACCATCACCCTCTCTCGTCTATCATGTACTTTTCTCTCAAGTGTACAGTACTGTCAAGTATTCAATGCAATAATCATACACTTGAATTTAATGTTTAACATGGCAATTGTGTATTGTGAAATGCGGCAAAACGTACCTTGGAGTTTTAAAATCAGTTCATTAAACACTTTCCATGTAATAATAATAATAAAGTTTTTTCATAACAAATCACTATTGCAAACATAAACATAAAACATATGAACATATAAACAAACAAACAGACAAAAACCGAGAATAAGGTATACCAAACCCTCTGAAAAGTACACAAACAAACCATTAGAAAAAGCGATAACTAATAAACACCTTACTGCCCTTAAGTGTCAGAGATCAGGATCTAAGAATCAAAGAGTCTCCCTTCCATCTTCCTTAACACCAATGGGTTCCCTCCCCTTTCTGTATCCCAAGGCCTTATAAAGGAATAGAGCAACATCCCTGGTCTTTGCCGCATCCTGCCCAGATAATAACAAGCCCAATGCCTGTTGGTCACTCAGGAACGGATCCAGATGGGGCAGGATCCACTTGGCGCACAAATTATCATGCCATTCACAGTACAATATCAAGTGCCCCATAGTATCCGGGAGATGAAACTTACAATCACGGGGGGGTGGAGGACTAAACCATGCCTCGCCTTGAATCGACTCTCTGTAGCACCACAGGGGAAGACGCCCAACCTAGCCATAGCATAACATCTACGGGCCGAGGGACTCAGCTGGTAAGGTAGATATAAAGCTGGGGCGGATGGATGGTCATACAGTTCCAAAACCAATGACATTGAGGACATACTTCTAATGTTGGCAATCTCCTCCTGGGAGGTGATATCAGCCAGCCGCTGAAAGAAAAGAGCCCTAATTGCCCCAAAACTCAGGGAATGGAGATCATCGAGCACAAGCCCCATACGGCAGAGTCTAATCCTCACCTGGCTAACCCATAGGTTATCTTCCGCTAAGACCCGGGGAGCCAGAGGAGCAGTACGGCAAAAGTGTAGCTTTAGCCAGTACCCTATAGCCTGACGCCAGATCTGAGTTTCAATAGGGAATAGCCCACACTCTCTACGGAGAGCCGCATTAGGGGCGTGATTGGGCACCGCAAGGAGGGACCTTAGGAACCTGGTCTGAATCCTTTCCGATAAAATAAACTTCCCCCGTGCCAAAAACTGGGCCCTATAAAGTAGTTGTCCCAGGCATTTGGCCTTGAATACCTGAATAGCAGGCATAACCAGGTATCACCCTCTAGACCTAAAGAAACTGAATACTGACCTGGAGATTGATTTGGCCTGGCCAATAGCCACCCGCAAATGCTCAGTCCAACACCCATTAGCCTGGAAAACCATCCCCAGGTACCTATAAGAGGTAACCTGTTCAAGCTTATGGGACCCTGTGGTCCAAATATGTGTCTTATGTTTGCGGGAGAAATGCATAACCTTGGTTTTGTGTTAATTTAATTCCAAAAAATTCTGAACATAGAAGGAGTTTAACGCTGTTAACTGATGGGTCAGCCCCAAACAGGACCTTGCCAGCAAAATGGCATCATCCGCATAGAGTAGGATGGCCACCTCTCGCGTACCCAATCTCGGCGGACAGTTGCTAGAGGAAGTAACCAGGGCACTTTCCATGTACAAATGAAAGTTAACTTTAATCAAAAGCCCAGCTTTAGCAGAACCAATATTTAACCTCCCTCTCCAAGCTACCTGGCTCAGTCCTTCTCGGCCCCAGCATTATTATTATTATTATTATTAAACATTTATAAAGCGCCAGTTGCAAAACCTGGCGTTGTACAGAACATACAATCAGACGCGGTCCCTGCCTGTGGCTTACAATCTAAAAGACAAGGAGGGGGAGACAAGGAGAGGGGACAGTGGGAGAGACATGGGAGAAGACAAACAAACATTCAGGCGGATGNTTGTTGGCTTTACCAGATTTTTTACATTGTACCATTTAACAACGGCCTCAATGTAAAAAAACTTGTAAAATGGGCAGTGTTAAAAATCCAGTATTCCGATACCGATAAAACTGGTAGCGGGAGATCCACTACCGGTAAATCCGGTATCGAGTAATCCCCCTGGAGTTCCACCCCTAATACCTCTTGCTAGGGCTGAAACTCATTCTTGGTATTTTCTTGTTGTTCGACGAGAATTGCATTTCTCGGTTCATTCTGGGAAATGAGAACAAACTGAGAAATGGTCCGGATTCTCAATGAAAAAAATCAAGAAACATTTTAAAAGTACTTACTGCAGGACTACTGACTTCTAGTCGGGGCTACTCACTGCTTCCTGCCTCTGCACTGTATTTGTGTCAGGTGGATAAAAGCGAATATCTCCTTTAGAATCATGCTCACCCTCCCGACCGTTTGGTTAAGGGTGCTGATTCTTTTCAGTAACCTGGGCACACTTTCCTAGGAAGGCTGACGGTGGAAGCGAGCTGTGCCCATGACCACCGTGAGAGATGCGTCTGATCTGCAATGTCCAAAACTGCCTGTGGACCTGGATGTCCCGGCCCCCCCAACCATCTCCCTCAGCATCTCTCCAAGCTGTTTGCTTCTCAAAGGGAGTGATGTGCGCAGGACGGGAATTGATCAGAGCAGGAGACAACGCTAGAGGTCAAACATCTGCTACCCCCGTGTAACCTCACACTCTCTGCCCCTTTTCCCCTGGCATGTGCCATGAGATTCTCCCGGTCAGGAGCATGTGCCAGGGGACACCCTTGGTGCAGCCACCGAGAACGCCACCTGAGATGCTCAGTGGACCTCAAAAAGGGGTGCTCCCAGTGCCTAAGGGCACCAAAGCCTACAACATGTATTTTTGTATGTGTTCCTTAAAAATGTGCATAGGTGGCAACCCTAGTTCACGCAGTGCTCTAAGAGTGAGTCGAGTTATCCAGGGTCTGAGTGGTGTGTGAAAGCCTGATCACAAACGTATGGTGCTTTGTTCCCCGAGGCAATGGTCCATTGGAAAGCAGGGCAAGCTGCAGCTGCACAAACGCCTTGCTCCCAGGCAAGGAAAGGCCAGCTCAAGGAACAAGCCCTGGGGTTGCAAAAGGAGAAAGGGGTTGTGCCCTAGCTGCCACTCCCTGGAGCAAACATTTGGGGGAGCAGGGGCCTTCTGCAGCAGTAATCGTTCTCTGCGCTCCAGCAGGCTGCCTTCTCCAAGGCCTCTCCCCCCCGACGGGTGATGTGCCCAGACACTTTACGCACAGCTACTTTGCTATAGACCCCATGGGACGGGCCTCCTGAAGTACTTAGCAAGGCTAATCACCCGATTTGCCTATGCACACATTCCACGTGCACCTTGAACCCTGGTGCACCGGCCCCACCTCCCCGTTATTGCTTCACTCTTAACCGCGGAGTCTAAACAGGAAGAGGTGCACCAGCTCCTCTGGACACCTCCTTCAAGCTTATTGCGCATGCGTTACTTTTCATTTCCCTCCGGCATCCTGCGCATGCGCCACACTCTCTCTGGCGCATGCGTTATTTTTTAATGCCAACCGGCGCCCTGCGCATGCGCCACTCGCTTTCACCCAGCTCCTTGCATGGCGCATGCGCTTTTGTGCCCTCGGTCGCCGACGTGTCCCAGCCGGTTCCCCTGTCAGAGCGAGAGGCCGCTTTCCGCGCGCCCGGGAATGCGCCACCCGCGACTCTGTCCCAGGGACCGCCCGGGCCCCCGCTGCCTTCGCCGCCGGGAGGCGAGCCCAGCCCGGCATGGAGGTGGAGGAGGCGTTCCCGTTGGTGGGGCACATGGGCCCCTACCAGGTCTACCTGTGCGCGGTGCTCGCCGTCCTGCTCCAGGTGAGCCCGGGCAGGGAACCGCCGGCCGTCTCCGGGCCGGGGCTGTCACCGTGGGGGAGTCTGTCACCCCGGAGAGATTCAGAGTGGTAGATTACCCCGGGGTCACAGACACAAGGGGGAGGGGAAGGGGGGGAGGGATTATTAATAATAATAATATTATTATTAATAATAATAATATTATTATTAATAATAATAATATTATTATTAATAATAATAATAATAATAATAATAATATTATAAGCATTTGTATAGCACCAGCTGTGTACCTGGCATTTTACAGAACAATAAGACAGACGCGGTCCCTGCCTACGGCTTACAATCTAATAGACACGGAGGGGGGAGACAAGGAGAGGGGACATAGGGAGAGACAAGGGATCAGTAACATTCAAGGGGATGCGAAGTCTCAGGTGCACGTGCTTGGCCTGGTTGAGGTTAGGCAGGAGCCTGCAGGGAGGGCAGACAGTAAATATTGAAAGGAAAGTTCTACCGGGCGTCCCAGTGGCGGTATTCACGGCAGCAGAGGGGATAAACAGGCCTGCGGGTGGGCGGGAGGCTCCAAGCGATGGCTGGAAGAGGCTGTCGTCCCTGGAGCAGGGTCCTCGCGGGCCTGGCAACAGCCACAAAACGGCCAGCGCCCTTTTGTCGCCACCCGAGGGCGCTGCCCGAGGGCTGCCCCCCACAGGGGCGGGCAGCAGCTATCTCTGCTGGTGTCCCGGTGGGCGGAATGGCTGGGAGGGAACTCATCCAGGTGCTGGAAGAGATGAGCAGGTCCCATGGGGAGCTGGGGGCGGGGCTGGCATAGTGGTAGCTTATTCTGGGACAGGTCTGTCACCCCTGAGGCAGAGCGCTGGTTACCCCGGTGTATCTGATACAAAGGAGAAGGGTGGGAGATGGGGAACCTCCAAGTCTGTCACCCCCAAGGAACTTGGAGGGGTAGCTTACGTTGGGGGTAACGTGCACAATGGGGGAGTGGGAGTTGGAGCACTTCTGGGTCTGTCACCCTTGAAGGACTCAAAAGGGGACCAGAATCCTTCCGGGGTGGGGGACTGCCCCCGCTCCCCAGAACAGGTGTTTTACCCTGAGGCAGGGACCTGTGTTCGCTGCGTTTTGCTCATTGTCACCAATGGAGAAAAGACAGTGAACACGGGTCCCGGCCCTGAGACCAAGCAAAGCAGGGACTTGCAGGGATAACTGGTACAAAGGGAAGGGGGTGGGATTTGGGGACTTCTCCAGGTCAGTCACCCCTGAGACAGTTTCCCCAGCATCTGGGTAGTTCTGTGCCCAGAGCACAGCAAAAACGTGCAGGACTAACTCACCCAGGGATAACTGGTGCAAGAGCGCCCTCAGATCTGTTACCGTGAGGCAGAGCACAGCTTACTCCAGAAGTGGCTTACCCTGGGGAAACTGGCAGAAAGGCGAGGTTTGGGAGTTGGGACACCTCCAGATCTGTTACCCTGAGACAGTAGGGTGGCCAGATATACAAATTTTAGTGGATGCTTATGAGAAATACAGGTTGCAGGGCTGTGGTGGCGCCAATGCAGCCCTGCAACCTGTATTTCTCATAAGCATCCACTAAAATTTGTATATCTGGACACCCTGTGAGGCTATTGGGCTGTCTGGCATCTGAGTAACTCTGTGCCCCAGCGCAGGAGGGACTGAGAGGTAGCTTGCACCAGTATAACTGGCACATTACTCTGGGGTGAATAGCAAGTTGTACAATTGCTCTAGGCCTTAGCCAAGATAGCATCCTTGTCTGCAAACTTCCTGATGGGATCCTGGCTGCAGTGGCCAACTTCCCTTCTGCGTCGCCCTTCAGTCCTTGTGATACGCTTTCACCCAAAAACTCAGCCTGGAGGCGTAGATTTTACATTCTTGATGATCAGGGTTGGAAAATAATACACTAGCCAGGTGTGAAGAGACTAGTCCCCACACTCAACTTGCATGGCAGAAAAAGCCATGGGGTTGTGAAAATTCATCTACGAGCTCAAAAAATCTACTCCCCAGAGGCAAGCAGTTGGGTGGCCTTCGACTGCCCTGCTGGTGGTGACACGCTTCTTGAGCATTGTTCAAAGGAAATCTTTCCTTTTCCTAAAAGGACCTCTTGTAGTGGAGTATTTGACCCTGTTCAAGCAGCCTCCTGTACTGCTGAGATGTATGAATGCTCTGAGGTGGTTCCGAGGTTTCCCCTAGGCTGTCTCGTTAGTAGTGGGCAACACTGTCCACGTGCCAGGGAGGAGTTCCCTGCTGGGACTTTCTACATTGTCTTCATTGTTCCTTGGGGATATCCAGTTAGGATGCGCTATGGGTTGGCTTACGAGACTGACTGCATGCCGCTTGATTGAATTGCTGCTGGCTGAACAAAATGTTTTGGGTACAAACTCTATCACGGACAGTTGCAAAGTCCACAGGGGAGGTGGATTTGTTTCAGTCCAAGACGGCATGACCAAAGCAGCTTGTGCGCAGCGTAGCTTGGCCGTGTTAGACTTTATTGGCTATTGGTTGCATGAGCACTCCTCCTAATAACTAAAGGGGATAACTGCACTTTAAATAGTCCGGTACACTTGTTCTAGGTACGTGTTCGCTGGAACAGACAGCCTTTTGTTCTTTGTAGGGAAGCGTTCATAATAAAGGACAATCAGACTGTGGGGGGAGGGGGTCTAAAGTTTCCCTCCCTATTTCCAAACATCCACCCTAATGAAGGGTAGCTTTGTTTGGAATCAGAGGCGTGACGAGGTTGGAATGAGTGCTGGTGCAGGAGATGTTATGGATCCTCCTTCCCTGTGGCAAGGGATGCAGGTGCATCAGGGAGCATGGCCCCCAGTGCATCTGCACTGCCTGTCCGTAGGTATACCCCTCTGAGATTAACTAGTAAATTCCCCTTCAGCTGCTGAAAATGGGCTGCAGTGAAGCTAACCAGATTCTTATCGCATTTCATGCTGCTGCTTTCTGCAAACCGGCCAGGAGCAGCAGAGATGAGATACTGCTACTGTTAATTGATTATGAACAGTATGAATTGATTATGAGGGCACAACTGAACTGATTATATATATGTATGCCTCTTTTCATGGCATAGTGTGCTTAATAGGCTGACTGCATTTTGGGTGCCTTGTGTGTTTGACAGCAGCACCCCTAGGCCTGCCGGCGGGACACAAAGAGGGGGGACCCATCTTGACTTCTTGGCCAGGGGCCCATTGCACCCTAGCTACACCCCTGGTCTAGTGTGCCTAATTGATCGATTTGAATGAGTGTGTGAGGTGAGAGTATGTGTGTACTGTGTCTGAACGCTCTTGTGTGTGATCAGTTAGAATGCGTGTGTGCGAGAGAGGTGAGAGCACTTGTTGACCTCTTTTACACGAGACAGCCCCACGCAGTGGCATGGGTGGGTGCATCTCCTATGAAAGCAGTTGCTTGTGCGCTCCTGTGTAACACGCACTTCCACCCATCATCCCTGCACAGAGAAATGTGCAAAAAAACAAGTTGCTCCATATGGGGGATGTGGGGGGATGAGTTGAACGCCTGTGTGCACCTGCAGTGTTCTTGTGTCTGGGGCCAGCTTATGCATTAACAAAACTGTTAAGTTTCAAAAGAAGGGCAAATTACCTAGACAAAAAACCTTTGGTTTAAGAAGCTTGTTAAGGCCACATTACAAATTATACTCAAACGTTAATATAACAGTAAATTGTATGTTAAGGCAACTTTATTAAATATCAGACCAGTCTATACAATTTTCTTCTCATTCATTTATAAAAAAATTATGACTTAACTGAAATTAAGCTGTATATATTCCTCATCATGTATAAGTATTTACTCACCATAACGCAGATATGCAGCTTAATTTCAGTTGTCGTCATTTTTTTTATTAATGAATGAGAAAAGAAAAATGTATAGATCGGTCTGATATTTAATAGAGTTGCCTTAACATACAATTTCCTGTTATATTAACGTTTGAGTATAATTTGTAATGCCGCCTTGACGAGCTTCTTAAACTGAAGGCTTTTTGTCTAGGTAATTATTTATACCCTGCCTCTCCTGCCTAGGCAGTTTGAGGCCGCTTACAACATTAAAATAGCTAAAACATTAATATATATAAAAATACACATAAGAGGGAAGCATAAGAATGAGAATAAAAAATAATAAAAGTAAAAGCCCCACCCATCGTTCACTCACCAAAGACCTGGTGGAACAGCCAGGTCTTGCCCGGTCTTTGAAACGAGGCAGTCTGGGGCCACCTGGGCCTCCACTGGAAGGGAGTTCCACAGCCTAGGTGCCGCCACCGAGAACACGTTGTAGCCCTCTACACCACTCGGGGGACATCAAGAAGCGCGCTCCCGGCGGACCGCAGGAGTCGATCCAAGGCACGGGGAGTGAGGCGGTCGCACAGATAGGAGGGGCCCAGACCGTGTAGAGCTTTATAGGTAAGCACCAACACTTTGAATCGGGCCCGGCAGACTACAGAGCTCGGAGCACTGGTGTGTAATGTGTTCATGGCGACCCGTCCCCGTAAGGAAATGGGCCGCCGTGTTCTGCACCAGCGGCAGTCTCCGGACCGTCACCAAAGGTAGCCCCACGTAGAGCGCGTTACAATAGTCTAATCTTGAGGTGATGAAGGCATGGATTACAGTGGTCAGGTCGGAGTCCGAGACATTTTATTTTATTTTATTTATTTATTTTACTATTTTTATACCCCCGCCCCCTCCTGCTCAAGAGCAAGTCAGGGCGGCTTACAAAACATGCAGCCGAAGCCATTGCCCCAGTTATAATTGGTGGAAAGCACTTCTCGCCACAGCCTCAACCTGAAGATCCAGGCGAAGCTGTGGATCAAGGAGTATCCCCCAGACTCCGAACCTGAGAGACCAGTGGAGGACAAAACCTGTTGATGATGGGGGACGTCACACCCACCGCCCTCCCCACCAACCTCGCCTCCGTGTCAGGATTTAGTTTCAGACGGCTCACCCTCATCCAGTCCCCCACATCTGCCAGACTTGGGGTAAGCACCGAGACTGTGTGTCTGGATCAAATGAGAAAGAGGTAGAGCTGGGTGTCATCAGCATACTGATGACACCCCACTCCATACTGTCTCACAACTTCGCCAAGTGGCTGCATGTACACATTGAATGAGAGAGGACAGAATATAAAGCCTTGCAGAACACCACACATGAGGTCCCGGGGAGAAGATGAACAATTCCCGATCACTAGCCGCTGAGTTCTCACACCCAGGAAGGAGCGGAACCATTCAAGAAAGGTTCCACCCACCCTGGCATAGTCTCTCAGGTGAGTCACCAGCACCTCATGATCAATGGTATCAAATGCAGCTGACAGATCTAATAGCGCTAGCAGGGTCGAACGACCCTGGTCCAGTTCCCAGCAAAGGCAGTCGACCAAAGCCACTAATGCGGTCTCAGAGCTATAACCCAAATGAAAGACGGACTGCGAGGGATCAAGAAAACCGCTGCAGTCCAGATGCTCCTGCCACTGCTGAGCCACCAGCCACTCAATAATCTTCCCTAAAAAGGGAAGGTTAGAGACCGGCCAATAACTGGCGAGGAAGTCAACGTCAAGCAATGGCCTTTTGAGCAGGCACCACACCACCGCCTCTTTGAGGCAGTCTGGCACCCTGCCCTCCTGCAGGGAGACATTGACAACACCCACCAGCAACGGTCCCAGTGTCTCCCAGCTGGCCTTGACTAGCCAGGACAGGCATGGGTCTAGATCACAAAATGTGTCTCTAACAGCCCCCAGAACGTCCACCACAGCTGCGTATGTCACTCACTGAAACAGATCCCACAAAAGCGGACAAGATGGAGCCTCCTTAACCTCTGGTTCTCCTATTGTCATAAGTGTGGAGTCGAAGTCATGTTGAATCCGAGTGATTTTATTTGCGAAGTACTCAACAAATGTGTCACAGCAGGCACTGGAAGATTCCAGTTCCAGGCGGAGGGAGGCCGAACTGACCAACCCCCTCACCACCCGGAAAAGCTCAACTGGACGAGAGTTTGCAGACGCTATCAGGGTAGCGAAAAACTTCTTTTTTGCTACACTGACAGCCGCAGCATAGACTTATGATCTGATGGTAGGGAGAGGGAGAAGAGGACAGTCTCTACATAGGAACTTACTGCTCCAAATGCTCCATCTTTTTTTTACTCATGATGGTTTGAGTGGCACCTGGACCGGTAATTCCAGTTCATACGTGGTCCAGAGGCTCCTGCTCGTGGTAGGGGCAGGAAGAGAAAGTGTGGCACTTTATGGCATCCTGTTTTTAAAGGCCATTAATTGAAAAGTTCAAGGTAGTAAGAGCAACCCTTGCAGAACGGGAATAACAGGCTTTAAAATGCAAATGAGTGACGGGCATGGAATAAATTCAGTCTGTTCAGTGGCTGTGGAATTAAGAAGCTGAACAGTGTGTGTGTGTGTGTGTTTACATCATGTCTCCTCTTTGCTCCAGGTTTACAGAGTTTTAAGTTCCCACAGGCTAAACATTCACCAGATAATTGTGTTGCAAAGGTCTTTCTCTACCTGCTTCAAAAATATCCATGTTTTTAGACCTTTTGGTGAAACCAATGGTATTCTTCAGATCACTGTGATCGGTCTTAAATGTGCCTGGAAGCTTTCTGGTGCTTCTAGAAGAGGATGGAACAGGCTTTGTGGAGGCATTTGGTTACACTCGCGATCCAAGTTACCTTGGTTCAAAGATTCATTTTTAAATCTGCAGTGATACACTTTATCCTTTTGATCCACATAGCTAAGAAGATAAAGGCTTGTGATTCTTAGAAGGAAGAACAAAACCTTTTAATTGGAGAACATTATTGGGGGAGCCCTCTCCATTAAAATTTACTCAGAAGATTTTGGGACCCTAGTTGCAGGGTGGGGTTTATTTTGGGGACTTTAGATCTACAAAGCTTGAAAGCAGCGGCAACTTATTTTCACTTGTTGGCCAGGCAAAGGCAAAGACCGGAATGCACGGCAGCTACCAAAAGTGCGATTTCTGTTAAAACTTTTGGTATTTAGCGTGTTGATGTGAATTTTGTTGATTTTCTTATTTTGGTTTTTAGTCTTTTTTATTGTTTTATATTTTAACTATACAAGGCCTACATGACTGTGGGGAAAATTATTTAAAATTTTTATTGGCTTAAAATTGTATTTTCCTTTTCAATTTTATGTGTGTGTGTCTATTTTATTATGGCCATGGCAAAGGCCGATGCCATTGAATAAATAATTACTTACATTAAAATTTACTGTGTCAATGCCGTCTACTGTTTACTTTGCAACTTTAATCTTTTATAGTAGAAAGATGAAACTTATTTTACTGGTTGAGAACAGCGAGATCATACTGAGTTCTGAGTTGCTAGTGATATAATTTGAACGGCAGCAAAACAAGGTTGGAGGGTCCCCCGCCCCCTTGTTTAAAGACATGTAAGAACATATTAAGGGTTGTATTGAGTCAGAGCATCCAGTGCCATACTTAGTCCTTCTAGCCCAGCATTTGTCTTCCAACAGCAGCCAACTTCAGTTAGTTTCAAGAAGTACACAACCGTTCATAATGGAGTGATACATTCCCTGGTACTTATCCGGGCTCCCAGCAATCGGAGGATTTGTCCTCTGACCAGTTTGACTAATAGCCATTTATGGAGCTATCCTCCAAGAACTAATCTGGGACTTTTAAAAACAAACAAACAAACAAACCTGGTTACACTATTGTTTTCACAACATCCTCTGGCAACAAGTTCCACAAGTTAAAAGTACATTGGCGGAAAAAGTGCTTCCTTTATATTTGTTTTGAATCTGCTGCCAGGTTAATCTTCAGTGTCCCCTAGTTTTAGTATTTTTAGAGGGGCTAAATAACAGGTCCCAATTCACATATTGCACATCACTCATGATTTTGTAGACTTCTATCGTGTGTCCTCGGTTGTCTTTAGTCCAAGCTAAGAGCCCTAACCAAACAGCCGTGCGAAAGCCGTTCCATACCTTTGATAATTCTTGTTACTCTCCTCTGCACCTTTTGTACTTTTGAGCTGGATCTTGTAGCTCCAGTTAGTTGAATGTCAGGTTGTGCAACAAAGACACGCAAAGTGTAACAAATATTTATTTATTTTTATCAGTTATACCCCACCTCTCCTGTGAAAATGGCTCCAAATATCTGTTGGAAGCACTGCTCCATCTTCAGACCCCACAATGTAGGGACCTCTGTCCTAGAGGGAAGGGAAGGGAAGCTGTATATGGTTTTTTAAACATCTTTCTTTCCTCACTCCTGTGAGGGGAACTTTTCATCCTCTTAATGTTCTGTCCCAGTCATGTGACAGAAATGAGGGAATGCACCCAGGGATAGGGGACAGACCAGAAATCCATGATTTGGATCCTCCTCTTCCAGAGCAGCACACCCCTTAAGCACCTCTTTGGGCAGAGGTTCCCAACTTCTTGGGGGCTCATGCACACCTGGGCTTCGCCAATGCTTTAACAGCACACCCATGCATGCATGTCAATACACACCACATTCACTTATATCTAGTTTAAGTTCTTCCATTTTTTATGTGGGAGGAGAATCATGCCAATTCTGTTTTAATAAGTCCCGTGTAAGAACTCTCAAGCTAGAGTTTGTGGGCATCTTGGATTTGCAGACTGGTGATCCGTGAATCTTTTTTTTTTTTTGTCCCCCGGCAATCAAGCATATGGAGCAAGATGTGCCAACTGCAGCAACGCTGTTGGGTGCAGATAGTAAAGGCCAAGGGAGCCAGCCCAGTATAGTAAGGACTTGGAAATCGGAGTTAGCTGTGAACTTTTTAGGTGGGCTTGGGAAAGACGAGCTATCTCTGTTCCTGTTCTCCATCTGTAAAATGGGAATAATGACCTACCTCAGAGCTCTGTTGTGAGTGTGAACTAGATAAGGCTTGTGAAGTACTTTGAACACTGAAAGTGATACGCCAATGATAAATAACAGTAAATCGGCGTCTTGAGAGGAAACTTTGAACAGCACTGATATAAAATGCAGAGGAAAGGGAGAAGGACAGAGGTTCCCAAAGGGTGGGTAAGGACCTCAAGTGCCGTCTGGATGGGGTCACAATACAGTTTCTATTCCATCTTGCGTGGCTTTGTTGTCTGGGGTCATGAGACTATATTTAAGTCTCAACATAGGGTCACCCAAGCAAAATGTTTGGGAGCCATTGAGCTAGAGCTAAATGAAAACAGCCTGTCACGTTTGACTGACTAGCTATAAGATCCAATTCAGATGTCTTTAAATAATAGAGGGAAAACAACAACCCAGAGCCCTGCTTTGCTGCCATTCAAATCGCATTATCAGCAATTCAGAGCAAGCCCAGATCTCACGGGGAACCGCTGGAGTTGGAAGAATGTAACCTTCAATTTGTAGTGTTCTCCTCTCATCTCCTTTACTGTTTTGTCAACTCTTTTCTGTATCCAAGTGCTGTATTAGAGTCTCAAGTGGAAGAGGGGTTCTGAGGTGAGGAGAGGAAGCATCCACCAGAGATTCTCTCAACAAATGTTTGAAAGCAGGAGAACCATAGGTCTGAAATATTATTTAGATGTTTGGTGTAAAATCAGATCATAGAAACCATTTGGAGTATTTTGCAGGTGTCCGATGGAAATAGAGGCAAAGAGAAAGCATTTTAATGCTGATCTAAGATTTCTGCGTATGAATTGTTGCTTTTGTGTGTGTGGATCTAGAGCCTTTGATTTTGTGTGCTTTGTGTTTCAGCTTTACGTAGCCACTGAAGCAATCTTCATTGCGCTGGTAGGAGCAACACCCCCTTACCATTGGGATCTCGGAGAACACTCCGCTAATCAAAGCCATAGCAACGACTCAACTAACGAAGAGAGAACCTTTGGAGAATGGCTCCTGACAGCCAATGGTAGCGAAGTTCATAAGCATGTGCACTTCAGCAGCAGCTTCACATCGATAGCTTCTGAGGTAATAGATAACAAAATAAGAGTTGTTGGCACAGCATGGATTTCACAGGCCCAATCTGGCTGCAGTATTGACCTGTTTTCTATGTCAGCGTTGTGATTAGGAAATGAAATGGGTGATCTCTGTCCAACTGGAGACCAAATCACCTGTTTCAATGTTCACTGGAAAACAAAGTACTAATCGTGTTGTGCTGCATAAAGCTCCATCACTTGGGATTCCTCTAAAGCATCCAAATTGCTTTCCTGCTGGGGGAGTTGTACAGTGAGAACTGTTTCATGCTTTCAGACCAGGACTCTAATAGGGGGAAAGGATCAGTTTATTACTTCAGTCCCATAACAGCAAAGAGGCAGTTTCTTTCTATGGGGTCCCCCCCCATTCTTGTTGTGGGCTGCATTCCTAAAGCCTGTGGTGGTGAGGTACCAGGCAGATGGCATGAATTGAATATCTGTGTAACATAACTATCTGCCATCATGTTTTGTTGCCATGTGCTTTATAAAGGAAATCAATGTAATCCCAAAGTCCTGAGCACGAAGGTTGGGAAGGTGGTCAATTGGTTGGCCAATATTGTCCAGTGATCACCTGTTATTTGACGGTGGTCAAAGATTGCCAGATATTCCATAAAGCCAAGAATGGCATTGCATAGGCAGTGGCTTGCTTTTTGCATCACGTCATGCACAGAGACCCAAAAACTCCCTTATTTCTGCAGCTACGGAAGCTAAATTCTGCAAGTTCACTACAGTCAGAACAAATTTGTGTAATTATAAATTTTATATACCTACGTTTGCCTTCTAGCACACAGTGGCCCAGGCCAAAGGCCTCCATGGATCCCTCCCCGCCCCCAAGTGAAAAACAAACAACAAATAATAGTTTTTCCCTCCTCCCTTCCAACCCACCTCAAATCCCAGGAGCAGACATGCCCCAAAACAAAGGAATTAAACACCCCCGACACAGCCCCCTAATAAAAGCCAACAGCTCCCCCCCACCCCCTCAAATAGCTCAAGCTCGCTAACAGCAAGCAGAAAATACGCGGGGGAAAAGCCAAGGTGAAGAACTGTTCAGTCTTTTCCTTCAGCTGTTACTCATTCCGAAAGACCAAACATCACCGAGCCATGCAGTTGTTGGATTTAATTAACATATATAAAAAGTAGGGCACGCTTCTTGTGGTTGATGGATAAAACTGAGTAAATCGTTATAAGTCTATTAAACACAAGAAATGTATATATATTTCAAATGGTTTTCTTCTCCCTCCCTCCGTGCTCTCTAGCTGTTCCTTCCATGTGGCTCCCTTACTGGTACCTCCTCTGTCTCCCTTCCCATCTTGGTCAGAGTTCCCCAGAGGTCTGTCCTGGGCTCTCTTCTCCTCTCCGTTTATCCCTTCCCAGGGCACATAGTCTGGGGTTCATCTTTGACCCTGTTGTCTCTCCTTCATGCTTCATATTTGGCCATACCTGTATAATATTGCTAAGATATTGCTTACCACTTCCATTGCCCATGACTAGGCTCTACTCTAGTTATCATTTGCCTCCGCTGCTGCAATTGCCTCTTGACTGGCCTTCCACCCTCCCACTGCTCACCTTCTCTTCCGTTTAACACTCTACTAAGTTCACACGTAACCCCACCACCACGCCGCCGCCACCACCAACTGCTCTCTCCTCCTTCTGCTGTCTCCCTCTCCCCCTTCACTTCTTCCACAAACTCCTTTTCCTTGCCGTCGAGCATCTTCATGGCCTTGCTCCTCCCTAGCGTTCTGCTCTCGTCTTCTGCTACATTCCCACCTGGTAACTTCAAGCCTCCTCTGCCACCACCCTTACATGCCCCAGAGCCTTCTGCTTCCTAAACCATTTTGCCCCTTCATCTACCTCTAATGCCTGGAACTCTTTCCCCAGGCACGTATACTCTGCTCCCTCCCTGGCCTTCACATTCCTCTTGAAAACCTACGGTTTTCCCTAGCTCCTCCCCCCTGTTTGATTGATTATTTATGCTTCTACTGCCCCATCCTGTTTCATGATGGTATTCCCCTCTCTTCCTATGTGCTCCTCCCACTCCTTTCCTGCCCTAGATTGTAAAGCGCTGGGGCTTGTCCCCAATCACAAGTATTCCGCACAAGGCACATCATTGGCGTACACAGATAAGAAGTGTGTGTGTGTGTGTGTGTGTATGTACACATGCCGCAGAGATGGAAGTTATAAAATTGGTGCCAATAATTAACTTAAGGTAGGTTTGCTAAACATTTGGATTCCTGTTCCCCTCTAGAGCAGCTTGCACACCTCACCTGTTACGTGATAACTCAGACTGACATGTACAAGGAGATAAGGCAAGCTATTTCCATGGTTACTCATTGTGCTCCTGAAACATTTTATTTCGTCAACTCCCTCGATGTAGGTGGGATGTGATTATATATCCTCCTGCTGCTTCTCATGAGGCTGTTCATCCCTCAGCTTCTAAGCTTGAAGGAGGAGATTTTAAGCTGTGCAGGAAATACTGTATATGACCAGGACAGGGGGTGGCTTCTTAGCAGTGTAAAAGGCCATTTCAGAAATGTGCTACATGGGAATATGGAACCTTAGTCCACAAAACTGATCATGAGAACAATTCAGGAGTAACTTTTAAAATGAAATAAAATACTGAATCATCAGCCTAGCTTCAGTGAAAAGACAAACCAGACAATAGACTGTGTTAGTTGAGGAATAGAATTAATTTTTAAAATGGAGGTGAAGACGGCCTGTCCTTCCATGCCCCATTGCGGTCCCTGTGATTAGCCAGGAGTGCCTGCCTGTGGGTACTATCTGTTAGCCTTGTCTGTACGACGGGGGCTTACGGGTGGGGGAGGGGGGCGTTTATGGAACTTCCTTCCCTTGAAGGTTCAGTTGGGCCCGGGCCCAAGTATCTTCAGAAGACAGTGTAAGACTTGCTTATTTGAAAAAATATTTGGCGGGTTTGAGATGGGGTTGAAATAGGGTAGTGTGGGGAATTGAGAGGTGATACTGAGTTGGGGGAGAGGGTTGGAGGTTAAGGGTGTGTTTTTACAAGTTTTAATATTTTTATTTGTGAGCTTCCCTGAGCCTTTAGGAAGGGATTTTAACTAAAATAGATACAATAAAATAAATAAATTGGGGAGAGAGCCCTACTCTGAGGGGGCATACAATCAAGGATGCACAAGGGAAGGGAGACCAGGAGAGGCAGAGATATGTTCATGAAGCTGAGAAGGTGCAGTGAGAGGGGGCCTCTAGATGACAGGGCAGTAGAAGGAGCATCCATGAACATTCAGCAGGCTGAGGTAGGGAAAAGCCTGATGGAGGAGGTAGGTTTTTAGGAGGAACTTGACGGAAGGGGGAGAGCAGAGTGAGTGTGTGTTCAGAGACGGAGTTTGACATAGTGGGTAGCGGGGGAGAAGGGGCAAAGACCGTTTAGAGAGCAGGAGATTCTGGGGTGTGTGAATGGTGGCAAAAGAAGAGTGAAGTTCCCAGGTGGGAACAAAATGAGAACATTATTTGCCACTTGTGGGACATTATGGCTCTGGAGAGGCTACACCACAGACTGGTATAAAGAAGAAACCACAAAACTTCTCAAGGATCACAAATTTAGCACTGATTTGGGCAAACCTTCATGGCTGGGTCAACTCTCGCCTCAGAAAGAAAGGGACGGACGGACGGATGCAGAGAGCAGGTGTGTCACTTTGAGGAATGTTTCCTGAGCTGCGGTTCCGGAGGCTGTACCTTCTGAATTGCTGGCTGTGATTTCCAAACACCTCTTTTCTTTCAGCCTTGTTCTAGAAAGCAAGGGAACAGGAGCTGATTCCTCATTTTCTAAATACACCCAGAAAGAGATGTCACAAGGGCCCAGTGAGGGCATCCACGGGATGTTTAGAATGACTGTTCTGAAGTTTAGCTACTTAACCATAGTGTTCTCAAATCAAATCAAATCAAATAAACTTTATTGGGTGTGACCGGAGGTCATAGCCAAACACAAACACAACACAATAATACATAAACATACACCGTATACAAAACACTTACACCCTGGTAACAGTTAATAAAAATGTATACATCCAATGGTAACTTAAATTCGAGGAATTGTTGACGCAAGACAAATGCATGCATAAGAAAACCACTAACTTGAGTGGTAACACCCTCCTCAATATCGGCCCATAGTGTTCTTCTAACAGCTGCCTATTGTCTGGGCGGGATGCAAAATCCTCTCATGGCTGAATTAAAAAGAGCCAACCAGAAGTCGTTTCTGTAATACAGTTGGTAGGTCAAGGGTTCAGGTCTGGCTTGTATGAGGAGATATTATATAATGTGTAATTTCTTAAGTTTGCTTTTTTTAATTGCATTTCTTCCAGTCCAGTCACAAAGCGAGGCAGTGGGCTATTTTAAACTTGCAGAATCCTACGCAAATAACAAAGGCGAATCAGGATGATGATCACTTTCCAACTGTTTTGTCGGTGGTTTTGAGTGTTGCAGCCCCTTGTTTCAGAATCTGGGAAGTTGAAAGGTATGGAGCTGTCAAGGTTCCTCCTTACAGTGATTAGGATAACACTCCTTGGAACTGAGGAGGTTTAGAGGGGGCTATAGAGATGCTCATAACAATGAACTGGACAATTAGGTTTATGGGGGTAATTTTTGAGGGGGTGCGTGCTAATGAAAGAGACCAACCAGGCTTCCTATGAGCAGAAATGCTTCTTTCAAAGGAAAAAAAGGTCTCTTCTCAACTTCAGTTTGAAGACCCCACACAACTCTGCCCCAGTTTACCTCTCAGATTTCTTATTTTATGATGTTACCATATGCTAACATATCTTGCTAACTCCACCTCTTCCTCCCTTCCCCTCTCAGTTGGTGTTCCCCAAGGCTCTGTCATTGGCCCTCTCCTCTTCTCTATCTACACCCTGTCCCTAAGCAAACTCATTGCCTCCCATGGCTTCCAATATCACCTCTACGCTGATGATACTCAACTCTCTCTCTACTCTCTCTCTCTCTCTCTCCATCTATTCAAGCTTGCCTCACCAGCTGTCTCTCTGACATCTCTACCTGATGTCTCAACATCAACACAAACTCAACATGGCTAAAACTGAACTCCTTATCTTCCCCCCTCATCCTTCCTCTCCCTCCTCCCTGTCGATCCTTATCGACGGGGATCACCATCCTTCCCGTCCCACAAGCCCATAGCTTAGTCTTCATCTTTGACTCACCCCTTCCTTTTAAACCCTACGTAGACTCTGTTGCCAAATCCTGTCGCTTCTTCCTCCATAACATTGCTAAGATTCGCCCTTTTCTCTCGGTCTCCTCTGCCAAAATTCTTGTTCATGCCCTGGTCCTCTCTCACTTTGATTACTGTAACCTCCTTCTCACTGGCCTCCCCCGCTCTCATCTTTCTCCCGTTATCTCCATCCAAAACTCTGCTGCCAGGGTCATCACCTCGCCCGTCACTTCGATCACGTGCAGTCCCTCCTCTCTTCTCTTCACTGGCTCCCCCTTCCTGAATGAATCCAGCACAAGCTCTAGTCTTCAGCTATAAAGGTCTTCACAACCTTGCTCCCGTTTCCTCTGTACTCCAGTCCATGAACTCTGCTCCTCCTCTGTCCCCTCTCTCGCCCTCTCACGCCTCCCCTGCTCCCGTAACCACCTTCATCCCTTCTCCCTAGCTGCCCCCCATGGCTGGAACTCCCTCCCTGTCCACATCTGCCTTGCCCCCTCCCTTTGTACCTTCAAATCCCTCCTCAAGACCCACCACTTCCGCTCTGCCCTCCTTGCTCCCCTCACCTAACTCTTGCTGATACCCTTCATCCAGTACAATCTGTTACCTGAGGTCTGTGTATTCATATCCTCACCACATGGACCAACCAGCCATCATTCTTGATGTAACCAAGCCAAGCGCGTGCACCTGGGACCTCGTATCTTCGTGAATGTTACACTCCTTGTCTCTCCCTCTGTTCTCCTTCCTTCATCTCCCCTTCCCGGTCTCTCAGATTGTAAACCCTAGAGCAGGGACTGTGTCTACTGAATTAATTTATAAAGCACCAGGTACATTGCCTGCGCTATATAAATGCTTGCTAATAATAATAATAATGGCCACCATTGGCATCGGCTTCAATATCATTTAAGCTTCTCTTTTTCTCTCTTATATTAGTACATTTCCCCATGTTATACTCAATCCTTTGGATAGACTGTTGCTACCACTACCTAGGCAAGAAGAGACAAAATAGAAGGGTGATATCTTTTATTGGATCAGCTTCAGTTAACGGAGGTGCAGTTTTTCAGACCCCACTGGCTCCTTCGTCAGGCTGGTCAGGTGGTAGAACTATTCAGTTCTGACTCCTGACTTTCCAGACGAAGAACTCTGTGAGGTCTGAAAGCTTGCACCTCCGTTAACTGAAGCTGATCCAATAATAGATACCACTGTACTATATTGTCTCTACTTGCCTATATTTGGGACCAAGATGGCCACCATACTCTCTACCACTACCTAGGACAAAGGTGGGCAACTTTGGGCTTGAGAGCTAAACGTAGCACACGGCTAGTTCTTATTTGTCCCCTTTCCAGCACTGAAAAGACTGAACTCGGAGGAAAGGAGCAGAGATGGAAGCACGCACGCAAGGACCCATGACACAGATCCATCATCTAGGCTGCCCTCTTCCTGCATGTACCCCTTAAACACTCCTGCCCCCAACATCTGTGCAAGCTTGTACTAATTTTCAAAGTGGCCCCTGGGAGGGAAAAAGTTCCCCACCCCTGAGCTAAGGTCTTTGCC
The DNA here is from genome assembly GCA_003113815.1 of Sphenodon punctatus. NCBI lineage: Eukaryota > Metazoa > Chordata > Lepidosauria > Sphenodontia > Sphenodontidae > Sphenodon > Sphenodon punctatus. Next base: position 5,646,921 of record QEPC01008474.1, read on the forward strand.
CTCAGCTCATTTCCCTCCCTTTTGGAGACTTTTTTTCCCTCTTCTTCTGCAAGTCCTATAAATGCTGTCCCACACCTAGGGGTTCCTTTTTATCAGCTGACACCTTCCAGTGAGTCTCTTAGTGCATCTGATTTGTCTTACTACTTTTTTTTTTTTATTTAAAGACTAACAGCTCTTGGGGTAAGGAACGTTGATTTTTTTTACCTACAGTGTCAAATGAGTCATCAGTTTAATAAAGAACCTACAGAATACGTTAGTGGGGAAGATGGTAGCAGCCAATTCACACGTGCATCCATGATGATTTTTTTCTAGTCCCTTCAGTGACGGAACTCCCAGGGTCTCCATAGTGCTCGAGGAACAGCTACCCTTCTTGTGTTCGATGAGTGAGACTGAGGTGAAAGACAAAGGGAAGGACAAGTTGGTCTGAGTCAGCCTTTACCAGGAATGGGAATTTCTTGCTTTACCCTAGGGAATCTTACCGCAGAAATGGCTCTTCTGTTCAATAGCCATAAATATCCCAAAGTGAAAGGCACAGAGAAATCATGTGCTCTTATAGTGTCCGCTTTCTGTTTAAGAGCAAAATTGCACCAATCAAATCAATACCTCAAACTTGTACTTTTAATTAGAATCCTAACTTTGATGTGGAAGATAAGGTAGAGGCTTCTGGGAATTGATTAACCTCTGTTTGAAAAGTGAACCTTGAGCTGGTAAAAGGGATGGGTTAGCCATTCTAGCTACTGATGATCCCTAATTACTGTGAAAACAGGCAGAGTGAGGACAAGTTTACCACATGCCAGTGTGTAGTGGTTAAGAGCACAGTACTGTGACTAGATTGTAAAGGGAGATACTGGTTCAAGACTTGGCTTAGCCGTGAATTCACTGGCTGGCCTTGGGCCCTGTCACAGATCTCTCCGCCTAACCTACCTTGCATGGTTGTTGCAATGATTACTAGTTGACTTAAATTAGTTTAATGCTAATGATTAGATGTTAATTGTTAAGGTGAATGTGTCGAAATGTGAACTACCCTGAACCTAAGGGAATGGCTGGGATATAAATCGAAATGAAATAAAAGCAAGTATTTATAAATCAGGAAACTATTATTTTTAAAAACAACCCAAAACAAATTCTGTTTACATGGTGGCTTGTAAGGAAGGAGAACAAGGCGCATATTCAAGCATCATCTGTATATACTGCTTAGTGTTTAGAAAGATGTAGGGAAAGATTTGTTTAAACAAAGTTCTCCCTTTGAGGAAACTAAATCAGAACACAAGACCCAGGTTAAAGAACATTGGTCAAGTAGAAAAATTGCATGCAAGTCATGCCATCTGGGGCCTGAATCCCAATCGCTATTTGATACGTTTTGCACGCCTGCAGGTTTGGGTGGGTCCTGGGAAAGTATTTGAGTCTCAAAGTGTAGTCACATAGACGAAGTCTGGGCGCTGCTGGCCTCATGGCCTAGGTGGGTGACATCTTACAGATGGAAGTAGGAGTTGAGCTGGAGTTTATTGCCCTTTCAAAGTGTGGCGTCCTCTTGTTTCCCTTGGACTCTACCTGAAGCATCTCTTTCCTTCCCCCTCCAGTGGTTTTTAATTGGCAACACTTCCTACAAAGTCAGCGCTGCCAGTTCCTTTTTCTTCAGTGGCGTGTTCGTTGGAGTAATCACTTTTGGCCAGCTTTCAGATCGCTTTGGGAGGAAAAAAGTCTATCTCACAGGTAACTAGCTGCCTCTCGAATGAGACAAGTTGGGAGAATACCTTTGGGGTTCTTGTTACTTAACTAGTTCAATCTCCCAAGGTGCAATGGCAGTTGTCCAAGTTCTGATGAAAGCCCTACACCAGGGTGCACATGATCTAGCTGATCCAAGCATTGACCCCAGGTGATCTATCTTGACCCCTCCTCATTGGCTCTGGCACTCCAGACTTGGACCCCTTTTGCCAGGTTCCAGCTCCAGGGCACGTCCATATTCAGTCTCTGGAGTGAAGGGGTGCGTGCCTCTTGGAGAGAGAGAGCCTTCCCTACCACAGTGGAGGCATTCTCCTAGCCTCTCCTCTCCTTGGCGATGCTCTCTGGGGTGCTGATTCACCTGTCCTCCCCAGAGCCATCTTCAACGAGGTGGTTCACTCCCTGCCCACACTGTGATCCGTTGTAAACTAGCTCATGATCCCGCAATGAACTGTGGTCAACCTCTTGGCTGCCTCTACCCACAACAGGAGAGATTTATGCGTTTATTTCTCTTTCTTCCACTCTACATATGAAACCCAAATTTGGGTAGCTAATCCCATGTTTGGGTACCCAAAAAACCTGCATGCTTGCAATAATGATGTAAGCATTCAGCGCTAGAGTCAGAAGCCTCAATATGGATATTTAAACTTACAAGATGGACTGTAACATCAAACAACCACAACCAGGGGTGGTAGTTTTGACAGGTGGACTGGTGCCAAGGTAGCATGAAGGATTTGACCTCGGATACTTGTTTGGTGGGTCTTGCTCAATTGCTTGAGCTTTGTCTGATCACCGTTTAATGAGTTGGGAAGCATTCGTGCCCCCCCCCTCCCCCCGGTTAGATTGGCTGGTGATTCTCTGGTGGCTTTCCTCTTTCTTTGCAAGTGTGGATAGCTTGTTTGGGTAGATCTTGCTAAATTAATTTCTGGTCCTGGTAAGGTCCTCCAGCCTGGTGCATCTTGGTCCCTTCTGCTCTCTGCCTAGAGCAAATCATAACTTAGTTTTTGAGAGGAGTTTCTCCTGCCCCCGTTAGGGTTTGCATTTGGTTGGGGGTTGGGTAGGTGGGAATTCGTGACCTGCCATGAGCACATGGTCAAACAGATGGTGTTCAAACAAACGGGTGGCCCTTTCTGATGTTAGCTTCTAGAACTCCTTGTTGCCCATAATTTGAGTGCCCCTTGTGCTGAAGTTAAAGATGGTTCCAAAAACTAACTTTCATTAACCCTCCACTTAGCTTTCAGAATTCTCCTTTAAAATTGTAGATGCAGCAGGTAACGGCAACTACTTTAGCTGTTCTTAAATGCAGTGGTAGTTTCGTAAAGTGGACACAACTCCCTCTATGGTCTGATTTGGGTCCAGACGGTCACCATTGTTAAGAGAGTGCTCTAATGCGTCTTCCAGACATGTTGATTGGCCCGCCGTCTGTGTGATTGCTTGGAATAGATTTCACTGAATGTCAAGTGATGTTCAGTACAATAAATGTTGCTTTTCTCACTTGGAAAGTGTTAGAAGTGAAACCTTGTCTTCTGTCTTGCAGGTTTTGCCCTCGACATTCTGTTTGCTGTTGCCAATGGATTCTCCCCCACTTATGAGTTCTTCGCAGTCTCTCGCTTCTTGGTGGGAGTAATGAATGGCGGGATGTCGCTAGTGGCCTTTGTCTTGTTGAACGAATGCGTTGGCACCGCCTATTGGGCACTGGCAGGTACATCTTTATTCATATGGGTTCAAATTGACTCTTAATGAAAACCAGTTGGGCACTTAAATCAAATGCTAAAGTTAATACTCAACGTGCAAATGTAACTCGGTTCATTTGTGAATATATAGATGACTGTTCACTCTTTGAGCAAACGTACCTCACGTAGGGCTCTTCTTTGTGAAGACCTAAACATTCTGACCCCAGTTTAGCAAAGCACAGAAGTACGCGTTAAATTTTAAGCTTCCATGGTTGGATTTACATCAACATTTGCATGCCCATAAGCCTAAACGTGTAGACTAGGACCTTTAATCTGGACTGGGCATGGAAGATGCCCGATTCATTCAGACTCCATCTCAAGAACTTCATATTTTTAGTTAAAACAACAATCTCCTGTGTTTAGAGCTGAAATGAATAAATCTCTGTGAGTGCTGTTTCTGACGGAAACCGTTCTTTCAACTTCATTTGCGTACGGTGGAAGTCTGCTGACACTTTGTACATTTTTGTGATTTTTATGTCATTTTGGTAATTTCTAGTATTATCAGTAATACCAAAAATTATCAGAAACTACCAGAAATGACCAGAAATAGCAGAAAATAACAAAAAATGGTTGTATATTTCCTCTTCGCTCTCAAAAGGCCGATATTTCCCAACGCAACAAGAGCACCTACTCTCACTTCAGGTCTGGTTGGCCACATGCGGGCCCTTTCCCCTTGGGGAGCCCTGAACTCAGGGAAAGGGTTGATTTCTTGTCAAATATTTCTTTTCTTTTTTTCCAACTGCTTTGATGTAGGAGTTTAACAGTTTGCAAGGATTCTTGCTTAATGGGTTCTCCTCCTATTCAAAAGCAATGGAACCATTAATTTAATCCTAATACATGAATTTAATCTTAATACATAAATCTTGTCAGAGACCAGACCCACAAAAATTTACAATGAAACCTTGCTTTAGCCTTATGCACCCTATGTATAATAGACTCTGTCACTGACTGGCTAGCACCTTTTTTTAATTATTATTATTATTATTTTTGTCTTCTTCCCACTCCTGTGTTAGGATCGATTAGCGGACTGTTCTTTGCAGTGGGAATTGCCCAGTATGCTTTGCTAGGATACTTCATTCGCTCGTGGAGGACATTGGCAGTTGTCGTTAATCTGGAGGGAATGCTGGTCTTTCTTCTCTCTCTGTAAGTGATTGTTCTTGAAGCTTTTTCATTATCTCCCCCTAAAGGAATGTAGCCATTGGACGGTTCTTTTGACATCCTTTTTGTTCCTACCAGTTGTGGTAGGGAGATAAAGGTACATCTTTCAAACTCCACCCAAAATCCCTTGCTTCCCTATAACTGTAGGTGTCTTGACTTTCCACAAGTCAGTACTCTATCAGCCAGAGTATTATCCCTCCTTTTTGCACATTAGGAATACAATCTTTTTCATGATGTTTAAGAATGGCATATTATATACTTGGTCTTGCATGAATGTCCTGGAATTTTTATTTTTCCTAGCCTAACCAGAGTACTGTACGATGCAATATGCATATTTAAAATTGTAGAAAATTTTGCAATGACACAATCCTGTCTTTTCTTAGATAATTTCAGCAACAGTACAGTAGAGGAGTTACAATTGCTCTCACAATCTCAGAGCTGACCCAGGCTGCAAAATGGGCTAGGGGAGAAGTTAGGCTTGTTCCTTCATCACTTTATGATGGAGAAAGAAGGTCTGAAAAGTTGGGGAAGAGGTAACGGATTTGTGTGTGTGTGTGTGTGTGTATGTTTTAATTAGTTTTTCAGTCATCAAACTCGGATGAGATCCCAAGAGAAGCTCTGCTGCTGAAACTCAACAATTAAGAGAGGAAAGCATTTTTGGTCATTGTTTCAAAACTTTTCTTTAGCTTTTATTTAACTTCAGTGACTGCCTAACATTCTGGGGGAAAGCCTTTATTTAAAGCTTCAGTACTGTCATTTCTCCAGTTGAGGTGATAAAGCTCTCAATTTTAAATCCCTGAGACTTTTAGAAGCCCTTCAGTATAACCAGAGAAGAGAATAACAGACTTGACATGCCTAAGGCTTTATATTAAAAAAAAAAAAAAAAGAAGCGGAACGTTTTCACCTTCATCTTTGATGCATGAAGAAGTAAAAATAATTTTAATCTCCAGAACTTAAGAAATCTGCCCAAAGGCGACTTTCTAAACCGAGTGCTATTTTCATATTCAGTCGCAGCCTGCCCAGCTGTTCAGCACTCGAGCTGTTTAGAGAAGTTTGCTAAAGAATGTATTTAACATTTGGTGGATTGGGAAATGTTCCTTTCCTCAGTTTGCCTTGCATACTTGAGCTAGGGTGGTTGATCAACAACCAAATACAGTTTGGAGGAAGTAGTAGGTGCAAAAATGCCCTTCTGTTGCTCCTGTCATGCAGGAAAGGATTTGCAACAACATTAGGAGCAGGGAGAGAAGACCTGAGGCAGCTAAGTCAAGTCTCTCTGCACTAACAGCTGCCTATATACAGTCCTTCTCTCTCTTCCCCCTGCCCCCTTCCCCCAGTGGCAATATCCTGGGGGAAACTAGTTTTGAACAGGGCTCTGGTAAAGACTATCTTTTACTAGTTTTTCCTGAAAAAAATGAGGAAAATAAAATTTAAGAACATAAAAATAAAACTTAAAAATGAAAAATATTTAGCAGTTTTGTAATAGTTCTGTAGTAATAAGCCTTGCTTAAGTTTAATGAAAGGAAAAAAAGAGCCTCAATCTGAGCCTTAAAAGCTTCATGTTGTTGCCTTGGCTACTTTGGACAGAAATAAAGTTTCTGACTCTGGAAATTTTGTTCAGCAATGCAACATAAGATGTGCCTTACTGGGTCATGCCAATGGTTCGTCATGCCCAGTATCCTATCTCCTGCCGTGGCTGTTCTCAGTCGCTCTGAAGAAGTACCAAACATGTCATCATGGAGTGATCCATTTACTCTGTGCTCCTGTTTGTTAGAGGTTGCGTTCCCCTGATCTATTTGACTAATAGCCATTAATGGACGTATCCTCCAGCAACTTACCAATCCTTCCTTAAACCCAGCTATACTACTGGTACTCCTCATTTACTCATTCTACACCACTCATGATTTCATACATTTCTATTCTATCCCCTCTGTCGTGTTTTCTCCTAGCTGAAGAGCCCATACCTATTATTAAGCCTCTCATTCCATACTCTTGATCATTTTTATTGACCTTCTCTGTACTTTTTCCAGTACTACTATATCTTTTCTGAGATGGGGTGACTGGAACTGCACACAATATTTAAAGTGCGGTCACACCATACACTTATCTAGCAGCATTCTGACATTTTTCTGTTTTACTTGTCTATCCCTTTATGAATAATTCCTAACAACCTCCCGTTTGCCGCCTTGGCCACTGCCGCACACTGAGCTGCTATGTGTCTGTTTAGCAAACAGAGAGGAGAAATTAGAAATGAATGGGGGACCCAGAAAGAAGACAAGGCCATAGCAAAAAAGCTAAATGAATTTTTGCATTGGTCTCCTCGTCTCCTTGCGAGGAGAGGCTCAATAGGTTAGGGATCTTAGCCTTAAAGGTGACGGAAGGGAGGGCGGGGTGGATAGAAGTTTACAAAACCATAAGTAAATAGGGAGCTGTTGTTTACCTTCTCCAATCCTACTAGAACTAAGGGATTCTCCATGAAACTAACTGGCAGCAGCCTAAAAACAAACAAAAGTCCACTCTGCACGCAATTAACTCGTGGAACTTGCTGCCTGAGGATGTTGTGAAGGCCAGCAGTCTAGCTGGGTTTAAACAAGGATTGGGTATGTTCCTGGAGGATTGATCCAATAGGGCTATTCGTAAAGTAGGTCAGGGGATGCAACCTGTGTCTTTTGGGAGCTGGGAGTGAACAGCAAGAAATGAATCGCTCCTTTATGACCTGTTGGCTACTTCTCCAAAGCGACCCAAGAGCGGCCACTGTTGGAGACAGGAAGCTGGCCTTGATTGATTACTGGTCTGACCCAGTGTGACGCTTTTTAAAATTGTTCATATACGGTGCAAAGTTGTTGCTGCTTAGATACCCAAGAAGCAATATTTAAAATGCTCTATTTTCCTCCCACGCTGAAAATGTAATCTACATGCAGTCTGAGAAATGAACTCTAAACCAGACCTGAAATGCCGTTTGAAAAATACATAGTAATTGAACAAGCGAGTTCAGTCTGCCATAATAGTAGCAGCCCTCAAGCCACCCAGGAAATGTCTTTGTGTTTCAGATTCATTCCTGAATCGCCCCGCTGGCTATACTCACAAGGGCGGCTGAGCGAAGCGGAAGATGCCCTCTACCTCATTGCAAAGAGAAACCACAAGCCCAAGTGCACTTTTTCCCTGAAGTTCCCCGTTAACAGGAGCCACAAAGAGGCTGGCAGTTTCTTGGACCTGTTCCGATAAAAGATCCTTTTGGGACGCACTCTGATTATGATGTTCATCTGGTACTGGCAATACCTTTTGGGGCCCAGCTCCTTCTCCTACTGCTACTCTTAATGCCTTTGCTTGCCTTCTGTTGCATAGTTTAGGACTTGGGGGACGTTCTGCATGGAAATAATTGTTTGTTTCATAAAAGTCTCTAACTCCTGCTAGTTATTCCCAGCCTGTAGCTGTGTAATAAGCAAAGCCTGGGGTGCTTTATTTTCATACTTCTCTGTTGCTTTCCATTTGAAAGCACTTGAGCTGGCTTTTTCCCCATTGTCTCGAAGCCTGCTCAGAAGTCGTATTGTCCTTGCTCTCCGTCCCAAGGTTACATGGTGGCACGTGTGCATGCACACATGTCTGTTTTACTCTTAATTGGTTTTTTATGGCTAAACCGTTTGATTCCACTGTACGTTGATCCCATTGGTTATAACATCCCAGATGCTAACCTGCAAAACTCTGTCTGAAAACAAATATATACTGCTTTGAAAGGCTTCGTGGTCCTTGAATCTAAAGTCTCCATTTCTGTAAAGAATTATGCTTGTATTTAGTTAAGCAGTAGATAAGTCTTACAGACTCGGGGTCGAAAAAGAATTGAGCATTCTCCCATCAGTCAAATAGAGCAAATCAAGCCCCTGAGTTGGATGACAAATACCATTTTAGGGCTGCCTTAACAGATGCATCGTATCCAATGTACAGGAGATAATGGTGCTAATCTTTTCAGTACTGGTGAGGCCTCTCTTGGCATATTGTTTAGTCTGGGACTCCACATTCCAAGAAGGATGTCTGCAATTGAGGAGAAACCACCAAGATGGTAAAGGGGCTGGAATGTGAGCCCCGTAAGGAAAAGCTGCAAAAATTGGATATCTTCTGTCTAGAGAAAAGGAAACTTAAGAGGGCAACATGATAGCCATGTTCAAATATTTGATTTGATGTATTCATACTTGTATGCCCGGCCCTTTCCCCTTGGGGCTCGGGGTGGCTTGCAAAATGCCTAAAAGGATACCACCCAAAAAAGTTGGGAGATTCCTTGGTTCTCCAAAAAGTTGGGAGATTCCTTGGCAGAAGATGGACCAAGAGGGAATGGGCTTAAATTAAGGAGGTTTCAATTAGATATTTGGGGAAACTAAGAGTAGTTGGGCAGCGGAGTGCATTGCCCAGGGACGTTGTGTAATCTCTTCCTTGGATGTCTTCAAGAACCGTTTGGACAAGCATCTGTCTGCAATTCTGTAGGGATAGAGCAGCCAGTCTCAGCACAGCGGGTTCGGCTGGGTGACCCTTGAGGTCTCTTCCAGCCTACCATTCTGTGGGTTTAAGTGACTTGCGGGTGAGTTAGAGTGCAGCAAGTAAAAATAGGGAGAGTCAGTTCTGGTACCCTTTTTGTTTTGTCAAATGTAGTTGCTTTGTGTTCATGCTGTAGGCTGGGCTTTTAAATTCTGGGTAATGTCCTCCTCCGCACCCCCTTATACAAAAGATTAAAATGCTCAGTTATGGGTCTCTAAATGTCCTCCTCCCCCCCCCCCAAAGAAAACCCCCAACCTTGCATAGCATGAAGCAGGGGTGCAGCATAGAAGCTGGGGGTGGGTTTCACTCAGAAAGTTTAAGGTCTAGATTGTTCCCCTGTCTTTGCGTGCATGCCTTTTATCTCTGTTCCTTTACCCTGAGCTCAGTTTTTCAGTGCTTTCTGGTTTGGAGCTGGATTCAGGGGCGGCAAGATCCAGAACCTGGAAAGCAGCCACATAAAAACTAGCCATGGACCATCTTTCCTGCCCCCCTGCCATAAAGCAGGACACTCTTACCTGGTTGCCTGGTTATCTCCAGGCTGTGGGGGCACTGCTGGAAGTGGGAGATTGAGTATTAGGTTCTCTTGGCTAGCAAAAAATCTGTTCTCATTTTCCCCCCCTCTCTTCCCAATTGCAGGTTTGTATGCAGCTTGGTTTACTATGGTCTTACCCTCAACGCCGGTGACCTGGGCGGCAGTATCTATGCTAACCTGGCCCTTTCTGGACTGGTAGAGATACCTGCTTACCCCATCTGTATCTACTTAATTAACCAAAAATGGTAAGTGGCAACCATTCATCAGCAGGAACCAAATATCTCATTCCCCCCCCCCCCCCAAATTGTAAGTTTCCTGGGCCTCTGTTCTCTCTTCTGACCAACTTGCTCTGCATTTAGTAGTTCTCTTGCCAGACGTGTTAATGGTACCAATTTTCTTTGTTCACCTGGGATAAAGAAGTTTTACATGCAGCATTTATTGTTGGGAAGGAGAATAAACGAATCTTTTCCTATCACCCTCCCCCCCCCGCAACTCCCCCTGCAACTGGCACCTGAATTGAACTGAAGCACATAGGAATTCAGCAAATTCTCTAACTCTCTGTTAACACAAGATGGCGCTCCTCTTTGCTAAAGCTTAAACTTGTCACTCCAGCAGGAAGCATCCTGTCTTTCTAAGACTACGTTCGCACAAGACGTTAAAAGAGTCTGAGGCTAGCGACTTCCCTCCCTGCTTTTTCTTTTCTGTGAGACAAGTTTAGGTCGCAGAAGGCAGCGGACATAATGCATGTCTAATCAAAGATACTTAACTAGGAAACCAAGGTTTAACCATCATGCTTATTCCTTCTTGCACATCTTTAATAACATGTGAAGGGATTAATCATGCATTTCCCATGTATGTATTCATACCTTGCTTCTTTTTTTTTTTTTTTTTGCCTTTTTGCTTTTGGTCTTTCTGTTTCCTCTGTGAAGTAATGCCAGGCTTTTAAAAGTTTGGGATACCTAGCAGCAGCCATGGCAGTACAGAGGGTAACTTTTAAGTGGGGGAGTGGGAATGTTTAGAATGCATGATTACAATTACATGCAAGAAATTGAGTTGGTGGAAGAAAAGACCAACCCTCTTCAGTTGAACAGAGTGCTGCTTTACTGAGCAGACTTGCTTCTCTCACTGAGAGGTAAACTAGAAACCTGTAAAAGTTCCTGCAGTCTGCTTGGGCACTTCGTAATGTGCGTTATCCTCTCTTCTACCTTCTGCCGTGCACCGCCATGCTGAGAGAAGAACAGAGTTTTGTATTTTGTTGTTGCTGCTTTTAAAGGAACAACTCTGCAGGTGATGCCAATCATCGGTTGACACCATGTGAACAGAGACTGAGGCCGGGTGAAGTTATAACATGCTTGCAGCTTGTCGGTCCTTGCATGCTGAGCATGGCAGAAATGCTAAGTAGTATTATTTCTCTGGCCCACCAGGTTTGGCCGGAAACGGACACTAGCAGCATTCCTGTTCCTTGGAGGATTGGCCTGTCTTGTGGTGATGTTTCTTCCCGAAAAGAGAGGTAAACGTGTTTGCTGTTTACCTTGAGCATTTTATAACCGCACAGTAACATTCATGCCTGACATCTCCTCTCCAAGGATCTCGGAAGGCTTCACAAACTGGAAAGAATTTTAGGTTCGCAACACACTGTATGTAGGGACTGGCTCTGTCGTGCAGGTGGGGAAAAGGAGGCATAGAAAGAGGGAACTGACTTTCAATGGAGTGAGCTCTTTGCGACCAGGGCCGGCCCCAGGCATGCGCCACACGTGCGGCTGCACATGGCCCTGCGGAGAGTTGGGGCCCCGTGCTTGCCTGGCTGGGCAGCAGGCTGCAGCCAGCTTCCCCCCCAATAAATTCTTCTGCTTGCCTTCGCTGGATCTGGGCCCCATCCCTCACCTGCCTCTGTCTCCTAGTAGTGCTGCAGCAGCACCAGTATGACACCAGGACACGGATCGGACTGGGAGATAAAGCTGTTTGTTTACAAACAACTCCTCCCCATGTGAGTGATCATAAGGTTGTTACCTTGTAAAGAAGGTTCTTCGAGATGGCGCCCAACAATCTCGCAAGCGGGTTGTGCATGGCATGCTCACCCTATTCAAATAATAGACCACATGATGGTCTTGAGCTCCTCTAGTATAAAAAGCGCTCTCCACCTCAGAATAACAGTTCCTTCTCAACCCTTTCTAGGAATATAAGAAAATTCCATGTGGGACTGGAAGGGTGGGTGTTGTGAGAATGTTCAGAACCATCTCGAAGAACCTTGATTACAAGGCAGCAACCTTCTGTTCTTCTTTGAGTGGCTCCTCACAGGACATGTTTACATGGCTCTGCCGGGCGGGGGGTGGGGTCCGTGGGCACGCCGATGCGTGGGCGGGCGTGCACATGGCCGCACTCGCAGCCCCACTCATTTACCCCCACAGAGTAACTGCCGTTTCCCCAGGTTGCTCCACAAGTGGGGGGTGAGTGGGGATGCGTGTTTAGGCGAGCGCGCACGCACCCCCACTCACCATGGGCACGTGCACCACGTCGTTCACACGGGGCTCCCCCACCCATGAACATGCAAATCTTCATGATCATGGTTGGGAGAGGCCCGTGTAAAAAGGGCCACATTCTCACAACTGTCTTGATTATACTATCTTATATAGGAATTTATGGTGTAAAGCAAAATCTGCAAATATGGTTCTGAGATTATTATGGCTGCTATTTCACTAACACTTTTTAATGAAATTATTGCTAACAGAAATACGGTCTTTTAAACCCGCACCCCATAACCAGTTCTTTTGCGCTCCCCCCCCCTTGCATATAATTAGTTCTCGCTGCCCTGGGGGCACAAATGAAATGGTTATGGGTGTGGGCAGCGTGAATTGATTATATGGGGGGCGGAGGTGCAAATGAACTGGTTATGGGGTGGGGGCAGCGTGAACTGATTATGGGGGCACAACTGAACTGGTTATATATATGTGTCTCTTATGGCATAATGTGCTTAATAGGCTGGCTGCATTTTGGGTGTCTTGTGTGTGTAATAGCAGCACCTCTGGACCGGCCGCACCGCGTGCATGCAAAAGGCACAGGCGGCACCGGCAGCAAGAACAACAGGCCCTGGAGGCCAGACTGGCTAAGCTCACCCCTCTCTCCCAGTAAGGCACTGGATGCAGTCAATCTCTCTGTGCCTACCTCACTGCCCGCCCGGCTGCTCCTGGTCGATGCTTGGCGGCGGGAGGGGGGAAGCATTGGGAGGCCATGCTTGTCTATGACCGCTCGGCTGAGCACCAGGCAAGGCAGCCAAGTGGTGGCAAGCCCGGGGCGGAGAAGCGGGGGGGTGTATGCTTTTCCATAGCTGCTGGGAGGGGTGGAGAAAGGGAATCCTTCCTGTCCAGAGAGATTAAATTTTATGTAAACTTACATATTTGCATAATTAGACCCCGCACCAAGACTTCGCACATGGCCTCACAAACCCTGGGGTCGGCCCTGTTTGCGACCTTATTCCTGCTTTTGGACAAACTGTATATCCACTCGCCCTCCAATCCTGGGGGCAAAGAATGAATATCCTGCAATTTCTATGTGCGAGGGAGATGAAAGACACAAGCTCCCATAGCGTGATGGGAATATCCTCCTATCTGTATCCAAATATTCCCTTTCCCCTTATTGTGGGGCAAAGGAATTCTTTTTGCCCACAGCAGAAACGAGTATCCACAAAGATGGCTATACTTGTTGAATTTCTAGTACCTGAATCGACTCTCAAATATTGAGTACCAATCGGTGCAACTTGATTCGGTACCCATCTCAACTTCTGGTCCTGATTTACAGATCAGTAACCAGCAAATTGAAAAATTCATCCTGGAAATTACCACTTTTTCCCCTCCGGGTACCCTATCAGGGATCATGTAGCCCATCGAATAACCGAAGACAGTACCTGAAAATGCCGGTGTTACTGTCGGGTAGCAAACGCACTACCCGTTTCAGCTCTGCTCTTGATCACCTTGATAATCCATTTGATTGTATAACCGAGGTTATTACCGAAAGGCACTTGTGTGCTATGCATCTTTTATAAGGATTGCACTTTTCTTTTTGAAACAGGTACAGGCGTGTTTGCGATTGTGAACAGCCGTTCGCTGTCTCTGCTGGGGAAATTGACCATCAGTGCAGCCTTCAACATAGTTTATATCTACACCTCGGAGCTTTATCCTACAGTGATCAGGTAATGCCAGTTCACCACTTTAGTAATGGTGACTCCCTTTTTTGGCCTCTCCTAATGACCATCTAGTCCTTTTAGCTTGCCTCCCTTTTTGTCATATTACATGCATCTTTTTGCTGAGACTTCGACTTAAAGGAAATGGCCAGTGCTTAGCTATAGGGCCAGGGAGACTCTAAGCAGGCTTAAATAACTCTTACAGGGAGGACTTGCTTTAGATTCCCTCTGTTCTATATAGAATGTTGAAATGGACCTTCATACTGGAGGTTGTCACGTTATTCAGTCGGTTAGGTGGTAGTGTTATGATGATGATTAGTAGTAGTGATTATTTATATAGCACCAGCGGTGTGCCTGGCAGTGGACAATCAATAGGTATAGACAGGTCCCTACCCCGCCCCCCCAAGGGGCGTAGAATCTAAGAGAGATGTGAGTGCACATGTGCGAGTGCTAGAGGTCGCGGACCCCAGCGCTTCGCTCCCCCCGTCCGTCAAACCTCACAAAAATACAAGCAAAGAAGTCAGAAATAGCAGCCTTATCCTGAGGAATATGGGGAGAATAGAAGGGGTGCAAGAAAACCGCCCGACAGCAGCGGGAATGGAGAAATTTTGCCAGGTAAAAATGGCGGCACCCCCCCAATATCCTGAAAATGTGGGTTATATGGCGACTGCCTCGAGCCAAACAGATGAAGGGCCTTCTATGGTGGCAGATAGAGAAGATAAAATCCTTAATGCACTAGCAGAAATCACAGCTGGGCTGGCGGCTGCAGATTTAGCTAGAGAGCAACTGCTTTCAGAAATAGTGGAGCTCCAACAAGCGGAACAGCAAGGGAAACAGAAGCCCTAACTAAAAGGGTAGGAGCAACCGAGAATAGAAGATCGGAACTCGAGGACCGCTCCCTAAGCAGCCAAGGCCAACAAATAAGATGTAGGAGACTATAAAAGCTCTGGAGGCTAAATGCGAGGGCCAGGAGAACAGAGCAAGAAGGTCCAATTTAAGATTTGTGGGTGTTCCTGAAGGCTTAGAGGGAAGAGACACCATATAACTAATATGGAAAATACCGGAATCCTCCTTCCCTGAAGAGCCAAGTATTCACAAACCCAAGATGGAAAGAGCTCATAGGGCTACGAGACCAAAGCCCAAAGAAGGCGAGCCCCGAGCAATGATAGTAAAATTTCTTGAGTTTCAAAATAAAGAGCAAATCTTGTGATTGGCAAGGGGAAAGAATTCCCTAGATTTTCAGGAAAATAAAATTAGAATATTCCCCGACTATACAGGAGAAACGATGATCAAAAGGAGGAGATGGGTAAAATATTTTGCTGAATTAAATCAACAAGAGCTCAGTCCTCAGATATGGTTTCCTGCTCGCATGACAACTTTAGGGACGGGAAAAAGGAAAATTTTTACAGAAACCACTGACCTGGAGGAATTCCTCCAAAAACAAGTGCGAAAACAAAAAGAACCCAACTGAGAGAGCGACAACGGGCCTCATCAGATTTTTCAAAGGAAAGCGAGGAAAATATTGTTCTTAACGTTTGGATACGTGCATTTGTCTCCATTTAACCATGTTTTATTTTTACAATGTCTGTTAGTTGACCATACAGAAGGGACCTGATCTATACATAGCTAATTAATTAATCTGGAATAAATCCCCACCTGTAAGAGACATACAGTTGTATAGCCTAGAACGGCCAGAGCAAAAAAGTTTTCCCTTGCAGGGGCCAAAGTAAGAGACATTGCAGTCGAGCAAGGGGGGGAGGGAGGGGAAAGAGAGAATAATACTGCTAGAGGAAAGCAGTAGGAGTAGCAGGTGCGCTATGAGTGAGGAAATAAACAACAACCACGACCCTGTCTTTTGGAGGGAGGAAGGAGAATACAATTTTTGTATATATAGTTTGCAGTTTAAAATGTTGGTTATTGGATTCAGGGATAAAAAAGAAACAGGAGACTCAAATAATCGGATTTACTATGTCAGACATGATTAAAGTGGTATCCCTTAATATAAGGGGACTCAATAATCCCATTAAACGTAAACGAACCAAACAGCTGATCAGAGAAGGGGGGGAGGGGCGCAGACATCTGCTTGTTGCAAGAGACTCATTTCAGAGAAAACGATAGTTTCAGATTTAAAGATAAATATCTGGGAGACGTTTTCACAGCATGTAACCAACACACACAAAAAGCTGGAGTCTTAATTGGAATTAGGGCTAATAGGGCAGTTAAAATGAAAAGAGTACATAAGGATAATGAAGGGAGATTATTCATCGTGGTGGGAGAACTTGAGGGGGAAATAGTTACCTTAGTTAACGTTTATGCACCCAATGAATTTGTGAGACACTCCTTGCCTCTGATAGAAAAATATATGGATGGGATCTTAATCATACAGGGTGACTTTAATGCATGCTGGGAGGAAAAGGATCATTCCAACAATAAAATCCCTGGGAAATGTTAAAAGAATTTAGGCACCCTGCTAAAAATGAGTAATTTAGAAGATATATGGAGATATATGAACCAAAAAGAAAGGGATTATACCTTTTACTCTTATTTTTTTATTTATTTTTATTTTCAGTTCACAACATTTACACACGCATTGACTATTCTTTTATGAACAAGTGTGATGTGAATTGGTGTAGGGCATGTTGTATTCAATCCAATACTTTGTCTTACCCTGATACGGTCATTACAGAATTACAATGGGTTGAGAGCGCGCAAAATACACAAAAATTTAATTGGCAACTCTCAAGGGATTGGTTGAAAAATAAAAAAATGTTTAGAGCAAACACAGACAGAGATTAAAGATTATTTCAAATGGAATGTAGGCACGGTGGACACACAGGCAACACTTTGGGAAGCTGCCAAAGCAGTAATTAGAGGTAAAATGATGGCTATTAAAGCCACACTATGCAAAAAAAATAGAGAATATTGAAAGGAGCTACACAGAGAATTGAAAGCACTGGAATCAATAAATAAAATTAATCCCTCCAAAAAGAGGGCGAGAGAAATTTCCTAAATTAAGGAGCAAATTAATTAGAAAGAAATTAAAAAGACAACAGCACAACTTAAAACAAATAAAAGGATTTTATTTCACTCATAATAATAAAACTGGGAAAACGTTAGCCAAATTAGTAAAGAAGCAACACAAAAAATCCCATGTATCTTTTCTTCAATTGGCAGACGGCTCCAAATTAACAAAAGACGCGTTAATTCATCAGGAATTCCTAAAGTACTATCAGACTGTGTACTTCTCTTCTAATCCGGAACCTGAAATGATAAAATAATTTTTTTTTAAATACGAGCTCCCAATACTAAATGTGGATCAAGTCTGTTAGCTCAATAGACCCCTAACAGTTGAGGAAATAAAAGATGTTATTAAAAGTCTTTCAAATAACAAAGCAGCAGGCCCAGATGGGCTGCCAGCAGAATTTTACAAAAACCCCAGCAGAATTAGTGGTCCCACATCTAGTTAATACATATAATGACATTTTGAAGGAAGGTAAATTGCCGAACTCATTCTATGAATTTATTCATAGAATGAGAATTCATAGAATAGAATTCATTCATCACTCTAATTCCCAAACCAGGGAAATCGACAGATAGATGTCAGAATTACAGACCAATTTCACTACTAAATGTAGATTTTAAAATCTTTTCTAAGGCCCTAGCGAATCGATTAGCCGCAATCATTGGGGGATTAATAAACCCAGATGAGGTGGGCTTTATTCCTACATGTTTGGGATCGGACAATATACGCAGGGTAGTTAATATAATGCACCATCTGGACAGATCAAAGGAACAAGCAGCGATGATTCTGCTTGATGCAGAGAAAGCCTTTGATTGTACAGAAATTGGTTGTCTTATTCAGATCCTGGCTCTAAGGGGTTTTGGGGGTTCCTTTATTAGATGGCTAAAAGCAATATACAAAGAACCAAAATCCAAAATAATAAATAACTGTCATTCTAAAGCATTTAGTCTTTCTAGGGGCACGAGACAGGGATGCTCGCTGTCCCCTCTTTTGTTTGATTTGGTTCTAGAGGTCTTGGCACTTGCAATAAGACAAGAAAAAAAACATCTCAAGTATTCGAATTGGCAACAGGGAACATAAAATAGCAATGCTCGCGGATGATACTGTCTTAATTTGGGGGGGATCCGGTAAACTCCGCCCCACCACTCATGCAATTGATACAGGAATTTGGTACCATTTCGGGATCTAAAATAAATACATCAAAATCATACGCATTAATATATGGGGGAAACAATAGACAGAGGGAAGGTATAAGACTAGCATTGCCCTTTCTTGAAGAAAAACAGGCGGTTAAATATCTTGGAATAATGCTGCCTAAACGATTGGACCAGGTATATAAAGAAAATTTCTTAAATCTACCTCAACAACTTAGCATAGAAGCAGCAGAATGGAAGGACTTGCCCTGCACATGGCTGGGCAGAGTGAACTTATTTAAGATGATAATCTTACCCAAGATTGTGTATAATCGGGTAGCTCTGCCCGTACACCTACCAGATTCCTTTTTTAGAGCCTGCGACAAATTAATGGCAGAAATAATTTGGAAGGGACATAAACCAAGGGTCAACAGACAAACATTAACACGAACTAAGGAGAAAGGAGGTATAAACCTACCAGACATATGTTTATACCACAAGGCA
This sequence comes from Sphenodon punctatus, assembly GCA_003113815.1. Taxonomy (NCBI): domain Eukaryota; kingdom Metazoa; phylum Chordata; class Lepidosauria; order Sphenodontia; family Sphenodontidae; genus Sphenodon; species Sphenodon punctatus. The sequence continues at coordinate 5,665,426 of QEPC01008474.1, forward strand.
GCAACAAATGGAGCCCTCAATGTGTGGTGGTATCAGCCGGAATCAGCTAAATGGGCAGTAATAGAGCAAATCACTCTGACTAGTGACAAGTTAACAAATATAATAACTGACCAAGGAACCCCCAATAAAAAGATATGGAAAAACCACCCATTTGCGTGGATCACTTGGTTAAATTGGCAGAAAATCATAAACAAAAATTAAAATAGATAAAAATCTATTTCCACACTCACCTAGAGATCTCATTGGTTTCCAAGAGCACCAGCAAGCCCAAAACCTAAGAGAAAAATTAAAAGAAAAAGGGGTAATAAGAGTTAGAATCAGTTGTTTGAAGGGAAAGAGATTTTGAGCAGGGAGGAGATAGAAAACAAAATTGAAGTGAGTGTAAATGTGTTTAGTTACCTACAACTTAAACAAGCAAATTACCAAGACAAAAAAGGGGGGGGAACTATTCAAGGGATCCCACCATGATCGAAAGGGCACTCTTTTAGAGAACTTCAGTGAAAGGGAGGTTGGCACGGATATATAAGGTTTTAAAAGATCTGTGGTATGCCAAAGAGCTTAAATACATACAAAAGTGGAACAAAGACCTAAATATTGAAATCTCAGAGAGGGAGAAGATACAAATTATTAATTATATGCACAACAGTGCCCACTCACTTGAGATCAAAGCGTGCCAAATTAAACTGGTAACTAGATAGTATTTAACCCCCATGCAATTTAGACATGTAAATGAAGGGGATAAGGGATTATGCTGGAGAGAATGTGGTGAGGAAGGAACCTACATTCTCTGTTGGTGGGATTGTGAACGAATAAAACCACTCTGGAGACGCGTATGGGAGAAAATGGAAGAGATGGCTAGGCTAACTATACCTTTCCGCCCTGAAATTGCACTTCTCGGTTTGTTTCCGGAAGTAAAAGTTTTACAGACCCATTTGGACTCGTGTTCAACATTTATCCAAGCAGCAAAAAAGCCCCATTGCGCTGCATTGGAAGGACATCGAAGAATTAACTGAAGGTAAATGGATGAGTAGACTATGGTATCATCTAACTATGGAAAAAGTGTCAGCGGATCTTTTTAGATAAAAAAGAAGCTTTCACAGCGAAATGGTATTCATGTGTCTGCATTATGAACAAATCGGACTTACCTGAGAATGAACGAGCATACCTGTTAGATTATTATATTTAAAAAGGAAAGAAAAAACAGACTCTTACCTGAATCCAATTGTTCACGTTGTGTATGTTCGTTGTTGTGCAAATAATTGTTCCTTTTTCATTTTTTGCTTATTATTTATTTTTTCTTGCATTGTTTGATGAAACATAACAATAGAAATTCTATCACCTTGTAAAAACTATAACTATTGATTGAATACAAATCTTAAAAATAATAATAATAATAATAATCTAAGAGAGACAAGGGAGAGGTGAACATTGGGAGAGAGACGAATAACGCCATGAGGTTGAGAAGTTGGAGGTGCACATGCTTAGTTAAGTTAGTAATCGGGGGACTGTGTTCACTGCACTTCCCCTATTGCCACCAGTGGGGAAAACATAGTGAACATGGGTCCCTGGGTATAGTAGTATAAATAAAGTGATATCAATTTCCCCTTCTAAACTAGGATAAGAATGTGTCAAAGTTTGGGAACCTTAGAAGAAACTTGAGCTAGGATTGACTTAGGGATTTAATGAGTTATGTTTCCTTGTGATCATACTGTCCAAAAACTCCTGTCCGTGTTCCACTCTTTTGCTTCCTCCTGTTTTAACTCTGTCCTTGTGCTTCTAAATTTGTCTGGGTAATAGATGGACCCCCATGCACCCAGAGAATGAACCTGCAATGTTTTGAACCTAATTGGTAACTCGGGTGCTTTGCCCAAGAGAGTTGGCGGTGTAGTTGCATTCATCATAGCTGGCTGGACAGATCATTGCACTGGTGCTCCTTCTACCCTCCTGTCATCCAGGGTTTCCTCCTGTACCCCTGCAACTTTTCAACCTTTTGGATGAGTCCCTGTCTCTCCCTAGACTCTTCTCACTTTGTTTTTCCTATATTGTAATCCCCTCAGGGCAGAGACTTGTCTGACTAATAATTGAACGGTGCCAGATATGTCACTCGCCCCATATAAAATACATCTACAGTGAACAAGCTTAGCCTTTTAGTAAAAGCGATTCTTTTTGAGTTCCTCTCACGTAAACGCCACAGACTAACAGTCTTTTTTCCCTCCTAGGAATGTTGGAATGGGGGCTTGCTCCATGTTTTCTCGAGTCGGTGGCATTATTGCTCCCTTCATCCCATCTCTGGTTTGTCTGCACTTTTATTCCTCTTCCTTACCGTTTGACTATTGTGTCTCAGATGACTTTTGCAGAGGCCTGCAAATAACACAAGAGTTTATGTGTATCATCATTGTATATCTGTAAAATGTCTGCGTCATGGATGGCGTGTCCATCTCACGGTGCTTTTCTCTACAGGAAAAATCATCGCAGGGTTTTGGTCGTAAGATAAATGTCCACCATTTACATCAGTGCATATTTCCCTGGAGAAGTGGCCACAGGAACCCAAGCTACAGATGAACAGCATTGCCACTCACATGAGGCAATGGGCTGAGGTTGGAATGGGGTCCTGGTGTAGAAGGTGGAATTGGGGGCAAGGAATGCAGCGGCACCAGTGGCCCTCCCCCCATGCAGTGGCCCTCCCCCCACGAGCTTGTGGGCTCCAGGCCAACTGCACGGTCTGTCCCCGTTACAGCTCTGCCCATGGAAGAGGTGGGCACAGTGATGAGGAGCATGGTATGACAACCCACCAAGGCACTGTAAAGAAAAGAGATGCAAGAATGACTAGAGGCCTGGGCAAACGCGCCCCAGCATGGGATGCTTAGGAAGCCGGTTCATTGAGTTCATCCTAGGGAGAAGAAAATTTTACTCCTTCAGTCCAGTGATTACTCCTCAAGACATGAGTGACTCTCCCATTGTCATAACAGACATAGCTACAAAAGGGATTAATGAAGTGGAGACGGAGAGAAGCAGCCTCCATTCATGTCACTGTCACTTCACCCAAGGGGGTGGGGGTGCAGATTTAGGATTGGGTACCCACGTTTGCTGCGTTTTCCTCCCCATTGGGGACGGGCGGGAACACTGTGCGTATGCATGGGTCTCTGCTTATGATGCAAATGATTCATTTGAGCCAGGCATCCATCCTAGGTGGTCTAGTGGAACCTTTTCCGCTGGCTCTGGCGCTTCAGGCCCTTCTCCTGGCTCTGAGCTTAGGGTGCCTCAGCTGGTCTCAGGATTGGAGAGGAGCACTCCCCTCTAGAGAGACACTTCCCTGCCACAGTGGAGGAGTTCTCCTAGCCTATTGCACTTGGAGACAATGCATGGGGGGGTGGGGGTGTTCCCACTCTCCTCCCCAAAGGAGATCTCGGCGAGACTGCCCCACACCCTTGCACACTGTAATCTAGAGAGTAACGTTTGATCTACCAGTAGATCATGATCTCTCCTTGGCCGCATCAGCACTATCATATGGTGCACCTGTGAATTAAAACGTGAAAGTAGTCTTGTACTTTGATTTGGATATTGGTGTCGACACCTGAAAAAGAAATGCAGAGAAGCAGACTTGCGTATCGTTCCTAGAAAGGTGAGAGAGTGGACCGGATTTTTGGCACAAAGGAGATGAAAACTGCCAGCTAAGAGCTCTTATGTACTGCAGAGCCTACACACTTGACTTCACCTGGCTTTGGCATAGGGTGTGTGTCAAGAGCAGGGTTGGAGGCTAAACTCCCAGGCCCGCTGTGAGGAGTTTGCCACCTAGTTCGCAGACAAGATCGCTCAGATCCAGAGTAGCTTCGACACTGGATTGGAAGCAGTAGGTGAGGCGCATGAGGTTATGGAGGCGCCGTCCGGTCGAACTTTCTGGGATGAGTTTCAGGAAGTGGCGCCAGCCGATGCGGTGAATGTCCTGGGATCTGTTAGGGCCACCAGTTGTGAATTAGATTCGTTTCCGTCCTGGTTGGTGAAAGTCTCTAGGGAGACGTTGGGGTCGGTGCTGGCGAGGGTAGTGAACACGTCCCTTCGGCAGGGGAGACTGTCACCCAGTCTCAAGGAGGCTGTGGTGCGCCCCCTGCTGAAGAAGCCATCTCTGGATGTAGACGCACTCGCCAGCTACCGACCTGTCTCGAATCTTCCCTTTATAGGGAAGGTTATTGAACGGGTAGTGGCACTGCAGCTCCAGGCGCATTTGGACACCATCGGTTTCCTTGACCCTTTTCAATCTGGGTTCTGTCCCGGCTATGGTACTGAGACAGTGTTGGTGGCCGTGGTGGACTATCTCCGCTAGGAGATGGATGCAGGATGTTCAACATTTCTGATCCTGCTAGATCTCTTGGCCACTTTTGACACCATGGACCATGGGCTGCTGTTGAGACGGCTGCGAGACCTGGGGGGCCTGGATGGGACTGTCCTTGGGTGGTTCCACTCATTCCTTTCGGGGAGAAGCCAGCGGGTGGTGCTGGGGGCTGAAACATCAAGCCCCCGGGCCTTATCCTGCGACGTTGCGCAAGGTTCGATCCTGTCTCCACAATTGTTTAATGTGTGTATGCAGCCCCTGGGGGAGATCGTGACAGGGTTCGGGGTGCGATGTCACCAATATGCTGATGATACTCAGCTGTACCTCTCGTTTTCAACTGGCCCAGGTCCTGCCATCTCTTTGCTTTCCCAATGTTTGGAGACCGTGGCGGATTGGATGAGGCAGAACAAACTGAAACTGAATCCCGATAAGACAGAGGTGATGGTGGTGGGAAGGGCGGGGGAGGTTCTGGCCCCCCTTGTGGGGGTCCATCCTCCTATTGTCCAGAAGGTTCGCAGTCTGGGGGTGGTGTTGGACTTGGGTCTCCGTCTGGATCGGCAGGTGGAAGGGTTGGCCAAGACCGCCTTCCACCGGCTGTATCTGATGCGGAGGCTGTGTCCATAGATTTCCAGGCCCGACCTGGCCACCCTTATCCATGCCTTCATCACCTTGAGGTTGGACTACCGCAACGCGCTCTACGTGGGGCTTCCCTTGTTTCTTGTTTGGAGGCTGCAGCTGGTACAGAATGCGGCGGCCCCTCTCCTTATGGGGACTGGGCGAAGGGAACACATAACACCAGTGCTCCGTGCTCTGCACTGGCTGCCTATAGCGTACCGGGCCAGATTCAAGGTGTTGGTATTGATCTATAAAGCCCTGCACGGTCTGGGCCCCTCATACCTCGGGGACCGCCTCACCCTCCGTGTCTCAGAGCGATCCCTTCGGTCCACTGCGGGCCTTCTTGGAGGTCCCCCGTGTGAGACGGGGGGCCCACAATGGAGAGGCGTTCTCGGTGGCAGGGCCGCGATTCTGGAACTCCCTCCAAGAGGAAGCCCACCTGTCCCCAGGTCTGCTGGCGTTTCGTCAAGCCTGCAAGTCCTGACTGTTCGCCCAGGCCTTCGGAGGGTGGGGGGGATGGTTGGGGATATTGGGGAGGGGGGGTTGGATGGGACTGGGATTAAATTTTTTGTTGATGGCTTTTTAAAAAAAATAAAAAATTATTATTGTTTTAGTGTTGTACGCTGCCCCAAGATGCCGTAGGCATGACGGGGCGGATAAAAAATGCTTTAAAATAAATAAATAAACCAGACCCACGGTTATGCAATAGGAACTTATTACCTCTCCACCGTATGGTCTTTGTTGCTTGTTTAATCCATCCTTGAAGGGGTAGGGGGCATTAGTTCCCTCTAAGAGTTTCTTTTTCAAGAGGAAGCCTCCGCATACTCACACCCACCCATGCAGCCATCCCCACTGCTAGTTCTCAGTAAATCTCTGCTGTGGGAGAAAAGAACTGGGACTGAGCAGGGTCCTAGACCAGCCTGACAACGACTTTGCGCAATTAAGTTATATTGCTCTGCTTTTCGGTGTTAGGAGGCAGCGTGAAGAATACATCGAGGCTTCCTTTCAAAGGACAATTAGTTACTGCGAAGAACTCCCTCTTGCTTGTCATGTTCTTGTCCTAGTCTAAATTTAAAATGTTTATCTTCATTATAGAAGTTTTATTTTAAAATTGAAATACTTACAACAGGGCAGGGGAGGTTTTTGCCTAAGGGCTGTGTTGGCAATTGGAAGGTAGCTCGATAGTCAAGTTCTCAATCTGCATATGGACCATACCTGACCCCCTTGCTCCTATACACTATACCCTACACCCTGCCCGAGGGACTGCAGGCCAGACACAAAAGGTAGGCAGAAGCAGAGTGGCCATAACTCCCCTTTTTAAAAATGATGCTTATGAAATATACAAGGTGCAGGACTGCATTGGTTCTGGTGCAGGACTGCAACATGTGTTGTTCATAATTGTCCTCTCTTTTAAAAGGGAAGTATGGCCACCCTAAGCAGAAGAAACCCATGAGCTGAAGATTCCTGACTTCTGACTTATAACAGAGAGGGCAGGTGTGTGTGTGACTTAATCTAACGGCATTTAAAGGGCCACATTTTCAAAATAAACTCATTTGGGTTTTAAATCTGCCTATTTGAAACTTCCCATTCCAAGCTTCTGAGTCTGCTATTTTAGGCAGCCCACATTCTTGTATACACCTCCCCCAATCTTGGGTTTGTGTACCCGAATTACTCAACTTGTGGACCCAGAATAGAACGTGTGCCACAGATTTATAGCCAACTCTAAAAACGTAGCAGCTTCCTGTTGAACGGCTTAGATGTTCTGAGCTGCAATTATTTTAGTTCTTACCATACCTGCCTTAGTGAGAATTACCCTGATCTTGCTCATCCAGAGGCACAAGTCATCCTTCGTAGCGACAGGATGCATCCAGATGGGCTGAGGTGGTTGCAAGGTATGAGGTGCCAGGGCAGCGGGATGCCCCACTGGTGCTGTAGCCAGATCTTAGGCTCAGTTATGTCGCCCAGCAGCTACCTCTGGCTTACCATATCTTGATGCAAAAAGGAGGTGATGTAGCTTGGTAATAGCTGGAATTGCAGTGAGCCTGGAGATGGTACAGCCTGAGGCAGCTACAGGCGGTGGGAGGGAAGAGCAGGGTGGGTGATTCACTTCAACACCACTCATCTGGGTGCTTTCAGTGTCCAGATGAAAAGGCATCTACTGTCTTAATCCTTCAGTGGTTTGAATACGTAGCCTGTCATGTAAGGACCAGCTATTCGTGAGTTAACATCATCTGTTTTTAATTCCAGAAATCTGTGCAGTGGTCTCTACCATTCATCGTGTTCGGAGTGACCGGTCTGTTGTCAGGGCTCCTGAGCTTGCTACTACCAGAAACACTGAACAGCCCGTTATTAGAGACCGTATCTGACCTGCAGGTTTGTTCGTATCGGAGACTGGGGGATGAAGCTATGTCACTGCAAGCACTAGATGGCTCACGGGTACATCAGCTTTCGCTCTCGTTAAAACGTCCGCACCGTTACGACGCGGCGATAATGGCTATCGGCTTGAATAGCGGGGATCTGTCTCCATCAGCCGAGTGACGGGGGACTTCAGTTGGGGTTCCAGGCCCCAATCCTCAAAACTGAGGGCTGCTGCAAACCTTCATTGAAGTGAAGGACTTGCACTGGTTCAGCATTTTGAGAATTGGGAGCGATATGACCATCCTGTTTGAAAATGCTCCTTGGAGTTTAAGGTAGGGCTGAAACGAGAAGCAGTTTTTTTTTCTCGTGAGAATTGAGAATGGTCACAGAGATCTCGGTACAATCTCAATAAGACTGAGATGTAGGCTAAGATTATTTTTTCCTTGAAATACTGTTTATTGTTTACCTTTACCATTTACTGGAATTTACTGTTTACCTATACTGATATATTGTATCCTTCCTTTTGCACATGCACAGATGTAAAATGTCCCTTCCTGCATGCACATTACCTGGATGAATGCAGTACACAGTAAGCGATGCACGGTAAATCGGTATATACGGTAAACAGTACTTTGCAGTAAATGTTATTTCAGGAACAGATTCTCAACCGAGAAATGTTGTGAATCGGTGTTTCACTCTATTATCATTTCTTGCTCAAATCAAGTCGAGAACTGTAATTTTCAACGATGACCGAGAAAAACCCGATTGAATTTCAACCTGATTGAATTTCAACCCATGGCCGGAAGGTTGCAGCCTTTAGGATGTAGTAGGGCCTTGCGGCGTTGATCTATGTCGGGGTCGGATCTGGAACCTGCGATCCAGGGACCAAATCCAGGCAACGACTTGTCTTCTTAATTTGGCACCTTTCCAATTCTTGCATCTTTCTGTATATGAATCTAGTCTCTACTCTCAAACACAGAAAGAATGAGATCAGGGGAAGGGAGTGGAGATGTCGCATACCCTCGGAGGTAGGGGATGGTTCCATGGCATAGATCCATGATCTGGACCCTCTTCCCCCGCCCCCCATCCTTAGCACACCCACCCCAACCTCTCAGCTCAGCCCAGCCCGTGGAGCTTGTACTAATTTGATTTATGTAAATTTGTGCAAATTTAAATCTACCTATTGTCTGTCTTTGACATATGGATGGAGAATATATATATTATATATGTGTGTGTGCATATATAATGTGTGTATACATATATTGTGTGTGTGTGTGTGTGTATATAATATGCGTGTATACATATATTGTGTGTGTATGTATGTGTGTATATATATATATATGTGTGTATGTATATATATATATGTGTGTATGTATATATATATGTGTGTATGTATATATATATATGTGTATATACACACACACACACACACACTATATAACATATTTTATATAAAATATATATGTTGTATATTATGGATTATATATGTGGATATACGTATGTGAGATTTATGTATATATAAAATGTAAATCATGAATGTTTAAAAGCAGTCTTAAAAAAAAGATTTGTACGTACTAGTGGACTCCTTCAGTTTGGTTAGGGAGGCTCACGTGGGTGGGAGTGGGCAGGGGGAGACAAGCCATGGGGGAGGAGGAGGAGGGAGTTGCTCTCAGCTGCTGCTGCCGCCGCTACTTAGGACAGGGGGAGAAGTCCCCCCTCATTGGCGGCAACAGCTAGGTGCTTCATGCCATGCTGCTGATTTTCCCTGGCAACCGCTCCCAGCCTGCCCTTGGCCCTGCGCCCCCACCCCCCTCCCAATCTGAACCCATCTTTGGCCCCGGGCCTGTCCACCTTTCGCAGAGACAACCCTGCTTTCTGGTGGCTCCTGAACAGGGTAGTAGCTGTCCCACCCCTTACTCTTTCCCAAAGTCTCAACCAGCCCCAGGGAACAGCCAATGTGTTGTCTCCGAGCTACAGGCTGGTGACCATGGTTCAAGCTAATGCTCCTCGGGTCGGCAACACGGATACTACACCCAGCAAATTTAGCGAACACGAGACCCTAAGCTGGTTCAGAGAAGGATGGTTTCAAATTCCTCATAGTAGTTAGGGGTTTTTGGTCTTGGTCTGGTTACTTAACCTCTCTGGCTTAGTTTTCCCATTCATAAAATGGAGTAAGACACTAAGATTTACTGGAGAAGTGGGAGATGTTTTTTTTAAATTTAACTTTGCTGGTTGGTGAATGGATTAAACAGAAACTTCACTTTTTTCTTTCCAGTCTGCAGACCAGGATAGCTCCCCTGGGAGCGGAAGCGAAGATGAGGAATTCTATGATGCTGATGAAGAGACGCAAATGATCAAATAACAGATGGAGGTTTCCAGTTTTTTATGCTTTTATAACCAAACAAAAACCCCAACACCCTATGCAGCCAGTTTTGGCTGTATGAATGAAAAAGCGGGTGGCCGTCTGCAGATGGGTTTCCCTGGCAGCTTCAAGAAAGGGTAACGCTCTGTTCCGATCGACTGCTGTGGCTTGGCTGGTAATCAGCACTGACTTCTCTTGCATAGGAGAACTCGCCACCTATTCCTGACTGAGGATTAGGATTTCTGGCCAGAGATGGTGACAGCGGGTGGGACACTTTATATTTCTGAAAATAACTTGACAACTGATCCAACCTATGGACCTGTTTCCACTGCATGCGTTAGCCTTTTTTTCTTGTTCTTCTTTTAAGACGGTCTCCTGTTAATTTAAGGTTGCCTAAATCCATAAACTTGAACATGGTATATATTTTTTTTCTTTTCTAGAAGCTTTTTTTTAATGGGTGAAATCTAGACGGGTAAATTGCTATCCCTGGCCGTAGGAGGTACTAAAGGCCAGTCTAATGGGAACAAACTTCTGAAATATTCCCAAGTTACAATGCCTACGGTACACTTGGAATACTTGCCAGATCTGCATAGACACACCTGTATGACATTCCAGACCTCAGGGAATTGGAGACAGTGAGTAGGGAATGATGACATCTGGCAAAATCTTCACTTTGCAACGTTGCAGAAATAAGGGGCTAGAGGGACCAGTCTTAAAAGACAACAGAATTGCACAACTGTCTGACCTGCAGCTTCCAACTTCTATTTTATTTTGACTGTCTGCCCCACCCCCTAGGTTTTGCCGAGACTGTTTGTTGGATCTCCGTAATGTTCCTTCTTCTGCAAATCTGTGTGTTGATTTTGCTGTTCCCACCCTGTCGCCACTTTGTCATGTAAAGTTGTGGGCTGAGACGCTGCGTTTTCCAAGATGCGTAGCGAATGTTTCTCTGGAGGTCACTTCTCCGGGAAGACGCTCTCTAGGCAAGTATTGTGATTTCCAAAAAAAAAAAAAGAAGAGAGCGAAAGAAAGAAAGCAGTGGCATACCTACTAAAGGTGCCTCCGGAAGCTGCTGCTGTCATGGGAAATGTGCGAGTGCTGCTAACGTGAGTTTTTAGAATTGGTTGTAGATAGAGAGGAAAACTTTGATTGAAACTTGCTTGGGACTACTTGACCTTGCTGAAGGACAGCAACATTCTGGTGTTTACATTGACTTTTTTGAAAAGCACTTGAGTCCTGATTTGAGGTCGGTACACAGGCCACACCAACCTCATGACCTTGGATCGGGGCCAAAGTTTGGAAGCAGCTGGACATTTTTTGAGGTGCTGCCAACAAAAAGGCTTACTCTTTTTAGGGGCGGGTTCAGTATGCCTCTCTACAGCTCTTCACTCCTCTTACCCAGAGTTGAGTGTCCGTAGCCTATTATTGATCTTTCTATGCTGCTTTTGAGTGGAAGGGTCAAAGTTCATAGTACGGTTAAAAGCAGCTGCTTACCTTGTTGCTACTTGGGCCAAATGACCGGAAAACCGTGGCCTTCTGCATTGATTCTAGAACTATAATGGAAGACTCTAGTTACGTTCTGTTGATTTTCCTGTTGCTTCTACAGGAGCTGCTGGTGGTCCGTTGTACAAACAGAGAGACTTGAAGTGTTCAGGGTGACTCTGTGGCTTCTCTCTCAGTGGGAATCCATGCAAGCATGAGCGAGCCACCTAGAATCCCTCCCTCTCTCTCGCCTGAGCAGCAGAAACTGCCAAGTTACTTTGTGCAAACATGAGGCAATGAAGTGTCCAGGCTTATTTATTTTTTTTTTTTTTTTAAATTGATATTTCGAATTTAGAAATTATAAGGAACCTGGGGGGAAAAATATTTCACTTAGGTTTTAATGACTCCCCCACATTGGGGCGCTAAACGTGCAATAGCGGTTTGCTGCAGACACACCCTTGGTTTCATAGGGGTTAATTTATCCGATAACGTAGAATTAGCCCCCCCTATAAAAACGATTGTGCTGTGGGTGGTTCGTTTGTTTGTGCTTAAAAAGGGCCTCTTTCCAGTTAAGTTAAACCTGGGGCAGGGAACTGTGTTAATCAGTAATTCAGATGATGATCCCTGCGAGAGACCGTGTCGACTACACCGGAGAAAGTGACGCTTCTGTGCAGTCAGAGACCCACGTGATTCGGGGGGGGCACATCTCCTTAGTGGGGAAACCACCTCTTTCCAGCTTGGGGAGTCGCGTATGGTCAGAGTGGCTGGGAAAATGGTAGGAATGACCGAGACGATAGGTCTTGCTGATGCTTTGATTGCACCTTTTTGTTCTGGATGACTGCAGTCACAATCCAGTAGAGATCCATAGGGGGGGGTGGGTTACTCTCTTTGCAGGGTTAGAGCTGTGGACGGTTCCCGATGTTACACCAAACCTTAATGTCCCATTTCGTACAAGCTGTTTTATGTTTACGAATCCTATAAATAGTCTAGAGTATCAGTCTTTTTTCTTGTTGTCTGAGACCTCTTTGATGCCTAATCATCCAACACAATCCAAAAATGCATAGCCCTAGGAGAGGAGGAAGGGGCATGTCGTAACACAGTGTGCAATGGCGTGATTGGGAATAGGACCAGGGCTGACCTTTTTTACAAAATTGGTTGGTGCCAGGGAAAAGATAAAATGAGGGGGGCCGCACCCCCTTCCTTGATGGTCCCACCCCCTCAGGGCACATTCTACAGAGGCCTCGCGGTAGCTATGCTTGGAGGTTGCCACACTCTGCTTTGGTGAAACTGGAGTAACAATAACATCAAACAATGCTCCAAACAATGCAAAAAATGCTAAAAAGGAAACAATGTTTTAATCAGAGTAGTATTCAAGGTAGAAAACAATCTATCCAGAGTGCTTACAACCATAAACTTCAATCCAGTAAACTGGTTAAATAATAAGTCAGGATAATCTGATCCAGAAAAGCAGTGTCCCTAGTTCATTATTAAGAAAAATCTAATGCAAAGATAAATTCAATATCCAAATAACAAAGATAAATTCAATGTCCAAATCTGGTCCAAAAGATTCAAAATCCAACGTTTCGCCGATACAAAGCTTCTTCAGCGATTTTCAATATCTTATACCCTTTCTGCTCGCAGGCAAATCACTTAATTAGTACTTTTATTTCTTTTTCTTTTTGAATGCTCAATTCTGTCGCGGGCACCGGTCTTAACCACTCCTGAGGACCTGTTTCTTTGCTTCGTATGCATATTGTAACTTTCAGTCTGCCTGCCGGTAGAAGTAAGAACGCAAAGGCAAGGCAGTCCCTGTGTGACCAAAAATCGAAGAGAATACAAAGCAAAGAAACAGGTCTTGAATACTACTCTGATTAAAACATTGTTTCTTTTTTAACATTTTTTGCATTGTTCGGAGTATTGTTTGATGTTGTTGTTTATTGTGTTGAATTCTATTGCTCCAATATACCCTGTTGTTTGTAGTCTGGTGAAAATGGAGGATACGGCAGTATACGAGGAGGTAAAGACAAGAACAAGTTGTCCTCTGGTAAAACCAGCCCTGGATAGGGCATCTGGGACCCGTGTGGGGCAGCCAATGGCGTTCTTCTGATGGGAGGGTGTCTAAGGCGAGTGTGGTGTAGAGCACTATCTCGGGCCTCACGATGCCTTGCTTCCCACAAAGTCTTGCATCTACCTTTCTTACTGGCTAGGCATAAAATCGCGAGCAGCAGGATGAATTCAGCGTGATAAACTGATGGTAATCCTGGCATGGGACCAGGTGGAGTGGGGAGGGGGAGATCGCAGACAAGAAAATAACATTCCAGGACTTCGGGGTGTCGGTGCAGGTGTAGGAACAGGGAAAAGCTGAGGTGGGGATGGACCTCCTCCGACGATTTATTTTACTACGTTAAGGGCCCCATAGTCACTGTGTGTTTTCCCCATTGATGCCAGTGCGGACAACACGGTGAACACATCCCTGATTTACATGAAAAGGAATATTTTAAAACTGAGGCATTCATTGGTGTCTATACTACCTCTGCCTAGGCTTAGCAGTCACTCTCCTCATCTTTCAGCTACCTGGTGGGGATGGCTAAGACCTTGATCGCGATCAACAGGTCAGTCGCAAGCAATATCCTTGGAGATCTGCATCTCACTGCTAACTTTATGGGGTGGAGGGATGGTGAGCTCTGCCCAGCTCCTTCCAGCGTAGCCACTTCCCTTTTCAAGTCGTAGCACTTGGAAAGGGGGCATGACAACAGAAAACAAACAAAAAGGCAAGGCATAGCTCCCCGTCCGTCCTATAAAGTTGCTGGAGACCTGAACCAGGCAGTAATTAGTCAGGAGCTGCTGCCTGAGCGAGGGTCAATCCATGTCCAGGGAAATCTGGCCATCCTGCCTCTACAGGCTGCCTAGAGCGTGCAGAATTCAGGAATGCATGCAAATGCTGTATGCTGCATCAGAGCAGACCAGCCACGTTGAGCAAAGCCATTCTGAAGGCCGTGCAACTGTTCCTACAAAAGACGTTCACAAACGCGGCCTGTTAGGGGTCCAAACTGCAGTCTTTGCAAGGTTGGGATTGGTGGGGTCTTCAGTCTAGTGCTGGGGTTCAGGACCAACCAAACTTATTGATGTGCCCAGAGAAGCTATTGGAAGAGTATGAATCAGTATGTCACTGTGCTAATAACAACACATTTCTTGCTACTGCTGAGAGTGAGCTATGACGAACCCTCTCCCGGTCAGCACTTGGCAGCATTGTTTCTAGGCGACTCAAGCACAAGAGACCAGGGTGCATCTTGAGGATGGTGGCTGTTGGCCTCCTGCCTGGGTATATCCACGTTTGGTACAGTCCAGTTGGACAAATGCCCTGGTGGTAGGAGCCCTAGTTGCCAGTTGGCATGTGGATGCCCTCCATCTCCTCGCTGACTGTTCTCAATGGCGCGACTCAGCAGGGGAATGAAGGAAGCACAGTAGGGAGTGAAGGGCTGAAGATCGGCAGGAGGAGGAATGGGAGAAAACTGGCTGAAGGAATTGTTGTGAAATGGAGGAGGTTAGGCTGGGTAGCAGTGCCTAGAAGGGAAGCACTTGCTACTGTTGTCTCGAATCCAGGTCTCTTCCTCCTGATGGGTTATGATTTGCTATCATTCCAGAAGATATCTTGTTGACTCTGTTGTCCATTCTCAGTTAAGTGCCTTTTTCAAATGGAGTCGCTTGGTTTCCAGTTAGTGGAAGAAGACACAAAAGTGGGAGTTGGGGATTCTGAGTTCTGTCCCAGACGTCTCCACCAAACACCCTCCTTGTGATCTTGGTCAAGTGGTTAACTTCAGTATCTGGTTCACCACCATCTAATAAAATAGGAGACGATAGTAACATGCCTTAGAGCAGCCCATGAAAATAATATCGTCAACGGTTATAAAAGTCCTTTAGGATCCTTTGATGGCATATACTGTGTCAATGGAAGCCTGGCTGAGGCTTCTCTCTAAAAAGGCCTGGGTATACCTCAAAGATCTTGTTGCTCAGTCTACTTTGTCATACACCTGTTCCCTGAATGTGGTGAACCTCCTTACGCCCTTCTAGAATTTAGTGGGGATGGGGAATTCTGTTTCCTGTCTCATTGAATTCAAATGCTTCACGGGATTATGCTGGGTGATGAATCTGTGGGTTTCAGTTCAAGCTGGGGGAATGTTGCGTTGGCAGGATCCGAGTCCCTGATGTCTAGGTCACGGGGGGCCAGCACAAGAGCTGCATAGCCAGAGTTTGGGGAGCACGTAAAACAGGAGCAGATTACAGCTGTCTGCCCCCACCCCCTGACATTAGATGGGAACAGTACTGCTGTTACCGGGCAGGGAGAGTTTGTGCTGTCTGGATGAAGCTTAAGCTGTTGCGTTGTGATTCTGAGAAGCTATGTTGCTCTCCTCAAGGGGACGGTAGTACCTAGACCACTTATTTATTTTTTTGCCTAAATCAGTGGTGGTCAATATCTGGCCCATGATCCACTTCTGGCCGTGCCCCCTTCCCATTCAACCCCCGGAGCTTTCTCCTGACTCCCCTTCAGTGCAGCCCAGTGCCTTTCATCGCATGGCCTGCGGAGTGCGCAGAGGCGGTCTCCCAAGATGGCTTGCGGTACAGATTGCTCCATCCGTCTCTTCCCTGGTGTGTGGGGGCAGAGCACTGCCAGTGAGTGTCCCTCCCCACCCTTCCTGCAGAAGGCTCCTGGAGGACAGGAGCAGAGTGCTCCTAGCATTCCCAGCATGTGCCACCTTCTCCCACAAAGCTCTCCTGGAATGTGGGTCCTCACCACCTTCCATTCTGGAGGGTGGGCAAGGAAGAGTACTCCCAGCCCACCCTCTTCCCCAAGAGTGCTCTGGCCTACAGAACGCTTTGAAAGTTTCTCCACAGTGAGAAGCTTCCTCTCCCCTCGCCTAGACAGCTAGTATGGCTGGGTATCTAGTTATTACCACTGCATAGCGTGTTTCACTTTAAGATTTCAAAGCACTTTGTTTTCCAGGTGGTTTCTTCATTTTGTAAAGGGGGTAAACTGAGGTGAAGTAACTTGCTCAGGGTTGTGGGTATCCAGTGGCCAGATCTGGAATAGAACTCGAGTTCTCTGACTTCCAGTCTTCCCTTCTCGGTTCAAAAGCATGTTGCCTGGGGGGCTGGCGTTTTTCCCCGTCTTAACACAAATTCAGTAGGCAGTATTGCTAATTAAGGTGTTCTTTTTATAATCCAACTTTCAATTGACAGCCATCCATGTCAGGACATCAGCCTTCGTGGGCCAAATTATGGTTGGCAACGCATTGGCCATAATGGGTTGGGTAGCGACAGCAGGATTGGGTGGTGGAAGCTAGCTGCCCTGCCCTAAAAAGTTCCTTTTGTAGATGCTGGCTGTGGTCTTAAGGGGTGACAGGAGAATGTGGGGGTGTATGGGTAGGCTTCCCTTTGGGTGGGCCAGGCAGCTATGACCTTCCATGCCAAATTATCCATAGCAAAATGGGCTAAAGTGTCTACAGGAAATACGGGGTGGGGGGGGTGGAGGTGTTGGGGGTGTTGTCATGGTGGATCTAGGGAGTGGGATATACGACTTTGCTGCAGGATAGAAGAGGTGGAGAAAAGGTTCTTTGTTGGAGGAAATCCACAACAAATATAATTCCATCGTATGGAGAAATCTTTTTGGGTATCCTGGCCAGTCTGTCCCAGTATCTGGTGCAGGACAATACATTCGATAATGCCTTCTCCAGCTTACGTTAGCTTTTTAAATGACCGATGGGACTAGACAGTTCCAGCTTTATAACTTTTCTAACTTGGATCCAATGTTGATTTGACTTCAGCCTATCCGCCTTGTTCAGAAAACACTGCAACTCGGGGAGGGCCATGCACAAAGTGAAGCCCATGTTCCCTTCTGTGGGTTGTATGAAAGGGTTTGGGCAGGGGTGTTGCGCAGGTTTGCTGCTTGGCAAACCTCTCCCTCTGATCTGTAGGGAAAGGCAGCACAGGCCCTGATTTGTCCCGCAGGAGTTGGGTGATTGCGTGTTGTCGCAGATGTGAAAGCCTTGTTGAAAAGGAATGTGCTAATTGGCATTTCCCTTACACTTTATCAGCTGCAAGCTCTGTGAAGATTTCTTTAGAAAGAAAACTTCTCTAAGTGTCTCATATCAGTTTGGACTGATATTTTATTTTATATAAACAGTGCCACAGAATTGGAATAAGCTGAGGGCAAACCTTTGCTTTAGGGAAACTATTGAATACTAGTTCTTTCTACCTGGGTTTGGTCTGGGTCACTTCCTATCGTTGGATCAAACTAGTATTCACAAGTCTGTCCCTGGAGCTCTTAGGACATAGAAATGGAGTATTGCTTTTGGCTTTCTTATGCTTTATCTTCTGTTCACCTGGACGTTCCTGAATCCTCTCATTGCCATCAGAGAAAGGAACTAGCCAAGGAGATTAACGCCGGGATTTTAAACCAAGCATAGAATTTGCAATGTGCACAAGCTAGGTCTCTGCAGACATGTACAGTAAGGATCGTAGGAGACTTGGTTTTGAATCGCAAATATCAAGGGTCTCTCTCTGGGTTGAAGATAAACCAGATAGAACCATTAAGTGCGGTGAATGGTTCTGTCATTGAACTTGCAGAAATATTATGTAAACGGCCTCTCTTCATAGTCTAGTCGGTGACTAGACAAGCCTGTTTGATTGGAGTTAATTGTAAATGCCAAAGTGATTAGTACTTGGTCTGCTGTTAAGATGCAAGTTTAGAAAAGTGCACAGTTGTGGTTAGTGAGACATGGTTCCCAAGCCTTAAAGGATGCAAAGGGTAGAGCCTTTCATGGGCCCCCAAACCAGATCTGAGCCCAGTTGTGTCGGGATCGGCCCAAGCCCAGGTCTGATGCAGTCATACTCTTTGGAGCCCAGGCCTGATGTACACAGGGCTGCTCTTCCTCCTCCCCACCCCGGCAGCAGGGCAGTCTTAACTCTCTCCCTCATCTCACTTAGTCTTGCTTCACAGAGTGCCATGATGACATGGCACTTCAGGAAGGCAAGATACCGTGCCTGCAGGGAAACTGACCTGGCCTCCTGGACTGAACTCGATTGGGCAATCTGGTCCCATTGGGCTCTGTTCAGAGTGCAGGGTGAGAGCTGGCTGTGTTCTGCCTCCAAAAAGCTGCAAGGAGACTTGATGTCCATCAGCAGACTTTCAGAAGATGACTCGGCCATAAGTTGCATCGTTCGCACTTGTATGCCGAGCCATATAGATGCACACCGGTCTTCCTGGATCAACCACCCTGCAGTTCTCTCACTAATTAGACCAAAACTCTCTTGTCCCATGCAGCTGTCTTAACACTCCAAGAAATTTCATTGCACGGCTCATGCTATTGGTAGCCGGGCAATAAGAGCACCAATCTGATTCACATACATTCTTTCGCTGTCAATCTGATTCACATATTGACCGTGTTCAGCCCACCAAATGGCTGCCATGGCACAGGTCAAACGGTCTGGAGAGCCGTCTAAATCCAGGATGTGGTCATTGCAGATCTTGACCTCCAGAATGGAGGCTTTGATTTGCTAAGGCTTTGATTTGGAAGCCAATGTCTGGTTTGTAACTCTTGAGTTCAGAATCTTATGGAGACAGTTGATTCTGTAAAGAGGCAGAGTGTACAGTAGGCAGAGGAAGAAAGAACCTTCTCTTAATCATGACACCATATTGAATCAATTGTGCCCCAAGGAAAGACAGTAAACGTTTATCATGTTCTTGCTGCAGGTGAAGTAAAAAAAACAACCAACGTAATATAGCTCTGCAGAGGTGGGTGTGCAGCCTAGGAGTACCCTGTTTTGATTGCACAATGTCCTTTCCAGGAGGGTCCTTCCTTGTGGGAACAACCCTGTTTTTGTTAGACATACCTCTTGACCTTTCTTTGAGAATGAACATTCTGTCGGAGGAATTCAAGGAATCTCTACAAGATGGAAACTCCATTTTGTATCAGCTGCTGGTGGTCGGTGGCCCAACAGGCGCGGGAATGTGGTGACTTATAAAAAAGAGCAGTTGGTGTAGGGAGGAGGAGGACGTCTAGAAGGGCTGCATCAGCACAGCTTTCTCGGCTATCTATCAAGGCTGGGATATTCAACTCTTATCGTGTGCTGAAAACCCGAGCAGTGCTTGGCCCATCTCTTCATTTTGGTGGTGCAGCGTTGCCTTGCGCCGAACCTTTCTTAAGTTAATTATCAGCCCAAGACAAGCAAAGCGAATTCTTGAATAGGCAGCTGCATACCTTCCTCTCTCAATGCTAGGTAGCTCTGTTCCTCCCAAGCTTCTCTGCCAGTTTCAACAGAGGGTGAAATTTGGGTGTCTGTCTCTAGAGGAGCAACTAATAGTATGAATTTCTTTAACTTCTTGTCAACCTCGTGGGACTAGCATAACTCCAGAAAGTTAATTCAAGCAGAGCTCTATCTGCTGAGACCAGAGCTGAGTAGTATCCTGCTTTCAGAAATAAGTTTCCTCTGGATCTGAACGTAGCTCTTACGGTGGGTAAATTATTCAGGCAAACATATGTAAAATGTGGGAGGAATATAACTGGGATGTGTGTAATTTCTGAAAAAAAATCTTATTTGGACATACAGCAAATGCCTATGAACTTGTTCACATTCATACAGGAAGGGACGTCAGGTGGTATTTTTACATTACATCCATGCTTCTAACATCTTTAATATATATAATATAGACTCTCCGCTCATGAAATTGCTACTTGTTTCAACTCTGAAACTACTAGTTTTCCCTGAAGCAGGCGATTTGTGGTGAGAGACGGACAGCATGACTGAGTACTGTATCAGTCTCTGTTTGCAAGGCTCTTCGTAGATATGAGGTGGCGGTTACCTAGTAAATTGTATCGACTTTGAGAGTAATCGGAAATGTTTAAGATGCCTTTTCTGGATGTTTCCTGTCATTTTTGGGGTATGTTTAACACACTGGCTAGCTGCTGTGCACTCTACTGGAGTTCTGCATGGTGCAATCAGCAACATAGTTCCAAGGGAGACCAGGAAAAACTCCAGATTTGCACACAACTCCAGGTCCTCTTACTATTTTTTTCTAATGCAGTAGAACTTAAATAACTCAAATGCCATTTGATCGGAAATCAACAGAGGTTCACCGTCTGGGGGAATGCTGATGTTATTTCTTAGCAATATTTTGAGCATTTTTAAAGATGTCCACCTTTTTAGGATTACGTGCACTTGTCTACCATGGCAAGCTAACTTTTAAGTGGTTTATTAAAGCTGTGAAACTGCCTTTTGACTTCTACAATTCATGTGTGTGTAACTTACTTTGTGCCTTTTTCCTCGCCTTTCCCTCTCCAATGCAAAACCTTTCAATAAAGATAAGTTGTTCTGAAACCCTTCAAGCTTGTTTACTTGCCTTGACCCTCTTCCTGATTTCCAGAGGGTGAGAAATGATTTCGTAATGGTGCAGATATTTATAACCAGTACTGCAGGAAGAAATTGACAAGGTGGAAAGCGGGTCATTTTGAAAGGACACTGCCACAATGCCTCGGAAACTGGGACTGTCAGTACTGATCAATATATTCCACCAGATCTGTCACAAAAGCAACCAGAGGAAGTGGAATGTGCAAATCCATTTACTCCTAGCCTTGATTGTTGTTGGTCGATGTCGAAAGAGTGGAAACGCTCTTGGAGGTTTTCTAGTAACTTTACATTGGTGCTCTTATTCTCTCTCCTGGTAGTATGTGCGGGGGTGGAAGGGGTTCCATAGAGAGATCTCACAAGTGCAAATCCAATCCAAGCTTATTTGCTGACGAGTTCAGCCCCAACCCTCCTCTCCAGCCTCCCACTTCTTACCACAACAGGAGCTAAAACCCGTTGCTTACTCCTCCCCAAACAAGCTCCTTTGCAACCCAATAGACAACATTCCAATACATGGGTACGCATTAGCCCACACAGCAGGCTCCACGTTCTCTGAACCAGTGGCGTGAGTGAGTCGTTGTTGAGAGTTAGATGATCCTGACCATTTAAATGTCCACTAGCAGGGGCCTATTATGTTTGTTAACATGCTAAGACTTAGGCCCTTTTTACACGAGATGGGCCCACGCAGATGCACCGCATGGGCATGAGAAAGTGCTGCCCATGTGAATGCTGTGGCGGGTGTGTGTGTGTGTGCGTTCCTGCAAAACGCACATGCACACCCACCTCCACCCATCCGCCTGCTCACAGATTCATCCACCTCCCCACATCGCCCACCTCCTTGAGTGGGGATGTGAGGCGGATTGGTGTGCGCCTGTGTACGCCACACTGTGGAAGCTGCCACATGCACACCAATCCCTTGCGGCCTGTATAAAAAGCGCTTTAGTTCCTCCTCCCTCACCTGAACATACCGGAAAACGTTTTTGTGCTTTTAGAGGATCCACTCCTGGTTCCCCGTCCATGGTTGGTTGGTTTTTTCTCCCCCTCCAAATTGTTTTAAATGCATCTTAAATGGATTTTAAGTCATGGCGTCTTATTGTATTTGTAATATTGTAAAGCACTCCCACTAAAGGGGCGGTGGAGAGAGGAGAGCTTCTGATCTCTGCAAGTTCTTGAGAAAAGTGTGTGTTGCGAGGAAGTCCGGGTGTTTTTTTGGGTCGCTTGTGTTTCTGTCACAAAACTCCTTCCGCCACCACCGGCAGGGGAAAAGCCACTGCCACATCCTGGGACCTCCAAGCCCCTTTTCTCCTCCCTGCAACCTCAACAACTTGTTGGTAACTGCTGGTTACCCACAATCAGTAATGTCCCAACTATTCTTACACAACCAAACAAAAGATCAGCTGAGAATGGTCCGTGTTGACAGTTCTGAACACACAGTTTCCATAACCTCTTAAACCCCACGCTAAACCCCTACTTGGTCCGGGGGGGCCCATCCACTGCACAGTAATAGTTATGTTCTATGGGTGGGGGGATCCCAAGTAATTCAAGTGGATTTTTCACTCCTCCAAATTGTTTTCTTCCATATATTTGTGAGCTAGCCTTGGAAGCTTTTCCCTCTTCATCCTTCCTTTGCTGGAGCGATTGAGATGCAACTTCACCTCACCCTCTTGGAAGTCCTACTCTCCAGAGCCTATAATCTTTCCGCTGCAGGAGAGATTTTGTTCTGCTTTTTGTGATACTGTTAGCTATTACTGGTTCGTGTGTGTGTCTATGTTCTATTTTTAAGCAACCTCTAAGGCATGTCACAAGCTATTATGCTGTGATTTATTGTACTTGTAGGGAAGTTAAAGGCTCGGAGCCAAGGAGGCACCTGCTGTAGCCATGTAATGTACACTCCTGTTGAGAGTTATTGCTTAAGCAGCAGCTGGAGAGGATTGTTTTCACCCTGGCCTGGTTTCTTCCCCAGGTACAACTCGTCTTTCTACATCCTTTGCAATTCACCGAGTGATTAATACCTTCTTATTGGACACAGTTGAGTTTTTACAGTGCTCCAAGACACACTAGAAGTTCTACTGTAATGTAAGTTTATTGATCAGGATTCAACAAGGCTGCCACTGAGTCACCCTCATACAAGCGGATAGATGTGTAACTTTTTTTTCCCCCTTGACCCAGTGATTTTTAAACTGGGTGGCATGTCACTTTGGGGCAACCTTGATTTAGTTCCAGTGGTGGCACGAGGTAGGGGTGAAACTTGGTCTTTGACCGGTTTCGTTTTCCCACGGAATGGTCGTTCGATCCATTCTGGCAAAAAGAACAAACCTTTTGCTGCAATCAACTGGGAGGGGCGGGGGGGGACAGCTGTTTGATTTTGTGCATGAGAGAAATGGGTGTTGCTGCGCTTGTGTAAAATGGAGGCTGCCATACAACAAAACAGTCGCAGATGTACTGTTGTTGTCGCGGTAGTCACTGTTCTGTTGTATAGCAGGCGCCATTTTGCACATGTGAAATGCAGCTGCAGCCATTTTGTTTTATACGCAAATCTGATAGAAGTTCTGTCAGAAAATTCTTGATCTGAACTGGAATGGCCGATTCGAACCACCCCTGGCGTGGGGACCAGGAGAGAGCAGGCAGGGGTTCGCGTGTGCAGTTGTCTCCCAGTCATTCCCAAGAGGGGACCCTGGCTCTGTCACTTTGCTCCCTCAAAACGCCTTCCGTCCCAGTTGCTTCTCCTGCCGCACACCACCCTCCTGCATCATCCCATTCTCTCTTCCAGGTCGCCCTGCTACACAGAATCCACCCCTTAATTATCTAAATTTTAATTACATTAAAAATTATCAATTTGTTAACTATTCAAAATCATTTAGGCTTTACAGAGGAAATGTTTTGCAAGGATGTTGCGTAACTTTGGCTGTGGATCAGGCGCCACCATAGGATAAAATTTAGGAACCACTGCCTTAGCGTTTAAAATGGCAACAGTTGCAAGTCCCAAGGCACATTATCAGTGTATAAAACGCTGCTCACTACATGGAAGGGGGCAGTGCAGAGTAATGTCAATTTAATACTTCCATCCTGGTACCTTTCCAAGAAATTGGAGACACATGAGCAGTTATGCTGGTGGTACCTTCTTA
Source organism: Sphenodon punctatus (assembly GCA_003113815.1). Classification (NCBI taxonomy): domain Eukaryota; kingdom Metazoa; phylum Chordata; class Lepidosauria; order Sphenodontia; family Sphenodontidae; genus Sphenodon; species Sphenodon punctatus. The sequence continues at coordinate 5,689,097 of QEPC01008474.1, forward strand.
CTAAAGACCAGGTGAATGCAGGCCAAGAAGCGCCTTTGGGATCCATCCTTTTCCAAATCAGGAGATGAGGCTGAACCGAAACAGCTCTTCTGCCTTTGTGGAATTCCTCTGCATTTTCAAAACATCACTTGGAATTCTGCTGTGGATTTAAGAATTCTGATCCAGGTTCTAATGGAGTGATTCGTTCTCCAGTGTATGTGCAGAATGGCAATGGGCTGTACTGTGCATGCACAAAATGATGGTGCTCTATGCTCCACCGCCATTTTGTGATCAATCTGTTCATTCCCTGAAATCGCGGATCTGATCGTATTCTGATTTTGTGTTTGGTGGGATCAATTGGAACGGAATCCGAGTAGCCATTTTGTTTCTGCCTGACTGGAAAAACTTGCTTGACCCTTTCCGTTAATGCTTTTTGAAACCTGTTGACTTTCATTCCTCACCTAAACTCGGGATGGGAATGGTGCAGCTTGGCTGCTGCTTGCCGAGAGTGTTCACTATCTACCTGGAAGAGTTTGGGGTGTAGGAGGAGAAAGATGACGTATCTTCCTCCTTTCAGCCTGAGTTCTTTAGCCAATGGCCCAGTTTCTCTTATTCAATCAACTTTTAATTTTTATTCTTTCTTCTACTTCTTCCTAACCACCACCACCCCCCAAACATTTTTCTTCTCCATTTTAACCAATACTGGTCCCTGCATCCGTCCTAAATTCCCTGGCCACGTTGAGCCTTGTGTCATGCAAATGATTGACCTTTTCCCTTTGGCAGTTTGGCTCTGGCTGCGCGAAGCAGCCAACGAAGTGGGATTAAAGGGGACAGCATGGAGCTGGCTTGTCGATTGTCGGGATTTGAGGAAGAGCTCTTGGTTCAGAAATACGCTGCCCTCGCTCGTCTGCCTTGCCTCGAGGAGGGCAGCCTGCTCTGTTAATAACTAAATAATTCTCTGGAGCGAAGCCCAGTCCCTGAAACTGTGTGCTTTTGTGGGGCGTAGCTGGTGCAGAAACCCCCAGCGGCAGGAGATACAGGATGACAAGGGTCTGCTACGCGCCTCCAGGGTCAGAGACATACTGTCACGTTGGTTTCCTGGCTGTCTGATATGGGCCCACTGCTGCCCCAGCCCGGGTAGGTGGCTGGCCTGGAACTGGTCCCCCTGGATGACCCCGGGCTCACAGATGGGGCCAAGGGCCACCAAGACAAGACATAGTAGGCAACCGTGTCTTTGTTTATGCCCCCTTGGGGGCCTCCATGGACGCCTGTCATGGCGTGGGACAGGGCACTGGGGGGCACCAGGACCTCATGGCCAGGGATGGGGGGAGTACTTGTTGGCCAGCCTGGTCGGGCACATGTCAGTTCCATACCCCGACTTCCTGACCCTTACCCTGAGCTCAGTCTTTCAGTGCTTGAGGGTAGGAACTGGATGCAGGGCTGGAAAAGGGCCACACAAAAATTAGCTGTGGGTCACATTTCCGCACTGCTAGTAGTCGCCCACTATTTCAAGGAGGGTTGGGTACGCACATTTGCCGTTTCGGTGGGCATAGCATTAGCCCTGCAGCTCCAGTAACCCAGCTGTAATTATGTTTACTATTCTGAAAGCCCAGCTTAGTTAGTGAAAATCCAGCACCAGGAGATCGCCTTGTGTCTGCTCCCTGTCAAGCAATCTCTGCTTACTGTGCTAACTGGCATGCAACTCCAATTAGCAGCTGCCACATCTCTCCGCACTTGCCTTTATTCCCTTGGGTGACTAGCCCTTGACCTATTTTGTACAGAAGGAAAACCTGACCAAGTCCTGCTCGAAGCAGTTGTATGTGTGGTTTTCCTGTTGCGTTTCCATCCGCAGGAGCCACCCCTACCTCCTCGCTCCTGCTTTGAGAGCTTGCAGTTGTCCGATTCGCGCTCTTACCCTGCAGCGGTCAGGAAGAGGAGATGAGCCACTTAGAGCAGAGGTGGTAAGGCAGCTCTGCTCTTATTCATCAGGAAGCTGTCACTGAGGAGAGTAGATCTCTCTTCAGCTACTTCAGAAGGCAAAATGCGACCACGTGGGCTGCATCAGCAGAAGCATCCTATCCAAGACCCAAAAGGTAACTTTACCAGTGCAGCTGACACCAGTAAGGCCTCAGCTGGATTACTCTGTTCGTTTTGGGTCGCCTATTTAGACCTGAAACGAAAAACCTTGGTAGTGTTGCTTCCATTGGAAGCAGGGCATTCACCAAGATTCACACAACACGGAAACGTACCTGTTTTCCTGCTGTTCTGTTCTTGGGACTGCCACGGACTGGTCCCAAGTCCCGTGTATGCCCAGCATGCAGCCTTGGGGCCTGTGGAGATGAAAACTTGTAAGCTAGGCACTGGGGAAATGCTGGAAATTGGGAAAGGTGCTGTAAAACTGTAAATGTCCCAGAAAATGACAGTCCTAGAAAGTGACCAAAAATGGCGGAACATGGAATCCCTAGAAACTGATTAATACCAGTGGACGCTTGCAAGCACTTTTGAAAGGTCAGTATTTCCCTTTTGGAATGGGAACACTTACTCTCTTCTCAGCCCTACACCTTTTTATAAAGAGGATCCACAGTCGCAACGGGTTTGGACAGGGGCCTGTGATTTCAGAGTCTTGCATTTAGCCAGATTGTTGGCAAAATCACCTCTGGCAGCACAGAGTTACAGCCTGAGTAGGAAGCACGATGAACTAGCCAATGTGGAGTTTGCACTATGGGCTACTAGCCTACGGCAGCTGAAGAGAAACATCCCCCCCCCCACACACACACACACACTCGGGTGGGTAAGAGGGGGAGAAGAACCCTGTGCTGATGTGTCTGTGGTATTTTGTGAAGCTTTTTGTGGTGATGGGTTTTTTTAACGAGAGGAGATGTTTTATGGTGTGCTATTTTGGGAAGTGTCTTTGTATATAATCCACAATCGGACAGATGTTCGTTAATTTGCAGAATTCTGCTTGCAAACCTTAGGGTTTCCTGGTTGTGGAATTTGATGTGGGTGGGGGAATTACGGAAGACATGGGGCGCTGGTTTTGAAATGTAAATCTTAAGAGGAAAAGCTGAAGGTGCTGGGAATTTTCACCTTAGAGAAAAAGATTAAAACGAGATGAGTTGCCAAAATGGAATACCTGTCATTTTGAAATGATCTCCGTTGTCAGTGATGGAGAGAAAAAGGCAAATGAGTTTGTCAGGCCTCCCACAATATTTTGCTTGCCCCCACCCCCAGGCAAATTTGTTTCATGGGACCCAACCCATCCTACCCAGCTGTACTAATTACATAGGTGTCATGTCACTTTCTTTTTCTAGCACTTTTCATTGAAGAAGGGACTGAAGTGGTGACGGCGGCGGCAGCCCTGTGACCGTATGGGGGCTAAGACACCCAGAACTGATGCAGTACAGCCTCCCCCGGTTACTCGGGTTCACAACCGTGGGTACTCTTGGGTCCTTAGCTGCATCTGGAACATCAGGTTGCAGCAGTGCTTTTCACGAACTTCATCTGGTGAGAAAGCTGCACCCCTTCCTTTTCAAAAAGCAGCCAGGCCTTCATTGCCTCAAGGTTAGACTACTGCAATGAGCTGGGTGTAGGCTGATAGCCAACAGTGCCCTTGATGACCATTCAGGGGCTGCAGCTACAGAACTTGGTAGCCCGACGCCTGATGGAGATACGGTAAGGACGCAAAGAGAGGTGTTCTCAGTGGCCCATTCCACAGTTTTGGAATTCGCTTCCCTTGGAGGTTTGCCAGTGTCCTAGCTTGAACATCTCCAGAGGCAATGGAAGGCTTCCTTGTTTGGTCGGGCATTTAGCAGGCAGGGGTAGAGTTTGGGATATATGTTATGCAAACCTCCCCTTTAATCCAGGACACGTATGAAAAATACATAGGGCAGGGCTGCATTGGTTCCAATGGATTAAAGGGGAGCTTTGGCAAACCTGTTTATGGGGATTTTAGATCTGGTTTTATCATTTTTATCTCTGTTTTTATATAAAAATATATATTTTTATATTTTATATATATATATATAATATCTAGATATAGATATTTCTTTTTATATTTGTATAATGTAATTATATATAATTACATTATAAAATGTAAAAAAAACAGAGAAAAATGATAAAGCCAGATATAAAATCCCCATAAATAGGTGGGCAGAGTAGAAATCTAATTAAATAAATTGCAAAATCACTCATGACCTAACTCCAGTCAGTTTTTCTTGTGCCCTCTCCCCTTTTCCAATTGATGTAAAACCCAAGGTGAAACCGAACTCTCACCATTGTCCGCTTACCTTCAAAGCCCAGAGGTGATGCTTAAAAGCCCATAGCAAACTGGGGGGGGGAGGGGGGCAGTAACCCTTTTGGTGGGTGAGGCCTGGAAAGGGGGCAGCGGCCAGGTCCTTGGGCTAGACTGCTTCCATGGGAGGGAGGGGAGCATCGCCTTTCCCCCCCCCCCCCCCAGTGAAGATTAGTGCCTGGTCGCCTGATTGGCTCTAAGCCAACAAAGAGGCTCAAGGGCACAACCGACTGAGGTCAGGAGACCAGGGCCATAAACACCAACTCCATCCGACCTAGGTGTAGGCAGGCGCCCTGCTTGGAGGACTGACTGCCTTGGGCTGCAAGGGGGCAGCATCCTAGGGCCGATGCTTTGAAATCTTGGCTGCAGCCAAGAAGCCTCCCTAGGAAGACGGTACTTCGAACTGGGGGTTGGGCGCTCCGGCTGGAATGCAAGAGGGGTTCCCCCTGCCGGGAGTTGTGCATGCCCCTTGGGACAGTGCTGGGGCAGAGTGGCTGGGATACAGCTAAAACCTCCCAGCGCTTCCTGGATGAAGCCTGCCTCCTAACCCCGCAGACACCCAGCAAAGGGAGCCCCCAGCCCTACACGAAGAGCTCCGCGTTAACGCCCGCAGGCTGACAGAAAAGGGTCCAAGCAGGATCTTTCCTATTGGTGGGTCACCTCCGGCTGCATCTCAGCCGATGGGGCAAGCGATGTGACCAGCCTGGGGGCCAGTCATTCAAGGGGCAACCCTTGCTCATGGAGGGGGCGGAGAGGGGAGACTGGGTCTCCAGAGGCAGGGCCTACCTCGAGAGGAGGTGGGGTCTAGCAGGCCTGAAAGAGCACTCGGCTACTAGGGGAGGCAGGATCTGCCCACTGAAAAGAGCACGCATTTGGGGGTGCCCTCCAGGCTTGCCTTGGTCTGCCAGGTCAGCTCTACCTCCCATCGAGACCCATAGCTAGGGTTACCACCTAGCCAGTTTTTAAGCAAGAAGGCCCAAGGCGCCAATACGGGCCTTGCAACGTGTGTTTTCTTTTTCATGTGTTGCTTAAAAATTGGCATAGATGGCAACTCTAGATGCAACGTCACTTGCCCCCAGTAACTCCCCAAGCTTCCCTGGCTCCCCTGCCCCTGTCTTTTGCCTGTCCGCACACCTTGCCTCCCTTGCCCGGGCTCCCCCTTGTACCTTTCCCCGATGTCCCCACCCCTGGATCTGGCCCCTGCATCCGGTTACTGTCTACAATCGCTGAAAGACTGAGCTCGGGGTAAGGGGGCAGAGTTGAAGGCAGGTCTCAAAGATCATTGCACCTCCTCTTCGCACACCCCTTAAACACCTCCGCCTCCAACTTCTGTGCGGCCCTGGAAGCTTGAACTAAGTCTCAAAGTTGCCCCTAGGAGAGGAAAGGTTACCCACCCCCTGAGCATAAGAGACCTGGCTCTGGGCAGCCATGGGGTGATGGAGGAACCTTGGTAGCAGAGCACCCAGCCAGGCATCCGTGTGTTTGGGGGTGGGTTACCGGAGCAACGTCCTAGCCAACAGCTGCACTTTTACAGACACTAGAGTAAACTAGTTCAGGCTTGGGACACAAAGGATAAAAACAGACGTGCCCATGGTTTGCTGTAGCCTGGGACCCACCTGCCTATGTGTGCGGGTGCCACCAGATGTTGGCCAGGGATTGCCCCGGGCTGTGTTGGCAGCTAGCACAGGCTATGACCTCACTAAATCACCGAGGTCCCAACCCGGGCTAAGGCCTGACAGATTGGGGCACAGTTAGCGAGCACGTCGATTGTCCTCTGGCATACCTTGCCAGGGCTGCACCTTATTGGCCACCATGGCTGCCCGTCATAGCCGGGGGGGAGGAGCACTGCGTGCCACGTGGGCGAGGCTTTCTGCCCTCACGTTTGTCGTGCTCCGGACTCTACCCGTGGCATGTAGCCGGCGTGACAGATCTCTGGCCACGGGCGCCTCTGTTCAGTGCCCCAACCTGACCTGGGCAATGTCACCCATGATTTTCTGGGGTTGTGGAGTGGTCCTGCTGGGCCGCACGTCTGTTTTTACCCACTGTTTACAAGTGCAGGGGTTGGGGCTGGTTCTCGTCTTTCCCAAGCAGAGCGTTGTGTCGTGTCGTGGCCAAAGTGGTGGTGGTATTTTTTTTTCTCTCCCTCTATAGCCTCGGACCTGGCAGGATTCTGGGACAGACGGAGCTTGAATCTAACCCAACGTGGTAAATACTGCCTGCAGCTGGGGAGCACTTCAACCTCTAGCTGAACACACAGATGGTGCAAGCGCTGGGCTGGGGTGTGCATGTGTGTGTAAGAGACGGGCACTGAGGAGTTGTTGAACCTGGCGAGCATGGATCAGGTGGTCAGGGAGGGGGGAGCAGCATTAGTGAAGGCGCGCTTCAATCGGGCACCAGTGTGCAACTCTAATTCACTTGTCTTTTCTCCCACATCTGCCATTTCTTCCTGAGATTGCAATTCAGCTTTTTAAATGTTCTCACATTCTTGCTCCCACGTTAAGTTACCCCCTGTTGCTGTGGCCACTGCTAGATAGACGTCCCTACAATGCTGAGGGGCTTTTCACATTTTCTCTCTCTTCACACGTTACGTAAAAATACGTGTGTGAGGGATTTGTGAGGGATTCAGTCGAAGTAACTGCTTCCCTTTGGCAGCGTTCAGACAAACAGCATAAACTGGGAGTGGGGAACGTCAGGTGTAGGGGCTAAATGCAGCCCGTGGTTAATTTTTATTTGTCTCCTATTCTAGTTCCGGGATCACGTCCTCGGATCCAGTTCCTGACCTGAAAGGCTGAGCTCAGGGTAAGAGAGCAGAGATGAGGGCATGCACACAAGGAGAGGGGACCGAGGGAGGAATCTCGGGTCCTAGCAGCCACATCCTGAAAGAAAAGGGGAGCTTTCCGGCAGGTCCATACAGGCAGGGGGGTGTTTTTGGAGGCCACGCCATCACTTTAAAATGCCCTCCTGGCGGAAATCGGCCTCAGCCCGAATCGCCTTGCCTTCCGATGAACTTGTAAGACCTGGTTCTTCTGCCAGGCATTTGGAGTGGGGGGGATGGGTTAGGCGGTTGGTTTTTTTTTTTACAAACCACTGGGAATCTTGTGACTTTTATTCTACGAAGAAAAAATTGTCTCATTGGTGGTGGTTTTAGTATTTATATTGTTTGTTTTTTGTATTTTTATATTCTGTGAGCCGCCTCAAGTCGCCTTGTGCGAGAGGGGCGGGATAGAAAAAACGGAAATAACTAAAATAGCTAGGAACTTCAATGCCCGCATGGGCTCTTTGGATTTAGATTTTTCAGTCGACTTGGGCACTTTGGGATAGACGAGAGCGATGTCCCGCTGGAGCCGAGGTGGCCAAAGGATGTTGGTCTAAATTCTAGTGGGGTAGCCTTGGCCAAATGTTTAACAACATATGGATCTTTATGTACTTAGCGGGCGTTTTTGGAGTGATCGGCCCGGGGAATTTACTTATCTTTCCCCCCGTGGATGTAGTACTCCCGATTATTTAGCCATTTTGGCGGACCTGACGCCGAGTATAGAGTCCTTCTATGTGGGGTCTCGGCTCGATAGCGGTCACCTACCCCTGATGTTTTTTATGAGGGGTCTGGTCTGCTCGCCCCCTGATGAGCCATCCACTTGCAGGAGAAATTTCTATTCAGAGGTACAATATAGGGTATTGTTGGGGACTCGTGTGACCTGGACAAGGCTACAGGAATAATAATAATAAACCCTGTTGATAATCAGTAAGGGTGGGAAGTTTGGATTAGGTTTAAGCCTTAACAACCTGGAACGGGTCATTACGGATTAATCGGAACCAATCCAGAACAGGCCTATTCCAGTTCAGTTCTAAATGAAAAAATAAACTGCTACTGTACACGCTGAAAATGGCCGCATGGCTGTTGCTACCATTTTGGAAAAGGGCAGCCGGTCTGCACCTGCGATGATGCTGCCACCACCATTTTGGAAAAGGTCACACATGTGCGGGCAGACTAGCCCAGTGGCTACCTCTTCCCTAGCCTACCTCTTCCCTAGCTGCTCACTCTTCCATCCAGTGCTTAATTTGTTTAAAAATAAAAATAAAAAAATTGCTAGGACCCATGCCTGCCACAGAAGCCACGCCCCTGTGCCTCAAAAGCCACACCTCCCAGCCCAGAAGAAAAATGAAGCTTGTTCTCATGGCTAGCAACCCAACCACTGGACTAACCTGCCTCCACAGCTGAATAGAAAACAGGCGTTCCTGAGATTCCATCTACATGACGGACAGTGCAGGAAAAGGGGCAGGACAGTCACTCACGAAAGCCAGATAAATCATCCAGGTTTCTCTTGTCTTTCATTTCCAACCCTGAAATGGCCTAAATTGGCCTTTTCCTGGTCTGTCACATTTCAGGGTGCACATTGCTTCTACAAATATTTCCCGGGCCTCAGTTCCTATCGCAAATTAAGCCCTGCTTCCATCCTTCGATCATGGTCCCCCTTCTTCCCTGTAACTAGTATGATGGAATTCCATTTAGTTCTCTTTCATTTCCCCTTAATTATCAAATTTAAAATACTTTGCACACACAAAATGGCCACTGAGTCGTTTGGCTGTCCTTTTCCAAAATGGCAGCAACGGTGCCACCGCCAGTTTGGAAAATGTCGCACATGCGCAGCTCTGCGCATGCACAAAATGGCTACCGCGCATGTGCAGACTGACCACCCTTTTCCAAAATGGCAGTGATGCTGCCGCCGCCATTTTGGAATAGGCTGTGCATTTTTAATTTGGAACCAAACAGGAACAGGCCTGTTGTTGCATTGTTCCGGTTCCGTTTGGATTAATCTGTAATGGCTGTTCCACACCATTACACGTTAATCCCAATTTCCCACCCCTAGTAACTAAACTAAGCACATGCCTCTGTGACTTCTCCATGAGTCATGCAGTATTGCCAACCTTACACTCCCCTTTAAATCAGGAGACTTGTAGATAATACATGTCGCAGGGTGACATTGGTTCCAACCTAGCCCCGCAACATGTATTTTTCACAAGGCTCCTGATTTAAAGGGGAGGGTTGGCAATGCTGTGAGGGTATCCCTCACTCTCACAACATTCCCCTCTCCTTTGTTTTCCCCTCTTGGGGCAACGACCTGTCTCTAGTTAATGTTTGTATAGTACTAGGTACATTGCTGGTTCAATATAAATGCCTCCCAAGTGAAGAGGTGAGGGATTTGTACCCTAAAAGCTATGGATTAGATGGGGTTTTTCCTCTGTACCTTCTCAAGGAGCAGTGTAAAAACCATCCAAAGTGAGGGGAAATTTCTTCCTCTTAACAGCCCAAGCCCTGCTCTCGTATCTCTGAAGATTCTCAGTGGCCTGAGGGACAAGTTCCGCCCCCTCGGCCAACAAGCTCCGCTCCCTCTTGCCACTTACGTGCGTGTGCACTTACACACACACACACACACACACACACACACACACACACTCACTCCAGCATTCCAAGGGCACAAAGAGGGACAGGCTTTCTCCTTCTCATTCCACTTAGCTTCTTATCATTCCATCCTCTCCCAGTGCTTTACCTGGGAGGCCACCAGGAAAGGGAGAGCCTGGGGCTTTAACACTGGTCTTGTTTTTCTTCTTCTCCCCCCCCCTGAAAGAGGGACAATAACTAACCCAAGGGTGTGCACCTGCAATTTCAAATTTCATGTGTACCTCGCCCCCCCACTCCCTTTCACCATCATCAGTCCTTCCCGCCCCCCCCCCCCCCNAATATCTCGTCTCTCCCTCTCCCCCCACCCCCCGACCCCTCGTCCCTTCTAGACTGTATGCTCCTCGGGGCAGGGACCGGTCTCTAATCACAACTATTCAGCACCAGGTACATTTGCTGACGCTATATAAACAACAATAGTAGTAATACTTTCCTTTTCCTAAAGGCTGAGACACCGAGGGTCCATCCCGCATTCCTGCTAGGATGGGGCTCACTCCACCTTTCCCCATCAGATCCCAGCTTCTGTAGATCTGGCACGGCTCCTTGGTTTTTAGCACTGCTCCATTTTCCTCTCTTCGTCCACCCTCGAGCTCTTTTGCTTGCCGGTATCCTGCGTAGGGAGGGGTTGTGCATTTGGGTTCCAGTAGGAGACAAATAAACACACAGTCCCCTCCTGCTTCTGTATCTGAAACTCAAAAGGCTGGGGCTGTGTCTGAACCAATACAAAATTTCTATGAAAAACATGGCATCGGAGGTCTCAAACTGGAACCCAGACACTGCAGCACGTATCCACCATGGATCTGGGCTGCTCTCCGACTCTTTTCCTTCTCGGCCTGTCGAAATGGCAGGGCCGCACCAAAATAATCCATATGCAGGGAGCTCTGTTCGGTGCCTGTCCTACATGGGCGGTGATGACGGGGCAAAGATACAAGTACAAATCTTTGCGCCACTCTAATCCTGTGGCGCAAGTTGCCACTGGCTCTTTGCCCTATGCTGGTCCAGATGGGAGGCCGGGCATCTGTTAGGCAAGTGCTTCCCCGTTTTCCAGTCGGAGGCTTGTTGGAGGGGTCGGAGACTGGCTCGCGCCTGCCACACCTGGGCTTACTGGGGGTTTTCTTGCCCGCACGAGAGGCTTGGCCCTTTATGAAGCCCTTTGTGGTCTGACATCCAACATGCCTACAACTCCAAAACGGACTCTGCATAATCGATTGGTGCTCACCCTGGGAGCCATTCCTTGCAGTCGACCTTTGGCTGGAGCCAGCTGTCCTCACTCCCCTGGTCCCCGTTGGAAAGAAAGCTGGCACAGGTTCGGCGGCTGTGGGGAGCCTCAGGGGGAAGGGTGCAGAGAGGAGAGCAGGCAGACAAGGACAGATCTAGGCCGCAGATCCATGAGCTGGCCCCTCCACCCCTTAAACACACACACAAACCCCAACGTCTAGGTGCCCCTCAGAACTTGCACTCCATTTTGTTGTGGGCCTTGGAGGGAAAAGGTTCCTCTAGCTCGGTTGGAAGGGGCTCTTGTGCAGGGGATGGAATTGGACCCTACCCTTTCTTCCCCGCACCTGCAGATGGAGCATGCCCCCATGCTGTTTTCAGGAGGGGCGGGATATAAATCGATAAAATTAAATAAATAAATAAAATAAATGCTCTGTGCAGCTTTTAGAGGATACGTATGAGAGAAACAGGTTGCAGGATTGCATTGGAAGCAGTGCAACCCTGCACCTTGTATTTTTCATAAGCATCCTGGATTAAAGGGGAGGTAAGGTAACCCTACCCTGTTCAACTTAGGCCCCTGTCTCCCCTCCAAGCAGTCGTTCTCAGCCTAGAGGTATGGAACCCTAAGGGGAAGGGTTAGGAAGGTATTTGAGGGGACGCGGGAGATGGACGCAAAAAGGACAGTTGCCTGACACCTAGCTCTTCTTTGACTCATTTAGGTGGAATCGTCTAAATGATTGGGGGGGTGGGGAGTTGGAGAAGAAGGGGGGAGATATTTGGAGGGCGGGAAGGGGGACAGAGGGATTTTTACACAAGACGCAGACCCGCAAGTTTCCCGATAAACATGGTAATTACCCGCTCGTTTAAATGCCTCTCGAGGGAGCTGTCAGGGAAAATGCCTGGATTAGTAAAACCTTGCTATCGGAGGTTTTGCTAATCCGCATTTTAAATCTCCCACGAACTCTCCCTGGCTGCCCCAGCAAACATCTGAGGGTGGGGAGGGGTCCTGGAGCAGTGCACGCTCTCCCCGGCTGCTTCGAAAAACGCATCAAGGCAGAATGGGTGGGTGCTCTGCCCCAGGCCCTACTATCCTCCATCAATGGGCATTTTTACACATACCTTAAAGTGCTGGTCTTTCAATCTTCTGGGTTTACAAGTCCACAAGTAAGTTCCTGGATGCCCTGAGGCAGTTCCTGGATGCAGTCTTCGCACAAACACTGCCCTGGGGCAGCCTAAAGTAGCCACAGCTGTAGACATGAGGGGCTGCCATGGAAACCAAGTGACCACAGCTGCCTGGAGCAAAGCAGTTTACCAGGAGAACCTTTTACACACACAAGTTCTGGGAGAAGTTCTACGCAGACGCTCAAAGAGCCGGATGTTTTTAAGATCTGGGTGAGTGATGTAGACACACAGAAAGCTCAGGCAGGAGAAATGTGTGTGTAAAAACACCCACTGTCATGGGAGCAGGCTGCACATTTAAAAAGCACTCTCCCCTCCCCTGTGCGTACAGGGCGGGTTGCAGGAGTCTTTTGAACCCACTCCTCTAAAAATGCCCGAAGAAAGGGCGCAAGACGTGTGTATGTGTCATAGTGGTGGTGGTTGGTTCAGTTGCCCCAGACAACTGGAGCAGGGGGCACAGATCAAGAAAGCTTGAGACCCACTTTCTAGGGACCTAGAAAAGAAGGCAGACTTGCATTCCAGTCTCGGCTGCCTCTGTTCCAGTGCTACAACAGTATTTTAAAATCATAGAATCAAAAAGTCAGGAAGGCCCCTTAAAAGGCCATCTAGTCCACCCTGTCCCTTAAACTGAACCAGCAGTGCCGACACCGAGCCCGTCTTCAATCCGCCTTCTTCTGCAAAGGCCACACATACACATACACACACAAACACCCCGCCACCGCCCCCTCACGCAAAGAGCGAGAAGCAAAAAATAAATAAATTGGAGGATAAGAACAAATAAAAAACAATTTAAAGGGAATGTGCTTCCCTGCCGCTCTGTGCCTCTCAACATTTTTAGTGGCTGGCAAAGGACAAGCCCTGCCTTCTGAAATAATAAGCTCTGCCCTTCCGCAAATAAACTCCTCCCCCCTCACACACTTAATTGTGTGCACACATCTCATTCCAAGGGCATAAAGAGGGACAGATGTTCTGCTTCTCATTCCACTTAGTTTCTTGTCGTTTCCATCATCCCTTGGCCTCTAAAGTGCTTTTCTTGAGAGGCCGCCAGGAATGAGGTGCCCAAGGCTTGGATACAGGTCTCCCTGGCCGCTTTCACACCTATCCGAAAGCATCCTTACAGGGCTGGGAGAGAACATGCGATAGCAAATGTTGCACATTTTTGCGTATGTACAAATGCACTAGTCTGCATATTTTTTTAAAAATGTATGTGCATTTAAAATGACAGTTGACAGGGCTGGATTTTGCAGCTGTGTCAGTCGTCATCGTAAATGAGCATAAAAGGCAGACTAGTGCATTTGCACGTGCACACAAATACACGAGATATTCAATTGCATGTTCTCTCCCCAGCCTCGTAAGGAAGCTTTCAGGCACGTCTCTCTCCTGAAACACAGTCAGTTGTGAGAATTACGGAGCCGGTCAAAGACAACAAGGTTGCTACCTTGTCATCGTGGTTCTTCGAGATGGCTCAGTACATTGAGAGAGACTGAACCCCTGAAGGAGGGACAATGGAATTCAGCACCCAATGAGGGATTGTTCCTCCTAAATTAGAGACAAGTTGGGAAGTATGAAACTAGGTCTGTTCATTTTAGCAGCAAGCTGAAGTCTCTTCTTGTGGGTCTGGTGCAGCCTTGCTGAGCATACTCTCTGCACTGGACCGGTAATAAACAATATTTAAACTGCCCTGGAGGAGCAGCCCTGCCTGGGATTGGTGCTCATTTGTGTTAAGGCCAAAGGTGGGGAACTGGCAGCCCTGGGGGCCAAGTGCAGCCCATAGTTAGCTTTTATTTGACCCATTCCCAGTCCCAGGATCCAGCTCCTACTCTCAAGCACTGACAGACTGAGCCCAGAGTAAGGTAGCAGAGATGAGGGCATGCCCACAAGGAGAGAGGACAGATCCATGAAAGCCCCATCCCTGCACTAGGCAGTGGCACTGTTCAGGCAAGGTCTGTTAACAAGGGAAACAGGCTTGTGGGGATGCTCTACAGAAAGTAGGTCAGGGAGAGCACAGATCCCGGATGTAAGGCTCCATGGAGCCCTGGACCCTGGAATGACGTCCCCTTCTGCTACAAGCCACCAGCGCTTGTTGAATCAATATGATTCGATCAATTATTTCCCCTTTAAACAGTACGTTGCCTGGGCAGCCTGCAGCTGACAAGAGACTGCTCTCAAAGTGTTTACTGTAAAGCAGGGAAAGCCTACTGCAAGCTGGGGACGTTTACTGTCAATACAGCAGGAGAGAGGAAGGAGATATAAAGGCCGGGGAGAAGAGGCAGTGGACTGCAACCCCAGTGAACGATCCAAGTGTAAAAATAGCAATGCCGCAACAGAGGCTGGGGGTGGCTTGGAGGCGGCAGGAGTGGGCTGCGGTGTGTCCCAAGCGGGGTTTAGAATGATCTAGCAAAAGGAGCATCTGGGCTCGGGAAACAATTTGAGGCCGTCCGAGGTTAATGCCGGCCAGGAGAGTTGGCAACTCTGAAGCGTTGGCCAAAGCCACGTTACTGTTTGGCGTATATAAATATATGCGAGCATCTCCCGTTGAAATCGGTCAGGGTGGAGTTTGGGAACGAGTTGGATAAGGCATCGGTCGACAAGCGGGTCCAGATTGCCCAGAGCAGAAAAAAGCCAGGCACGTTAATCCTAGCATGTCTCCCTTCTTCATTTGCAGGGGAAGTGGGTGTCTTGGGGCCACAAGGGAAGAAAAGCTACCGGTGAGAGCTGGGAGCTCTTCTGACGCGCCGGAGCCAGGTGAGAGCCTTCGGTTCCATTGGAGAGATCAAGGAGAACAACGTCCTACCATGAAGCCGTTCGCGGAGGACGATGCAGACTCCTACGTACAGAACAAGGTATGGCGCTTTTCTGGCGTCGTTTGGTCTCGGCGCCCAAAGTCACAGATGCTTGTGAGGTTTCGGGTTGGGGTGCTAGTTACTTGTTCCAGACTCTCAAGTCTTGGGATGAATTACGCTGGTGTAGAATCTCTAGCACAGGGGTGGGGAAGCGGTGGGGCCAAATGCAGCCTGTAGCAAGTTTTTATGTAGCCTCTTTCCAGTTCCTGGATCTGGCACCAACGCTCAAGTCCTGAAAGCTTGAGCACGGGGTAAGACGGCAGACATAAGGGCATACACATAAAGACAGGGGGACAGCTCCAGGGCATGGATCCGCCATCTGGACCCTTTTTTTCTGGAGTGCACACCTTAAGCATCTCCCGCCCCCAACATCTATGCGGCCCTGGGAGCTTGTACAGCTTTCAGAGTAGCCCTTGGGAGGGGAAAGTTTCTCCACCCCGGCTCTGGTAGGATTTTGGAGGCTGGAGTGGGGCTCCCTGTGAGATGCGACGCGTCTTCGCTGGGTGCTAATCGCCCATTCCGCATGGCTGCGGCTCCTGGGCTTCAGTGCCCCTTGTACCACCTGCCCGTGTTCTAGCCTCGCCCCAGCAAGATTTCCAGGACCTCCATTTCCAAAACTTGACATGAACTTTGAGTAAGAGCTACCACATCTCCATCCTCTCCAGGTCGGCAGCAAAGGAAAGGTGATAGCGTCGTTGTGGGATGGGTCCCAAAAGGGTAGGGGATTTAAGATACGGTTGCAGCTCAAGCTCTTTGCGTTTTAAGAGGTAGGAGAGGAGGTCAGGCCGCTAGATCAGCGTAAAATACAACAGGGAGCTTTATAACTAGGTGGGTGTGTCTAAGGGAGAGGCGAGACAGAACTCGGTGTGGCTTTTTGCCTGAGTCAAATGGAGGCTGATCGAATGTGAGCTGTGACCGAACCTTCCTGGGAAGGATGGCACGGGGACCGACTTGCCGCCACCTCTCTTTACCGAGTTTTGGTTTCCCCATCTCTGGAGCTCGTTCCGGCTGCCTAACCCGCAGATTCCCATTACGTTTGTTCGCTTCGGCCGTAGGTTTTGCCACGAAGGGAACATGGGGTTTGTGGCCTGGAATGAATCTGGGGGAACTCGTGAGGTGACCGGCATTGTGGTGTTCGGGTGCTAGTTTGCATTACATAAGAAACATGGCAGCTTAAACAATGGACGGGGGGAGCGGTGCTGTGCCCCCCCCCCCAACAGAAGGGGGATGCACCTAGGAGAACGGGGGCACCCCCCCCCCTCCTCCCAAAGCTCGCAGGGTGCATAGGGCAACTTTATCACTGAGTGGCCACCCCGGGACCTGCTATTTTCTCTGCTTCTGGGGGCCCCCCTTTACACCAGGGCAGGTTGCGGGGGCCCTTCCCTCCCAGAGGGGCCACACAAACAACCATCTCTAAAGCCACAGAAGGTGCCCCCAAGGAGGCAGGCCTACCAGGGGCCTCACATTTTACCTTCACCGTGGGCCGCACAAATTCTAAGGTCAGCCCCGTCAATAAAGCCGCACGCTCTCCCCCCTGTTATGCTCCTGGGCCCTGATGCTGGATGGACCCATCCATCTTACTTTCTGACAGTGACCATCCCGCGCCCCCCCCCCCCCCGGTCCCGCTTTGTTCCTGCTGCCAGAACTTGCAGAGTCCAGGGCAGAGACAAAATATTGGGTTCCCCCAGCCCTGTTTGAGAGCCATGGTTAGCTGGGGTTGTGGAAGACAAGCTGTGATGAGCTCTCATTTTCTCATTCCTCCAGCCTTCGTGGGCAGGTGCTGGAGTTTCTGCTGCACTGCTGCGTCCTTTTTGTGTGAGGTGACAGGGGAGGCAGCGGGAGACAGAGAAGGGCAATGAACGGCCCTCTTATAATTCTGCAGTGAGATCAGTCCTTGGAGGAGACGTGGGTTAATTAACAGGTGTACCTGGGAAAGGTATGCTTGGGATAAACCTCCATCCCACACTGGCAAACCTAGAAGAAGTATTATGCTTGATATATGCAAGTGCATCCTTAGCTAGGCATCTATATTGCAAAAATATCTTGGGGGAAAAAAAAAAACTTCCAAAAAATTTGTTCCCGCATTCTGCAACCAAAAAGCCTGAATGCCTCAAGTTTAAATAAAATAAATTTGAAAAATATCCAGATACTGCAAGCAGACTTTGTATGCAAATGACCTAAACCCTGTAAATTATGCCAACTTTGAGTGCAAATGAATTTCCCAGCATGCTATCACATCAATTTTGAACCTCTCGTATCTTAAATTTTTTTTAAAAAAAATCCTGCCTTGCAGGTGGATCTAAGGCACCGCACAGTGGGCAAGACGGTAGAGGAGGTGCAGAAGATCATCCAGCAGCTGACCTCCGAGATCAGCTGCAAGGACATGCGATTCCAGGCTATCTCGAACTCTGGCATTCACAATGAGAACATCAAGGTAAGGGCAAGCGGCTCCGAGCCTCTCCTGGGGTCAAGCGCGGTGAGTTGGTGGATCTGCCTCGTCTTCATGATGGAAGGGTGAAACACATAAAAAACCAAACAAACACCAAGTGCAACAGCTTAAGGGCGCAACCAGAGATGAGGCCTCCCTTAGCAGTGCCCTCCATCCCCCTAAGTGCACAAATGTCATGATAGTCATCAGCAAGTGGCGGTGTTTATTACCTCACCAAGGACTGGGAACACGTGTTACTGTTCTGGTGCCCCCACACAGCGTCCCTTCTATTGGGGGTGGGGGGGACGCCATGCAGGCTAATAACATGCCCACGTGTTGGCATGTTGACTTCCTGTAAAGGTACAGGAAGCCCTGCCCTGTCGGTGGTTGTGGGATCAGTAGTTTCGGAGGGTGTCGCTCTCTGATGCGGCGGACGCTCTTGTCACAGTCCGGGCCACCTGTTGTGAATTAGATCCGTGCCCATCCTGGCTGGTGAAGACCAGCCGGGAGACATTAGGGCCGTTGCTGATGGGGAGGGAAGGGTGCCGAGCGGTCTCAAAGAGATGGTGGTACGGCCTCCACTCAAAGAGCCATCTTTGAGCATTGATTCCCCAGCCAGCTATCAGCCAGTCTCTAACCTTCCCTTTTTAGGGAAGGTTATTGAACGGGTGGTAGCCCGGTGATTACAGGAGCACCTGGACCGGGTCGGTTTTCTTGATCCCTCGTAGTCTGGTTTTCACCCTAGGTTTGGTTGGAGACTGCACTTGTGGCCTTGGTTGATGACCTGCGCCGTGAATTAGATCAGGGCAGATACACAATTTTGATCTTACTGGATCTGTCGGCGGCGTTTGATACCGTTGATCACGAGTTATTGGTGATGAGGCTGTGGGACCGGGCACTGTGAGTGGAACTGTTCTTGAATGGTTTCGCTCATTTCTGGCAGGGAGAACGCAGCGGGTGGTTCTTGGGGAATGTACATCGTCTCCCCGGAATCTCACGTGTGGAGTCCCGCAGGGTTCTATTCTGTCCCCTCTCCTGTTCAGCGTGTGTATGCAACTTTTGGGTGAGGTCATGAGAGGGTTCGGCGTGCAGTGTCATCAATACGCCGATGATACGCAGCTCTACCTCTCATATGGGGATGAGAGCGACCCATCTGAGGCTGAATCCTGACAAGATGGAGGTGATGTTGGTGGCTCCCGTCATTGGTGGGGTCTGCCCCCCCTTGGCTGCTCAGGTTCGTAGTCTGGGGGTGCTCCTTGACCCACAGCTTCGCCTGGATTGTCAGGTGGAGGCTGTGGCGAAGGGAGCATTTCGCCAATTACATCTGGTACGACGGCTGCAGCCGTACGTCTCGGACTCGGAGCTGGCCACCATCATCCATGCCTTCGTTACCTCTCAACTGGACTACTGCAATGCGCTCTACGTGGGGCTGCCCTTGACGACGGTCCGGAGGCTGCAGCTAATGCAGAGTGCGGCGGCCTGTGTCCTGATGGGGACGGGCCGCCATGAGCACATTCCACCTGTGCTCCACACTCTGCACTGGCTGCCTATTATCTTCTGGGCCCAATTCAAGCTGCTGGTTATGACCTACAAAGCCCTAAGCGGCTTGGGTCCTGGTTACCTGCGAGACCACCTCAGACCCTGAGTTCCTTCGCGGCCCTTGCGGTCGGCCAGGGATGCCCAGCTTGAAGTGCCCTGGGGACGCCGGGTGGCAACAGCACAAAGGGCGTTCTCGGTGGCCGCGCCTCGGCTGTGGAATTCCCTCCCGTTGGAGGCCCGCGTATCCCCGGATCTCCCCTCTTTCCATAGATGTTGTAAGACCTGGCTGTTCCGCCGGGCCTTCGGCAGGGGGGTAGGTGGGGTGGGAGGGTTTTTATTGTTTTATTGCTTGAAAGCTGTGTTCACTTTATATTTTATATTGTGTTGTTTGGTAGTTTTTAGCTGATTTTATTGTTATAAGTATGATGTACCCCGCCCCGAGCTGCCGCTGTGCAGGAGGGAGCAGGTTAAAAATAATCCTATAAAATAAACACATCAGCATGGCATCTTCCGGGGAATCGCTGGCTGGGAAAGAGGCTCCATGCGGTGGCCGTGAGCCCTGCTCGTCTCCTCCTCGGCAAACCCCATCGGCAGACACTTCTCTTTCCAGCGTCTGCTCCAAGTGTGGCCGGCAGCTGCTTCTGTCTCCTTCCCTGCCAGGTAGGAAGGGGACAGGAGCAGCTGCCGGTATAGGGGTGAACGTGCATACGACAGGCACCCACGTCCCATGTGCTGACATGCACGCGATATGGGCGATTGTAACGCAACACTCGCAGATAACACATGGGGCTCTCATCCCAAATGCTTTCCCCCCTCTGTGTCCTTCCCTTTACCATCCATTTGTGCATCCAGGAGCGCAAGGTGTATACTGCAGGCGAGGGACAGGGAGTGTGAGAAGCAAGCAGGGAAAGGAAGATAGTTGTGCAATGCTGGCCAAGTTTGCACGTACAAATTAAATGGGTTTCTGAAAGTCAAAGCAACGATTCAGGTTTTAGTGACTCGCTTTGGTAACACTTCTCAATCGATGTAGTACCGCTGCCATCTACTCCCAGTGGCCAAGTCATGAAAATTGCACATGATGACGCTGTATTCCTTCATGACTTGCACACAAAGCATTCTGGGATGAATTCTGTAGAGTTTTTAGCAGAGGGACCTTTTTCGCTGCAGCCTGGGAATGATGTGTAGGCCATGTTCACCAGCCACATGCAAGAAGAGGGACTTGTCTATAACTATTGATTGTACGCAGCTATGTATGCAGCTTGTGCTATATAAATAATCATATTTTGGTTTGGAAAGTGAAGAGGGCGTATCTGTCCCTGATTTTTCTGGAGTGGGTGCTTCACCTCCTACTGAATGAGGTGAAGTATGGAATGACTCCCATATCTAGAGAGGCTTCATAGGGTTGGCCTCTTCAGCTTGGAGAAGAGACAATTGAGAGGGGATATGATAAAAGTTCATAAAATCATGAGTGGTGTGGAACACATAAATAGGGAGCAGTTATTTACCCTCTCGAACATTATTAGAATAAGGGGACACTCCATAAATTTAACTGGCAACAGATATAAAACGAATGAGAGAGTGTTTTTTTTCCACTGAGTGCACAATTAGCTTGTGGAATTAGCTGCCAGAGGAAATGATCAAGGCCAGGAGTGTAGCAAGTTTTAAAAAGCGACTGGATAAGTTCTTGGAGGATAGGTCCATTAATGGCTGTTAGCCAAGTAGGTTTTGGGGGTGTAACCTCTTATTGTTGGGGTCTGGAACCACAGAGAATGGGTTGCCCATTGTGATCCGTTGGGTACTTCTCCCAAGAGATGGAGATCGGCCGCTGTCCTAGACGAGATGCTGGGTTTGATGCACCATTGGCCTGACCCAGTACGGCACTATTTATGAATACTATTCCTTGATGTGAACAAACAAATGGGGTACAAACAAGTTAAGGCCTTATTAAACTAATTTAGCTTCTCTTGTGAGCATGGCTGCTGTCTCCTACTTTCCCCTTTTGCTTTTTACTTTTGAGAGTCCTTCAGACCAACTCTTGTGACCTCATTCAGTGTTTGGGTGGCTGTGTTGCATCATGATGATTAGGGGGAAATTGAGTAGAACCTACTTTGCTTGAGAGCTACAGTGAGGACAATACAGAAGTGGAGTCATTACATCGACTTAATTACATCGTATTACTTCTGTTTAACACTGTTGATACGGGTGTGCTCTAAAAGAACAGAGTCGTGCTAGCCGTAGGTCAATGACAGAGGATAAGAAAAGCAGTGCATGAAATTGAAATGATAGTTGGTATTTTGAGAAGGCAGAAGACGTTGCCTAGCTTAGGGCCGTGTTGAATCGGCCATTCTGGTTCTGTGGACATTTTCTCTGAAATCAGAACGGGGGTCAGAATTCCAATTGCAATTCAGATGGATTGAAACTTTCATTTGGAGTTGTGATCAAATCCATTTGCACCTGCACCCAATGGTCACAGCCATTATGTTGGCACCATTTTGCGTATGGCCGACACCATTTGCGCCTGGGCAATGTAGCTGAATTTTTTTTCCTCCCGTCGGTTCCGGTGAAACTGAATCAGAATGTTCATTCGACCCACGTTTCGCCAGAACGGATCAAACAACCAGATTTCATCGGAAATGGAATCGGCCTGAAACCAAGATTTCACCTCACGGCTAGCCTCCCCGCTGGGGCTATAACACTCTGATTCAGCTGTTACGAAATAAAGGCATCCCCAGCAGCTTGGGGACCCACTGCAAGAGCGCAGACTCGGAGAGGAGGGAGACGCGTCCTGAATGACACATACTAGTGGCCTTAAATATCCAGCGGGTTTCCATCTTCCCAGCAGTTGGGTAAGTACTTGAGTGCCAGGACGGAGATGCGCCCCCATGCCTCTGACCTGCCCCTTCTGAGCCATGCCCCCTTTCCAAGTGCTGTGATGTCATGATGCCTGGGAAAGGGGCGTGGTCATGTCTGAAAGAGACGGAGCAAAATGGTTGTACTTCCCCCACCCCCCAAACTTAATTCTTCTAGCGCTCTTGGGCAAGTGGGCAGAGATACTTCTGGTTTTGGCGGGGAGGGGGGGCGCGGATTGGAATCAAGCCCTTGGCAGAGGTGGGGGTGCTATCAGAGTTGTCCCCACTCACTTTGGCCTGTGCTTACTCAGTGGGAGCCTGATGTTGCATCAGCTTTCAGAAGCGCCATTAGGGTTCCGGCAGCCGGCTTCAGTAACACAGTGGGGACCTCTATTGGTTGAGAAGACCACCGTGGTATAGTGTACTGTCCTTCTAAGAGCCAGAGAGGGAACTGGGCCAGGGAACTGGTGTGTGGACGTGCGTTTTTGTTTTATATATAAAAATACAATTTGGGAAGGAGGATGGCAGGAAAATGGCTGCATTCCTCCTCAGAGAAGCCTTTGCTCTGCATTTGATTTTGTTTGCCCCTACAGCCTGGAGTTATTTCCTTAGTTTGTGCCAGTAACATACCTGGCACTGAACGGTTGTGAATAGAGGCAAGGTCCCTGCCCCAAGGGGGTTTACAATATAGAATAGACAAGGAGAGGGGGTGGGGAGAGGATAAGGGTAGGTCAGTTTCACCAGCTCGGAGAGGTTGCCTTCAGGAGGAGCTTTGCCTGGTCAGTTTCACCAGGAGAGTTTTGCCTTCAGGGGAAGTTTTGCCTGTCAGTTTCACCAGCTTGGAGAGGTTTGCCTTCAGGGGGAGTTTCCTCTGGTCAGGTTTACCAGTGTGGAGAGTTTTGCCTTCAAGGGAAGCTTTGCCCAGTCAGTTTCACCAGCTTGGAAACGTATGTCTTCAGAGGGCACTTTGCCTGGTCAGTTTCACCAGTGTGGAGCTCCAGCCTTCCCTACTGATGCTACCACCCGATGGTCCCCCCCTGTCGGTCAGAGTCCATAGAGTGGCAGCATAAGCATGGAACCCCATGGACATTTGATCATGCTGTCCCACCATGGGATGACATTTGTAGTAAGTATCACAGAGCTTATTTCCCTTGGGGTTAGTGTAATGTGTAGTTACCCGCAGCAGTACAGCTCCTTGGAGCCATGCTAACTAACCATCCCTTAAGCACTCTCCGTCTACACTCTCTCTACTTTATACTTTCCTCTCTGCTTCTCTCAGGATCAGCCAGCAATCCTGGCCAAGTGGTCAGCTCTGCTTCGGGGGAAACACCCATACCACCCATCCATCCAGGTACAAAGACCACCTAGAAAACCCCCTCCAGGGCAGCCTACCCTTGCCTTTACCCATTCCCTACACACCGACTCCCTCATCCACTCAACTGCCCTACCTGGAAGAGGCTTGTGTATCATAGTGTGTGTTTTTTGACGATACATTGAAAACCTTTTGGTCTGTTTTACGACATTTCGGATGTGATTATGTAAACAGTTATAACATTTCATTTTAAAACACTTCCTGGTTTTAATTTAGGGTTGTTTTTTTAAAAAAAAAACCCACGCCTTTCTCCAAGTTTTATTGAAATGTTTCAATTTGGAGAAGTTGCAGAGCAATCATTTTAATCATGTAAACGGAACATTTTGGTTCAAACAGAACATTTTGTTTTTAGTAAAGATCCTCTAAACAATTAGAACTTTAGACTGTTACCATTCTCTCAAAGTTTTAGTGTGATAGTGTAAAAACAGCCCATGTAAACAGTTAAAAACGTTTCATTTTAAAACATTTCTTGGTTTTAACTTGTTATGGTTTTGTTTTTAAAAAACAAACAACTTTCTTCAGGTTTTACTGAAACGTTGCCGTTTGGAAAGGTTGCAGAGCAATCGTTTTAATCATGTAAACAACATTTTTGACCATAATGTTAAAATTAGAGTATAATATAGTATAAATCAAAGTATGAATAAATAAAATGTTTTAGACATTTTACACACACAGTTCATAGAATGTTTTAGTAAAGATTGTCTAAACAGAATAAAACATTTTTGTAATAATAATCTTTTCATATAGCCATGGCGGTCGGAGCACTTTACACACCACAGTTTAACGCAGCTTTTAATCCTCACAACAACCCTGTGAGGTAGGTCAGGCTGAGAGAATATTGTGACTGGCCCAAGGTGAATTTCTGGCGAAGGTGAGACTAGAATGACAAAGAGTCATACCGTTCTGTCTGCTTGGAAAGTTCTAGTGTGATTGTCTAAAAACAGCCATATCCTCCGAGCATGTGCACCTGTCTCTAACCCTCTGCTTCCTTCCTGCTGTGCTAGAATGCCCAATGGAGGAGGAACGCTTTGCATTGGTTCAGGATGCCGAGGCCTGACATGCTTGGACTTAGCATAATATGGTGTGAGCTGTTCTTAGTGCTGGCGAGTTGGCCATGGACTACAGATCCCTCTAAACAGTGCTCTATCTTGCTCCAGGCATGTGACAGACCAGAGCTCGTAGACTCCCCTAGCAGCACAATAACCACTGTATTAAGAAGAAAGGTGGCTATAACTGTAATATTGTGCCTGTTTCTAGCCTAGCTTCCCCACGAAGCCTTTGTAAATCAACTCCTCAGCCGGGCTATCGACACCCATTGTTCCACAGGCTGGGACTTGGATTTTTGCCTTGTAGATTTTCTTAATTGTTTTAATGTGTGTTAAGGCTTCCATTCATTACCACTCCACTAGATACCTGATGTTTCATATGTTTATCTTTTACGTCATTATTCTTCTCTTATTGCACTCAGTGTTTCGCAAGGATTAAAAAACACATCAAACATGAGTAGTTAAACACAGAAGCAAATTGAAATCACAGTAGTTAGCTTTCCACACAATGCAAGGAAGATAGCTGATATAGCCATAAGCCTGTGATATCACACAGCTTGTAACCTCCTGTCCTGTCACTGCTGCATGGAAGCTGGCAGCACTGGGGTCTCAACTGGGGCATGGCCGTGGGGAGGTTTGCATGCAGCATCCCAACACCAAGGAAACCCACAGCCACACTCCTCACTTTGACAGGCCTGTAGTGGCAACTGCCTGTAATGAGCTGCTTCCCACCCTGCTTGGCTTCTTCTTTTCCCTACAAGCCCCTGCTGTGTCTTCAACGTGATCACATCCAGCCTTGATTTCCTGTCTCTGGCATCTCTTAGGTCCTAGCGCCCAGCCAGTTCCTGATCACAGTCCCACTGCGCGGCCTGACTGGATACCGGGAGCGCCAGACGCGGCGCTGGCGCTACTATACTCTGCACGGGGCTAAGCTGCTGTCCCCGGTGAGGGATCCTGAGGAGCTGCAGCAGTGGCTGGAGGTGGAGCAGTTCACCAAGAGCCTGCCGCAGTGGCACGAGAGCGACGTGAACATCGAAGGGGATCTGGTGCCTGCCAAAGTCCTCGCTGTCTTTCGGGAGCTGGTGGAGAAAGCCATCGCTGCCTGCAATCTCTCTGGTGAGCTTGGCAGAAGGGGAGGGGGTGGGAGGAGTGAGGGGAAACTGGCTCCCAAGCACGGACCCTCTCGCTGCCACGTGGGGGTAATAGTGGGGGCTTAGCCCGGCTGCTACAGAACAGAGATGAGTTTGGAGGGTTTGTTCCTCTCTCCAAGATCAAGGATGCTGAAGCAATTTCCAGAGGATAGAATGCTCAAAGGGAAGGCTTCAGCTTGAAGTCTCCCCTCTGCTTAGGAACTGAGACTCCAAATCCATCCTAAAAAACACCTACTTCTTCCATCAGGCCTTCCCTAGCCCCTCCTCACCCCCCAGACTGCTCCCTGATGCTCTTGCTAACGGAGGAAGGGAAGTCCGTTCCCAACCGGATTCCATTTTTGACCGATGCAGTCAGTTTGCTGGATCCGAAATGATACAAATTGGAACGAACCATTGTTCCGAATCCGATTTTCGTTCACCAGAATGATCGGGGGGGGAATTTGTCCGTTTTTCATGCATGTGCACAACGGCGACGACCGTACACAAAACGGCAGCACCATTACGGCCAGGTACCATTTTGCAAATGCACAAAACGGCTGATTGGCATTTCAGAAGCCGTTTTCTGCAAAAACAGAAGGGCTCTTTTGTTTCAGCCCTGCTTTATTGTCCTTTTGTTCAAGGTCCTTCTCTCTCCTGTAACTAAGCTAAGCACCTGCACTCACGACTTCTTGACTTCATTTTATTTAATGTATTTATTCAGATTTCTACCCCCACCCTTCCCATTAAGGCCCAAGGCAGCTCACAACATCTAAAAACATTTCCAGGAACAGCTATACCAAAAAAAAAAAAACTGAAAAATCCCCTTAACACCCCCACCCACCTCCGGCAACCCTTCCCTAACCCACGCAACCCTATCCCTGCCTGCCAAACGCCTGGGCAAACAGGAAGGTCTTGCATCGCTTCTGGAAGATGAGAAATGAGCAGGCTCGGGCTTAGACAGATCTCCAAGGAGAAGGGAGTTAGGTCATAGTGGGGCAACGACGGAGACCACCTCTCCGCATGCCCTTGTTGTGAAAACTTTACGGGCAGATGGTACCTGCAAGAGGCCGCTCCTGGCTGATCTTGGACAATATCCCTATATCTGTCCCTACATTCCCCTCTCCCTTGTCTTCCCTCTTTTGTCTGTTCAAGACTGTAAGCCCCTCGGGGCAGGACGTGTCTCTAATGAATGACTCTCTGGTGCCAAGCACATTGCTGGCACTGCATAAATAAACTAATAAAATGCTGCTAATAATAATCTCCCAGATCTGCCCCAAAACATCAGTACTATCTTTTCTCTCCCCGCCCCCAATTCTCAGGAAATCAGCTGCCTTCCACCCCCCTGACCCCATGTAGGATTCCCCATCGCCAAACCGCCTGCACGGAAACATCCACCAGCCAGAGCACGTTGACACCTGGGACCAGTCTTACAAAAGAAAAATCCAGGTGTCTCAAACAGTCGAGCTGCCCTCCACGCTGCAAGGGAAGGGGAAATGGCGTTAGCAGTATTGGTCAGGCTAGAGTAGAGGGTGTGTCCCGCCAGCCCATCAACATACCTACAGCCCCTGGCTCAGCCCAGTCACCGCCATCCCAGAGTGTAGGCCTTTGCTGCGCCCTCCCTGTACAAAACTTCTCTTCAGCCCTGCCCAGCGCTCATGCAGAATGTGTTTGCGGGGGAAGGGGCAGCCCTGGGGTTGAGAAGCAGGTGGCACTGAGGGTCCCGCACAGCTGCCCTTTGCTGCCTCTCCAGTGAAGCTGGGCCTGCGCCAGAGTCTTTCTGTGCCGGTTCTGGAGCTCCGCAGTGACTAGGCAAATGCGCTGGTGTACAGGCTGACTGACTGCCCCTGGGTGGGAGTGGATAGTCCTCACGCTGCAACGTGTCGCTGTCCGCACCCTTCTCTAGGGCTTCCTTGGGGGCTACCGTGATGACCTGGCAGGGAAGCCTCCTGTCCGCGGTTTCTCCAGCAAAGGTAGCTGAAGGGAAGGCAAAGGCTTATGTTCTTGAGGGAGCAGCGCTGAGGTTCGTGGCGCATTCCTGGCCAATCTGCAGGCTGGCCCGATCAGGACCCCAAGGAATGGCCGGCCAGCCTTAAACAAGGCCAGTTAGACAATAGGTCAGTCCTGTTTTATACAGGACAGTCTTGTTTTGGGGTTTTTTGTTTTTTTTAAGGGTTTGTCTAGTCAACTCTCTGCCTGCGCTGCCATTTTCCCTTCCCATCCCCTCCTGCCCCGGGGAAGTCATGACTTTGGGCAGGAACAGCAGCATGTGGACTTGGAGGTGAGCCGGGGGGGAGGTGCTAGGGTTTCCATAGTGACTGGATTTTCCAGGATATGGACCACTTTTTGATCTGTTCATCCCCATCTGGGTGGATTTTTTTTTAAATGCAAGCATGGCCAGGATTTTTTCCAGCACTGTTGCATCCTCTTCCCCATCCTTCTCCCAGCGTTAGTTGCTCATCCCTGGCTCATCCCTGAGTCAGCTGCACTTTTCCTCTGTCCCCCCCCTCCCTGTCTTGTATTCTGGGGGTGTCAGTGGCCACCCTAGGGTCAGTAGGAGCCATCATCCAGGCCCTGCAGTCAGAGGGGGGTGGGCCTGTAAGGAGGCCAGTCTTAGTAGCCTCGAATCCAGAGCTCCTGTGACGCACTCTCGGAAGCAATGTCACACCTTTGTGTTAGGCCAGGCATTTGGCAGGCTGGGATAGGGATGAGTGGGATTTGTGGGGTGGTGGTGGTTGTTTTCTCGGAGAGGGATGGTTCAGGGTGTTGGGGTGCAGTTCATAAGGGGATTTTTAGAGACCTTTTTATAAGCCACCGTCAACCTTAATGGGAAGGGTGGGATATACATTTGAATCTAATAAAATAAATGTTCCTATGGGGCCCTCTCCCCACCTGCACCTCACAGGCCCCTGCATCGCTGCCCCTCCTCCCCCTCAGTAAATCACAGATCCTGAAACCCACCTGCCGTGTGTGTGTGTAGCTGACTGGCTGGGTCTGTGTAGGGATGTCAAGTTGAGGTGACAGCCTGATGGCACCAGGGGCATAGCTAGGTTGGAATGGGCCCCACCACAGCTCCTTCTTGGCAGTGGCAGCTCCACCAGGGAGCGTGGGGCCCCCCAGCCTCTAGGGCCCCAGTACAGTTGCACCTCCTGTCTCTGTATTGTAGCTACGCTCTCGGGTGACACTTAGAGCATTGGGGGGGGGGGGGGGG